>BLSH010409483.1:1399715-1410602 GCA_018402905.1 Glandirana rugosa | reverse complement strand
CAAATAATAGCATTTCTGGTGTCGTCAGACAGCTCCTTTGTCTTTACCATTGTCACACATGAAGAGGGAATAACAGGTGGCTTTTTATAAAACCAAAATGTTCATTTATTGGCTAATTTGGGTCACATGGGTGGAGGCAATTCATCACAGGTGATCCTCATTTGAGATCTGCAACAGGTGAGCCAAATTGGGTTTCCATACTGATTTGCAGCAAAGGGTGCCAATACCACTGACAAGGCAAGCATTATGGTTTTCTCTGTTTTCCTCATAATGTTTATCTTTTTAAATGTTATTTATCATTTACAGTTTTTTGTCAAACACAAGCTATCTGTAGTAATATGTTGGTTAATTTGATACATTTCCTTCAGTAGATATTCCACAATATGTACATAAACTTCATGGGTGCCAATAATGGTGAGCAGGACTGTATATATGCGGTGGGCGGTCTTTAACCAAGGCAGATCCCCGTTCTGCTTCCCTGTGAAGCGATCGCAAGTGGCCGGCGGACATCGGGTCTGCTGGACATGCGTAATTGCTCCGGTGCCGTGTGCGCATCCACACTATCGATTGCACGAAACATCGTACAGGTACGTTGTTTCGTTCAATAAAGCCGCCCTGTCACAATATATATATGCAGTGGGCGGTCTTTAAATAATTAAGGAAATCTACAGTAAAAGCATACACTTTTTTTTTATCTTTATAGAGTTAGCACAAACTTGCATTTTATAACATCAGCATTGTAATAGCAATACAAATAATAGTTATTTTTGATAATCCAATATGAGCCTACTTGAAAAGTCTCCTTTCATGTTGTAAGTTCTGCCTGTCTGCTGGCCATCTCTTTCCACAACTTCGTGGATTCCCTGCATGCTTTGCAGCATGTCCTCTGCTGTTTACTTTCATTTTCTAAGGATTACATGTCTCATGGTACATCGCTGCGTGCAAACAGTGACCCCTGTACTAACTCCAGCTCTTGAAACTCGATGGTTGTATTTCATGCAGACATGTTTCTCTCAGTATGTTTTTTTATGATTGTTCATTGATGGTAAATGTCTGAATGAATATCGGTTATCACTTTTGTACCCTTCTTTTTTGTACTTTACACAAAAACCAATAAAAAGTGAACACATGTCACTTAATTCAAGGAAGTAATGTGTAGGAATTTTCACAAAGAAAGTTTATAAGCTTCAAGATTATTCAGATGAATTAAAATAGGCTAGAATAATTGAAATACAATGTGGAAATTAATATTGGAGTATACATTTTGAACATATATACGCTTTAATATGAGACACAGTATAACCACACAGGTTACAGTGAGAAAGAAATAAAGGTATTTACACTTAGCTACTTGCTAAGATATAACCTTTAAAATGGTTTTAACCACTTCAGCCCCGGAAGGATTTACCCACTTCCTGACCAGAGCATTTTTTGCAATCTGGCACTGCATTGCTTTAACTGAGGGACGTGCGACATCGTATCCAAACAAAATTTATGTCCTTTTTTCCCACAAATAGAGTGTTCTTATGGTGGTATTTGATCGCCTCTGCGATTTTTATTTTTTCCGCTATAAAAAAAAGAGCGACAATTTTGAAAAATAAACTTTACTTTTTGCTAAAATAAATATCAAGAAAATAAATAAATAAAAAAACACATTTCTTAATCAGTTTAGGCCAATATGTATTATTCTACATATTTTTGGTAAAAAATTGCAATAAGCGTATATTGATTGGTTTGCACAAAAGTTATAGCGTCTACAAAATAGGGAATAGATTTATGTCATTTTTATTATTTTTTTTTTTTCTACTAATAATGGTGGCGATCTGCAATTTTTAGTAGGACTGCGATATTGCGGCTGACAGATCGGACACTTTTGACACTTTTTTGGGACCACTGACATTTATACAGCGAACAGAGCTAAAAATAGCCACTGATTACTGTATATATGTCAGGGAAGGGGTCAACACTAGGGGGGCGATCAAGGGGTTAAGTGTGTCCTAGGGAGGTGTTTCTAACTGTGGGGGGAGTGGACTGACGGGGAGTGGACTGACAGGGAGTAGAGGTAGATTGCTGTTCCGGATTACTTGGAGCAGCAGATCTCTCTCTACTTCCCTGACAGAATGGAGATCTGTTTGTTTACATTGACAGATCCCCGTTGTGTCTCTCTGGGGAGGGATTGTGGGATCACCGGTGGACATCGTCCCCGGGGTCACGCACGCGCCTCTGGCGGTGCACGCACACCCACTATAGCTCTTAAACTGGCTGACATACCATGACGGCGATTCTCGCAGCTGTGCCAACCTGCCGCAGTAAAACTGCAGCAACTGGTCGGCAAGCGGTAAAAGTGGTAGTAAACTCTGTTCTACCACTTGTACCTACAGGTAGGCCTATAATCAGGCTAAACTGTAGGTACTGTGAATATCTCCTAAACCTGCACTGTTTAGAAGATATTCAGAGTGCATGCAGCCGGGGACATCACCGATGCATGCCCTCTGAAGGTCCGGGCAGTGCCGGAGGCCGTGAACCTTGAAGGAAGACCGGGGGGGAAATGGAAGCCCTCTCAGCGGTGACAGCGCAGCGCTGGAGGGCTTCATTTTTAAGTAAGACTCCCAAAATGTGCCAGTAAGCAATGCATACTAGCACATTATGACATTGCCTTGCAGGGGACTTTTTGTTTCTCAACTGCGGTTTACTACCGCTTTAAAGGCAGAAGCTTTTTTCTATATTAATGCATTCTCTGCATTAAGGTAAAAAATGTTCTGTGTGCAGCTCTCCACCCAATCCACCCTAAATACTTTCCTGAGCCCAATCTTATTCCTGTGCTGTGCCCAAGAGCAGAGGCTCTCTCTGCTCTCTCCCTCCTCACAGGACAGAGAGGCAACAGTGGAAGTCACTGGCTCATGTTGCTGTCAATAAAATCTTGTGACAAAGGAGCAGGGGGTGGGGCTGAACCACTCACCCAGTATAAACTAATGGCACAGTATTAATGTATATGTACATGCAAGCCTCCTGCATGTATCCCTTCCTTGCAACTTTCACCCCTTTCAGCAGTAGCAGCCTTGCAAAACACTGGTGGGTGTCTCTCTTTGCTGGGGCTTGGTGGGTGGAGTTGTTATGTCACAAGACTCCCCTCCCAGCTCTATGCTGAGAGCTGGAGGAGATGGGAGGGGGGAGTGTGAAGCTCTGTATGTGCCATTCAGGAGATAAGGAAATGACTTGTAACTCACACAGCACAGGATGAAACGACTCCTTTTTCTCCCTTAGTTGGTCTTTCTCTTACTGAAAAATGATAAGGGGGAGGGCGCATGCGTGGCGGTTGGAGGGTGCATGCGCGGCGGTTCTCAGTGCGGACACATGTTCTGAGAGCTCCACACCTTTTGGGCCAGAAACCCCCACCGTAGCCACAGGATGCACAGCCCCACACTCCATCGGCTGCGGAGGTACCCCTGAAACCCTGCGGATGACAGGGAACACAGCAAGGCAGGATTTATCCCGACAACTTGAGGCCGGGGCTTCGGCAGGCCCGACTCCCAAGATGGCACCCGCCAGAAATCCACGGGGAACAGAGGCGGAGGACAAGGTCTCCATCGCAGACCAAGACAACCTCGCCTTCTGCACGGATCTCCCCCCCAGCCCAAATGTGAGTAAGCAGACCCACATGCAGCCATCTCCAGCGCCCTCGGAATCCCTCCTAGGCATGCCGTCAGACGGCCTCTTACGGACACCAAGGGGAGACGAACACCTCACACTTGACCACCTTGGGGGACACAATAACTCATCCCTCACTATACCCATGGACATGCCCTCTATGATGGAGATGTTCTCCCAGATGCTACTCAGATGACATCCCCCATACAATCTGACCTACATAAACTAGGGGCCAGGATAGAAGCAATTGAAGCCAAGACAGAGCAAGCAGTTATCCAGTCCGATCAGAACACTGATAGCAAACAAGAACTACATGAACAATTGGACATGGGCCTTACTAAACTGGATGATTTAGAGAACAGGTCCCGCAGGTACAATATTAGCCAATAGACTCTCATCCTTCATCGCACAATACGTACATAAAAACCAAGCAGGCTTTATCCTGGGGAAACAGGGGCCAGACCAAATAAGGAGAGCCATGGACGCCATTTCCTTGTTGAACTCCCAATGGGTTGGTGGGACCTCTCAGGAGGGTTTTCTTCTTTCAATCGATATTCAAAAGGCATTTGACACTTGGCCGTACATTTTCAATGTCTTATCAAGATGGGGGTTCGGCCCTAATTTCCTGGGGATCTTGCAATCTTTATATTCCAATCCTAGCGCTCAAGTCAGACTACAGGGGTACTATTCGGAACCATTCCAAATCGAGAAGGGCACAAGACAGGGATGCCCGTTATCCCCACTAATATTTGCAATAGCCATTGAATCACTGGTAATAGCGATCAGACATAACCCGCATATCAAAGGGGACTTGTGCGGGTCCCAAGAGCATAAAAGCGCACTGTTTGCGGATGATCTGCTTCTTTTCGTTACTTCCCCTCTCATATCAACCCCAAACATTCTCGCTTTGCTTAAACTATTCGGGAAAGTATCAGGAGTCTTAGTGAACATGTCCAAATCCCAAGCATTAAATATCACAACCCCTCCAAACCTGGTCACCAGCCTCCAGACTCACTTTCCCTTTAGCTGGTGCTCCACTTCTATCCCCTACCTGGGGATCAATTTGAACCCCAAATTTGAATCCCAATATCAGGCCAACTATCCACCTGGGTTCCTTAAATAGTCCTCGGGTTAAACAGCATGGGCAAAACATGACATATCCTGGCTAGATCGCATCAATGCGATCAAGATGACCCTTCTTCAGCGCCTAATCTACCTCTTCAGATCTCTCCCTATACCCATTAAAAAGGCCCAATTATTACAATCCCACTCTAAAATCTTACGATTCATCTGGGGCCCCAAGGGCATCTGGGGCCCCAAGGGCAACAGATGCTCTAAAAACATACTGTATCGCCTGAAAATGCAGGGAGGGCTCGGAGTCCCCAATTTATGGTGGTACTTTCAAGCAGCTCAGCTGACAAATTTCCATGGCGTATTCTCGCCATAGCAAACCCGTTGGGATCTCAATGGAGAAGCAAGCAGTCCCACACCATACTATAGATTTCCTACTATGGTTACCCCAAAAACTTAGGCCCACAGTACTTGCCCCCACCATGTCTGATCGTCTACATAAAATCCCTTCCCTGATCTCACCTCTCCGTCCTTTGACACACTTATTTCACAACCCCAGATTCACTCTAGGCCATAACATCTTAGCCTTTAAATGGTGGCTGAATAAGGGCCTCTTTAGAATTGGACAATTCTTCACTTCCACAGGCCCACTCACAATTGGTTACTGTACTAGTAAACTAGAAATGCCTCAATCTGAGAAGTTCCGTTATCCACAAATCTCCCACTTCTTACATTCCATATGGCCCAAGAAACCCGACCCTCCTAGGGTCACAGCCTATGAAACATGGTGTGCTGACATATCGAATCGGGAGGGGGTGGGGATTTCTCTAATATATTCTTTACTTGCTGAAAACCAACCCAAGACTTCCTATGCCCTGGTGTGGGTGAGAGATCTTGACACAACCTGGAATCCTGATACCTGGAACACATACCTTCAACACTCTTCTAAGGGGATCGTGAATGTTTCTCTTATCGAGGCTAATACTAAAGTGCTTTTGCAATGGTACAGAGTCCCCCATACTTTAGAGAAAATTTACCCAGATGCCTCCCCACTATGCTTTAGAGGTTGCAATCATACGGGTACAATACTCCATGTCTGGTGGACCTGCCCACGATTACGGGGTCCCTGGAACAAAATTTTTGCAATCATGCAAAAAATTACCGGGGTATCAATTCCCCAAACTCCGGAGATAGCCCTACTTAATCACAGGATAGACAATCTGAACACACTCAACAATTAGCCTCTTTCATACTCATGGCAGCTAAAATCACGATAGCTAAATTCTGGAAAAAAAACTGCAGTTCCCCTGACTGCAGTTAAGCACAAAATTACCTGGATCATGACACAGGAGAAGACTGTTAGCATCTTTTCAGACAGAGTACGGCCCTTTGAGCTAACCTGGGATCCGTGAATGACATTTTCCCTATATACACAGGAGCCTCGTACTCCTAATTCCTTTGACCCCAGACCCCCTTTGACCCCAGATGACCCAGGGGTTTCACCCTCTTGACCTCCCTCTCTCCTTTATATTCTTGTTTACTGTTTCTCTCCGCCTTTCCTCGCTCCCCCTTTCGCTCTCCCTCCTCCTCTACAACTTACCTGGATGGAATTCAGGACATGAGATAGACTGATCTGTTGCACAATATTGTCAAGCATTGAGACATCCCCCAGGAAGTCCACACTCCTTCGGACTCTCGTCAAGCATGGGCGATCTCTCCCTTCCACGCTTCACATCGGGGGGGTGGCCGGAGTCCCCTGCTCCACAGCATGATCCCATCAGGGGTGGTGCGGGGCTCTCGGGTCACTTCACCCCAGAACCGAAATAGCCTCAACTATTAATGGGATAGACCAAGTCCAACAGCCCCAAATGTCTCAACAGCTGCTATATTTTTATATTTTATTGTGCAATGTGTATTTACTATTAGAGCTGGCAGTTTGCCCTACCATGTCCATTTCTTTTGTACTTCATATGTTCTTGAAACGTATTTGAACTATCATTACACATGTACTTTCTGATTTCAACAATAATAATTATTGAAAGGAAAAGATAAGGGGACTACCCGGAGTTGGATTAACTCTTTGTGACAAGACGTCACAGATGACATGATATCCTCTACTGTACAAGATAGAAGTGTCAGTAATTTTTTTTTTTTTTCGGGTTAACATCCACTGTAAGCCCACATGTGCGCCACAATAGGAAGTGGCTGGAGGGCCAGGAGCACTGGAGGGGGGCCCTAGAAGAGGATGATCAGAGTTGTGCTGTGCAAAACCACTGCACAGAGCAAGTAAGTATACCATGTATATATTTTTAAAAAATTACACTTTACAATCACTTGAATTTCTTCTAAAATGTTGCTACATATATATTGTAGTAATAGTTTCTTCATATAAGACAAGTTATTGGTTTATTTAGTGCAAATGCAGTTGAGGTACCATGTTAGCTATATCGGTCCAACTGCAAATGTAATACTCCATACTGCTGCCATTTTTTACAGAGTATATACTATAAAATATGTATTTTGCTATACAACCTGTTCCAAATTTCAAAGTGATTAGGAAAAAGTGACATTGGTAGTGTAAAATTCAATACAGATCTGAAAAAAAAGAATGCATTTTTGTATGGTGAAAAAAAGCTTACTTGATGACTAAGTTTGTAGATGTCAACATATTGAGAGCATTTATGAAAACTGTTCTCCGGATAATTATGAGGAGTATGTGGAACATGGCAATGAATCTAACATTTCCTTTCATTGTCTAAGCTCACTATTTTTGTTTATTGTAGGTGACCACACCTTTCCGACAAAGCAGAGTGCGGAACAGTACATAAATGCCTATGTCTGTGTTCACATGTTTTATTGTACAGGGTGGGCCATTTATATGGATACACCTTAATAAAATGGAAATGGTTGGCGATATTAACTTCCTGTTTGTGGCACATTAGTATATGTGAGGGGGGAAACTTTTCAAGATGGGTGGTGACCATGGCGGCCATTTTGAAGTCGGCCATTTTGAATCCAACTTTTGTTTTTTCAATAGGACGTATTGGGAATTTCACAAGAAAAACAATGGTGTGCTTGGTTTTAACGTAACCTTATTCTTTCATTAGTTATTTACAAGTTTCTGACCACTTATAAAATGTGTTCAATGTGCTGCCCATTGTGTTGGATTGTCAATGCAACCCTCTTGTCCCACTCTTCACACACTGATAGCAACACCACAAGAGAAATGCTAGCACAGGCTTCCAGTATCTGTAGTTTCAGGTGCTGCACATCTCGTATCTGGGGCCATTCAACTGGCCCACGATGACCAATCCACTTTCCAGGAAACTGTTCATCTAGGAATGCTCGGACCTGACACCCATAATCTGGTGGTGCACCGTCTTGCTGGAACTATGATGTCGGTAATAGGGAATTGCTGGCCATCAAGTCAGCTTTGGAGGAATGGCGGTACCTCCTGGAAGGAGCAGCTCCCCCGGTATTGGTTTTTACTGACCATAAAAACCATAAAAAACCATATGCTGTGAAGATACGAGATGTGCAGCACCTGAAACTACGGATACTGGAAGCCTGTGCTAGCATTTCTCCTGCGGTGTTGCTATCAGTGTGTGAAGAGTGGGAGAAGAGGGTTGCATTGACAATCCAACACAATGGGCAGCACATTGAACACATTTTATAAGTGGTCAGAAACTTGAAAATAACTCATGAAAGAATAAAGTTATGTTAAAACCAAGCACACCATTGTTTTTCTTGTGAAATTCCCAATAAGTTTGATGTGTCACATGACCCTCTTCCTATTGAAAAAACAAAAGTTGGATTCAAAATGGCCGACTTTAAAATGGCCTCACATATAGTAATGTGCCACAAACAGGAAGTTAATATCACCAACCATTCCCATTTTATTAAGGTGTATCCATATAAATGGCCCACTCTGTAGTAATTACAAGGCAATACCATAGACTAGTAGATTTTGGCTGAATAGTTCCCTATGTTATTGCCTCTATATAGATAAGTATGATAGCTAAAACCTAACAAGCTGCTAATCAAGAAAATAGAAGTCACAACTGCTTTATATTTCTATTTAGGAAGCTTTTTGATGCGGCAAGGTCTTGCCAACCCATACATTTGCTGAAGCTGATGCTCTGAAATGTGTTATACTAAAGCCAGCCATACATGGGTCGAATTCCAAAATAATTTTCTTTCGAAAATTGTAGCTAAGAATTTTACACCATTAGTGGACCACAGCAATGGCCAATTTTCGTGTGGCCATCAAATTTGAGTGATCCGGCATGTTGGAAAATTTCTGAAAAACTGACCAATTTCTAATCAATGATTGGAGAACAATGCGAGAAATGTAATTGGAAAAGAAATGTGAATGAGCTGTGACCTGGAAAGAAAAAAAGATTTCATGCCATAAAATCATGAAATTTATTTTCCGTAGCAACATGGGGTGAAATTGAAGGCTTGGTTGGTCGATTTTCAAAATCAATAGTTGCACCATCAGATCACAAATTGCATACATTTTCTTATTTTCAAACGAATTAGACCCTTGTATGGCTGCATAAGAGGTCCAGTACCAGTGTGTCTCTGTTGGCTATCTGAAAGAAAATACACTCACCGGCCACTTTATTAGGTACACTTTCCTAGTACCAGGTTGGATCCCCCTTTGCCTTCAGAACTGCCTTAATTCTTCATTGGCATAGATTCAACAAGGTGTTGGAAACATTCCTTAGAGATTTTGGCCATTTGGAGATTTGACATGATAGCATTACGCAGTTGCTGCAGACTTGTGAGCTGCACATCCATGATGTGACTCTCCCACTCTCACCACATCCCAAAGGTGCTCATTGGATTAAGATCTGGTGACTGTAGAGGCCATTGGAGTACACTGAACTCATTGTCATGTTCAAGAAACCAGTTTGAGATGATTTGAGCTTTGTGACATGGGCCATTATCCTGCTGGAAGTAGCCATCAGAAGATGGGTACACTGTACTGTAGTCATAAAGGGAAGGACATGGTCAGCAACAATACTCAGGTAGGCCATAGCATTTAAACAATGCCCAATTTGTACTAAGGGGCCCAAAGTGTGCCAAGAAAATATCCCCCACACCATTACACCAGCACCACCAGCCTGAACCACTGATACGGCTGAAGGCAGGATGTATCCATGCTTTCATGTTCTTTACGCCAAATTCTGACCCTACCATCTGAATGTAACTAGTGCTAACCCATACCATCAGTTTATTTTAAAAAATATATATATATTATTAAGCCAGCATTGGTAAGAATAAGTTCAAACACACGCCACTCTATCACCATCAAAACATATAAATTCAAAGTGAAGATATACTAAAGGAGGTGGGTCAGTGACTAAATGAAGCAATGAATCACTAGTATCTTGAGAGTCGATCCATGGTCCCCATAGTTTAAAGAATTTCTTAGGACAACCTTGTGCATCATATGTCAGTTTATAGAGCGGAAGTCCTGATTAATCAATTTTTTCCATAGGCCCAAGTGGGGACCATCAACCCTTATCCAGTGCAAAGCAATTGTTTTCCTAGCATAGAAGAGCAGTAGTCTAAGAAAACTCTTAGTCTTAGTCGGTAAATCTATCTCCTCAAATACTCCCAGTAGACACCATTTGGGACTGCAAACATTGGGGAGCTCAAAATTAAAAGCAATAAACTCAGTAACCTCGGACCAGAAAGACCTTATTTTGGCACAGGCCCAGACCACATGGCCCCTGTTCAGCTTCACACTTATGACTCTCCCGTTTGTGCATGTGGAAGAGTTGCTTAGGGGTATGATAAACTCTGTGAGCATATCACAATTGGATCAATTTGTCCCTGGCGTGGTCGATATGTTCGTCCCTCACAAATTTAGGAAACGTGTTTACGTAGTCTTCGTGTTCGCTTTACCAACTTCCTACAGGGTCTAGAGTGTGGTCTGTCAACTGTTCTCTAAACAGTGAGGAAAAAACTGTGACAGTATAGTCGGTCCCTGTTTAACTAGGTTAACACTATACGAGTGTCTCAAATAGTATGGGGATTCGTTGAGAAGGTGTACGTGTTTGCCCTCTCAGTATTCACACTTCGACTTGTCCCCGGTACACCAGACCCGGACACGGTTTTATTCCAGAAAGACCAGGCTCCAATGACTCAAATAACGAA
>BLSH010409483.1:1353263-1382227 GCA_018402905.1 Glandirana rugosa | reverse complement strand
TTGCGTCCGCTTGCAGAATGGCGATAAACTTTGCAACTTAAAAATCTCCATTGGCCACGTTTAAAAAAATTCTACAGGTTAGCAGTTTTGAGTTACAGAGGTGGTCTAGTTCTAAAATTATTGCTCTTGCTCTAAGGATTGCGGCGATACCTCATATGTGTGGTTTGAACACCGTTTTCATATGTGGGCGGGACTTACGTATGCGTTCGCTTCTGCATGCGAGCTCGCAGGGACGGGGCGCTTTAAATTTTATTTTTTTTAATTATTTATTTTGCTTTTTATTTTTACATTGTTCTTTTTTTTAAAAAAATGTATCGCTTTTATTCCTATTACAAGAAATGTAAACATTCCTTGTAATAGAAAAAAGCACGATAGGTCCTCTTAAATATAAGATCTGGGGTCAAAAAGACGTCAGATCTCATATTTACAGTAAAATGCAAAAAAAAAAAAAAAAAAAATGAAGACAATGACAGCCCAAGAAAAAAAATGGGCCCTTTAAGACCATTGGGGCGGACATGACTTCTGACGTCATTTCTGCCCTGCCTTATTATGGAACCGAGTGAGCGGCGGCAGGTACGGTAAGCGGCAGAGATGACGGGAAAGCGGCGGGAGGGGAGGCACCTCTCACGCCGCTGATAAAAGTGATCTTGCGGTGAATCCGCCCCTAAGACCACTTTTATCTTGTTCAGAATCACCTGAGGAAAAAGACGGTATCTGAATGGTGCCTGCAGCTGCAGGCACCATTCAGATATCACCACTCAAACCCAAGGACGTCATATGACTTCCGGCGGTAAATAATAATCACAATAGTGAACATGTGCAAAACATACATAAAAATGTGACGTGCTACAAATTACCAAGCACTAAACTTCTAAAAATATATGAAATCTCTGAGTGATAAAGATAATTCTGTGAAAAGAAAAATGTGTGTTCTCCTTTAAGAAACACAAGTCTATTTTTAGCAGGTAAAAAAGTCCATGATGTAGTATATGGTAGAGGTAACTTTGCAGGCAATGGAAATCAATAAAAAACACAATAGAGAGTCTGGAATAGCAAGTAAATGAGTAATCATCAGATTCCTGGAAATTCCCATAAAGTGTTCTGTTCAATACCAATCAAATATGCAGATGTGTGAGATCCACTCGTACTCCCCCCCAGGATCCCCACTTACCAGATGACGGCACCCCTGCTGGGGTAAACCGCATTTAAGCCCTCAATGGTGTTGATGTCACTTTAAGGATTGGACCTCCGCTATACAAATTAATTGGTATCCAGAGTTCTCCGGTGTATATGGGTTAAAATGAGAAAAATGGGGACTCATAGTGTAATAAAGTTGATAAAAAGTTTTATTTATAAAATGCGCTTAAAATCCTCCAAACGTGTACTGGATACAGTGCTTAACCACTTCAATACTGGCCACTTTCACCCCCCTCCTTCCCGAACCAATTTTCAGATTTCAGCGCTGTTGCACTTTGAATGACAATTGCGCGGTCATGCAACATTGTATCCCAATTACATTTTTATAATTTTTTACACAAATAGAGCTTTCTGATGACATCTTGAATGACGAAACGCGTAAATCGGAGCTAGGTGCATGGTTACGTCACATCCAGCTCTTCGGACTTCTGGTTTTGTTACTGGCTAGTGTGGAACGCACGCCATCTACAGACAAGGCGGCTACACGGGACAACTGAGGTTTTCTGCATCCCTTTATTAAGTACTGTATCCAGTACATGTTTGGAGGGTTTTAAACACATTTTATTTAAAACATAACTTTTTATCAACGATATTACACTACAAGTCCCTATTTTTCTCTAATTTTAACCCACATACACCGGAGAACTCAGGATATCAATTTGTTTGTCCAGCGGAGGTTCAATCCTTAAAGTGACACCAACACCAGTGACAGCTTACATGCGGATTACCCCTGCACGGGTGCCGTCATCTGGTAAGTGGGGATCCTGGAGGGGAGCACGAGTGGACCTCACACATCTGCACGATATTTGATTGGTATTGCACAGAGCACTTAATGGGCTATTCCATTGCCTTCAAAGTTGCCTCTCACATATACTACATCTTGGACTTTTTTACCTGCTAAAAATAGACTTTTGTGTTTCTTAAAGGAAAGCACACATTTTTCTATTCACAGAATTATCTTTATCACTCAGAGATTTCATATATTTTTAGAAGTTTAGTGCTTGGTAATTTGTAGCACGTCACATTTTTATGTATGTTTTGCACATATTCACTATTGTGATTATTATTCATTTAAGTAACTGTTTCAGTGATTCACTTGTTATATCCATATACATGATTATTTCGGCACTTGATACACTTTGTTGCATTTATTGCACATACTTTTACACCCCTGAGTGATATTTAATTTTATCGATACCTTATTGATTTGTACATTGCACAAATAGTACTTTGTCACAGGCAGCGCCAGATTCCCCTTTACGTTTATTTATCACTGGTTACCTCACATGAGGTATCCTAGGGAAGGCAGCAGCCTATCTGATATACCTCCCAAGAAAGCCATATATTCTAAGCGTGGGGCACGTGAGTGGTTTCTTCTTAGGTTTATACTGCCTCCTACAGGAGCAATGGACACTATGCACATTAAGGTCAGTTTAAGGCACATTAAGGTCACACTAAGGTCAATCCCCTGAAGGTTATAACCCCTGCAACCTCACACCTTACCAAATGTCGCCTTTTCTGCTATATTTTTCACTTGCATTGGAGGTTCTGTTTTTTTTCCCCCCATTTATCAGTAGCTACTAGCAGCATTCAGGGCAGATATTAGATATCCTAAAAAGCCTCTCTGGTTAGCCAATGAGCACAGGGGTTTCCAAGTGTATGAAGTACACTGATGTTCTCTCTACAACTGTCTTACAACAGTCAGCAATGACGACTTGTCTGTGTTCCATTCATGCAGGACTCCGCTATTCAATTCCAGCCAGTATATCTGGGGATTCCTTCCATAGTTATGGAGACCAGGGCTGTAGAAGTTTGCGGGTCTCTGATAACTCACTGTTGTAAGTAGCTAGCAGGCCTTACTGTGTTGAGGATTTTTTCCCTCTGTACCTGAGGTGTATGTGCTATTTGCCAGAGAAGTGGCTATAGAACATGGTGGGTTAACTCTCCTCTTTATTACTATCTGGGGTTGCACATATGTTGTACTTGGTGGGCACTGCAATTATGCCCATACCAATATCTGAATCTCCCTCTTCTTTTTTTAGATTTGTTTCCATGATATGGGACCTGATGGATGCAGTGAATGCCCTGGTGGTACCAGTATCACTATGCCCCGGTTTATAATGTTTCCTTCACTCAAACTTTTACCTCATTTGCTTTGAAGGATTGAGGCAAAGAGCATTCCAGTTACTATATACTCATAGCTCAGAGACTGTGGCATACCAAACACTGTACTTGTGTACAACTAGCCTGCTGGAAAATTTTCGCTCGATCAGTCGTCTATAGCTGGCAGTGCTGATGAGTGTATCCAGATGATAGGGAAATCTCTCCGCTGTCAAAATACAACACAGTGGGAGGGATTCCCTCACCCACATCAAGTGTGTGAACAGGGGGAATTTAGTAATTCCAGCAGGTTGAATAAAAGAAAATAATTCACTTACGGCCAGCCATAGTACCGTCAGCAGAGAGATATCTACCACGTGTCTTCTTTTTCAGCATCCTCTTGATAATAATCTTATTCATGAGGTTGCACATTTTTCCCCTCTAATATCCCACTCCAATAATGCAGTCATTTATATAGTGTTGTCAGTGTTTTAAATACCTCTTTCTGAACTTATTTGTGACATCCTCTTGATGTTACTATCTATTAAGATTGAGTAGGAGGCTACTAAGGTAGAAGGATTTCTAAGTTATCAGCACTGTCTTGTAATGAGCCCTATTTGATATTATATAAAAAAAAAGGTTGTTTTGAGACCAAGGACCTCGGTTTTGCCCAAGATAATCTTTGGTTTTCACATCAAAATGTGAGGATATTGTGTTACCTTCCCTGTATCCGGCACCGATTCACCCCACGGAGACCTCTCTCACCTGGATGTGGTGTGGCCTGTCAAAATTTACCTCTCAGTCACTGCTACTTTTCAACAGATTCTCTAAAAATTATCTTTAGCTGTCAAATGCACTATTTGTAAGTGGATTACACAAGTTGTACAAGCCCATGAGCTGCAAGATAAAGTGTCTCTTTTTCTCTGTAAAGCCCACTCTGTTATGTCAGCGAGTGCTTCTTGGGCTTTTTTGTCATTAGTCATCTGTCTCTCAGATCTGTATGACTGCAACCTGGTTTTCTGTACATACATTTTCTAAATTCTATAAGGCCATCATAGGTGGCATTGTAACCCTAGGTTGCTTAAAGCAGTAGTAAACCCGAAACCAAAAATGTAATATATTGCAGCTTACCAATCATTCAATGCGGTTGCTGCATCAATTTTCTTTTCTTTGGATTTTTCCCCTCTGGTTTCACCTGGTGATCTGGTCAGTAACAAACCTCCTGTATTAGTGAGACACAACTCTTGAGGAATGAGCAGAGGAGGCACAGCAGATAGCTGCATTGTCAGTCTGGATTGGGGGGTGTTACATGTATTAGCACATTTAGAACCCCCAACAAATCAAAGCCAAACTCCAGCTCACACTTTATAAACATGTTTTTTTTTTCTATTTGGGATAAAGGTTTTGCATGAATAAATGGAAGCTGATCATTTTAATCACCCCTGAAAGTGTTAAGTGGTTTGTCTCATTCATATCAATTGATACATTCTGCTGTGAAAAACAACAGACTTGCTGGCTGGATCACCAGATGAAAAAAAGAAGAAGGAAAAAAAGCCTTAAAAAGGGAGCTAGTGCAGCCATCGCATCTAAGAATTGGTAAGCTGCATTATAATTAAAGTTTGCTTCTGGGTTTAATACTGCTTTAATTATAATAAATCTGTGTTCAGCAATGGACCCTGAAAATAAAATTACAGAAATCCTATTGTATGGACTTTATTCCACTACACAGATGTGTCACCTACACACACAAATGGTACATTTATTCAGAAAATTTAAAATGTAAAAATAGGTTAAAAATTATTGCACCCAAAAATAAACCTTAAAGGTTCGAATCCCATCCACGACACTACCTGCATGGAGTTTGCATGTTCTCCCTGTGCCTGCGTGGGTTTCCTCCGGGTACTGCAGTTTCCTCCCACACTCCAAAGACATGCTGGTAGGTTAATTGGATCCTGTCTAAATTGGCCCTAGTATGTGTATGAATGAATGTGAGTTAGGGACCTTAGATTGTAAGATCTTTGAGAGTAAGGACTGACGTGAATGTACAATGTATATGTAAAGAGCTGTGTAAATTCACGGCGCTGTAGAAGTACCTGAAATAAATAAATAAGTGCACCACTATGTAGTTAATTGCAAGGACTTTCTTGATTTTACACACATTTAATGGATCGTCTAGGTGTGTTCAGCTATTATATAGTTTTGGTAAATCTAAAGCAGATAATTTAGCAGTAAAAAAGCAGTAAATTAAACATTTTCTTTATACACAAGCATTTTTCAAAGAAATTTAAGAAAGATTATATTCACTTTTATGTTAAATGTTAGAACTGGTGTTCTTTCTTTCATACATTTCCTACAGTCATATAATTGTTACTTCGTTTTTTCCTGTAACATGGCAGAAAGCCCTTGCTGGATACCATTTTCTGTTTTTAACTTTGCACTGTACGCTTCAAAATCTGGAGATTCTATGAGGTTACATTGAATGGGCAGAGAACCTTTCCTAGAGCTCACTTCCGACTAAATGCTTTGCAGCCTAATTACCATCTGCAATTTAAATAAGTCTATAAGAGGGTGGTCCCAAGGCTAGTTATTACCATAACATACAGCAATATACTCTATATCAATTTTCAAGTTCAACCCATAATTTAACATTTGTGCAGCAAAAAAACAAGCCCTGGTTTCACATTAAATGCTATTTTTATTAGCCATTATTTTATTGATTAATATTATATCTACAAAAGCACAGCTGCCTCTGGCTGCTAGTCTTAGAAGATTTGAAGCGCAATTTGGTGGTGTCCCTACTGTGCTGCCTACTGTTTTGTTTTTTGCTGGAGGCTTCGACCAGAGGAAGCAAAACTCTACCTCTACCAAGGTGGTTGCCTCCACACAGAGACATTGCGCAGAACAAACCGTGGTAAATTGGCAATGTGGAAAAATCAGCAATGTGATTAATACTCTTTTGCCCTCTGCCTGCCTTTATCTTGAAACAACTTACACAGTTCTGTTCCTCTTTAAGTATTCCTTAAAGTGGATGTAAACCCGAAACATCAAAATTGAAATAACCAGTCTACCTCACACAGCAAAGCAATAGAAGCCATCTGCCCCCACTCTAGTCAGGAAAGGAGAAGCCAGTCATCTACATAAATAAATATCTGAGAAGTGTGGCTTGCATTTCTATTCAGTCCCCATTACTCTGATACACCTAACTAAAATCTAGTGGAACCAATTGCCATCAGAAGTCCCCTAATTAGTAAATAGAGTCCACCTGTGTGTAATTTAACCTCACTATAAACACAGCTGTTCTGTGAAGCCATCAGATGTTTGTTAGAGAACCTTAGTGAACAAACAGCATCATGAAGGCCAAGGAACACACCAGACAGGTCATGGATAAAGTTGTGGAGAAATTTAAAGCAGGGTTAGGTTATAAAAAAAATATCTCAAGCTTTGAACATCTCACGGAGCACTTTTCAATCCATCATCCAAAAATGGAAAGAGTATGGCACAACTGCAAACCTACCAAGACATGGCTGTCCACCTAAACTGACAGGCCGGGCAAGGAGATCATTAATCAGAGAAGCAGCCAAGATGCCCATGGTAACTCTGGAGGAGCTGCAGAGATCCACAGCTCAGGTGGGAGAATCTGTCCACAGACAACTATTAGTCGTGCACTCCACAAATCTGGCCTTTATGGAAGGGTGGAAAGAAGAAAGGCATTGTTGAAAGTAAGCCATAAGAAGTCCTGTTTGCAGTTTGCTAGCCATGTGGGGGACATAGAAAACATGTGGATGAAGGTGCTCATGTCAGATGAGACCACAATTGAACTTTTTGGCCTAAAAGCAAAATGCTATGTGTGGCTGAAATCTAACACTGCACATCACCCTGAATACACCATCCCCACCGTGAAAAATGGGGTGGTGGCAGCATCATGTTGTGGGGATGCTTTTCTGCAGAAGGGACAAGGAAGCTGGTCAGAGTTCATGAGAAGATTTATGGAGCCAAATACAAGGCAATCTTAGAAGAAAACCTATTAGAGTCTGCAAAAGACTTGAGACTGGGGTGGCGGTTTACCTTCCAGCAGGACAACGACCTTAAACATACAGCCAGAGCTACAATGGAATGGTTTAGATCAAAGCATATTCATGTGTTAGAATGGCTCAATCAAAGTCCAGACCTAAATCCAATTGAGAATCTGTGGCAAGACTTGAAAATTGCTGTTCACAGACACTCTCCATCCAATCTGACAGAGCTTGAGCTATTGTGCAAAGAAGAATGGGCAAAATTTTTTCTCTAGATGTGCAAAGCTGACAAGAGACATACCCAAAAAGACTTGCAGCTGTATCTTCAGCGAAAGGTGGTTCTACAAAGTATTGACTCAGGGAGCTGAATACAAATGCACGCCACAGTTTTCAGACATTTGTAAAAAACATTTCAAAACCATTTATCATTTTCCTTCCACTTCACAATTATGCACAACAACTTTGTGTTGGTCTATCACAGCGATGGCGAACCTTGGCACCCCAGATGTTTTGAAACTACATTTCCCATGATGCTCAAATACACTGCAGAGTGCATGAGCATCATGGGAAATGTAGTTCCAAAACATCTGGGGTGCCAAGGTTTGCCATCACTGGTCTATCACATCAAATCCTAATAAAATACATTTATGTTTTTGGTTGTAACATGACAAAATGTGAAACATTTCAAGGGGTATGAATTCTTTTTCAAGGCACTGTAAGTACACATTCAGCGAACAAATCTCTATTCCTCTAGTAAATCAAGCTGTAAGGAGGATGTTTGTTTACCAGATTGTTTAACTTATTCTTTGCGAGTGAATAGCTTTCGGTCTTCTCAGTTGAGAGGTGAGAAATAAAGTGGTGTGGCCATCTTAACCAGAAGCAGTACCAGGAAGGACCAAATGACAGATACAAAACATGCTCATGAAATTATATATTTCAGCATCCAGGCATCCCTCAAAAAAAGATGGAGTGTCTGGCTGAGCAAAGGGGCATCTTGACAATGTGTTCATCCTATTTCTCCCACATACTCTAGAGTCAGCTGCTTTAAGCACTTGGTCGGTCTTGACTTCCCACCTCTCTAGAAGTATTTTGAAGCAGAGCAATAAGCCTAAGTACCCAAATTCTACGCTTGCTTTGAAGTCCCTCTCCGAGTCTCCCTTGAGGCCCTGGATTGCAACCCCATTAAAGTTAACAATTTGCTTTGGCTCCACCCTGCTAATAGACATGAAAATCCTGCTACAAAAGTAATGTTGTAAATCTGGGAAGCAGTTAAATATTCAGCTAAGCACCAATCCCCCCATAAGCCCCTCATGTCCTCCTTATATAATCCCACAATCCCATTGGGCTTTTCCACTCCAGAGGCCTTCAAAGAGTGACCTAATAAAAACATTACAAAGGTGAAACATTAAGTCATTAAGGATAGAGTCAAACCTTTCCTACTCTTCCAACAGAAGGAACTTCCACACCACATGCTTTTTCACTGTTTAAGCATTTAAACACTTCCTGTGTGCAAATATTTCCCTCACTGACGGACCTTAAATGCTTTCTTCCTTTGAATCTAAATGTGACTCTGATCCTCATGCAATCAGGCCTAATCTCACTTTTGTATCCTTTACTTATAGCTTTGTCCTCTCAACATCTACTCAATTACACTCACAAATGGTCATTGTATCTGGGAGAAGAACTGGACGACCAAGAGTTGTCTCAAATATGGAGCACAACTAAATCATGCTCTACTAATGTTTCAGCAGTGGAGTCAAATTACAAAGTGATGACTAGGTGGAATCTGGTCACCACTAGAATCGCTCATTAAGTCTCGGGACACTCCACCCTGTGTTTTCATGACTATGGCAAGGTTGGCACTTTTTCATGCAAGGTGGACCTCTCATGTGGTACATCAATTTTGGACTGATGTTTTCCAGAAATTTGGCCTAATCTGCACTTCTAAATATTAAACCCTGTCCTTAACCGATATGACATCTGGGATTAACTCCATCCTCCTGCATGAAAAATAGAGACAAAGCTTAATGACAAGCTTGAAAAACTTTAGGCCATCTGGCTAACTTGGACATCCTGTGAGCTGGCAAATGGTTCGGTTTGTTACTTATTCCCACTTTTTCCACTCCTTATACTTCCCCATGTTTGTTTTACGCTCTTCCCTCCTTTTTTGGCCTATGCTCCCAGCTGTCTACCATTGGCTCTCCCCATGAGGTTTTACACCAACACTTTATCTTATCTATCCTATTTGTTGGTTGTAACAGTTTATATATTTAGTACTGTACTTTAGTGACACATTTTGTCACTTATTATGCGTTATGTTATTTAGTATCCGCACTGTATAATTGTGCCACCTTGTTTTCATTGCTTTTACTTGTCTAATTGTCAACCTGCTTGAAAACCAATACAAATATTGAACAAGAAAAAAGAAACCCATGGGGCATGAAGGACACACTTGTAAAATATATAGCATGTGCTTTGGCACTCAAAGACTTAGAACTTTTGGAAATGTATTAGATGCCTTGCTACAGTATAAATACATATTAGACTACTATTTTTTTTTACTTATTTTAGTTCATTCCGGGTTTATTTACTCAGCCTGAACAGCCCAGGTACACTGTACAACCTGTCATTAACATAAATGGCTGTGCACTACTGTACTCATGTACATGGCGGTGCTATCTTAAACAGCATGTGGCATATTTAAAAAAAACATAAATAAATAAAAATTTTCTATTTTTTTTCTTAATTACAGAATTATGCTGAATTTCTCCAACAGCTCGTGTGCAAGAGCCACAAGAAAACTCAAACTAAGACCAGAATACCAGAAAAAGTAACTTACTTGTTTTGCACTGACATATGCGACATCCATTGTGGTCTAGCCGGAATCCATAGCTGCAGTCTTTTTCGGTCAGTGTGCAGTTTATCAACAGATCACATGTTGGTGGCGCCATAGTGATGTATGTGGGTTCTGTGAAGAAAGAAATGCCTTGGTTGAACTGATAGATAGAAAACTGAATTCAAAATTATTCACGCAAGACGATTATTCATATTTAACCAAATAACAAATGGCACCTTTAAAAAAATGCTAAAACTGAAGTAAGAAAATGTTATCTTAAAGCGGAGTTCCACCATTTTAAAAGTC
Organism: Glandirana rugosa; assembly: GCA_018402905.1. NCBI lineage: Eukaryota > Metazoa > Chordata > Amphibia > Anura > Ranidae > Glandirana > Glandirana rugosa. The sequence goes on along the minus strand of BLSH010409483.1, from coordinate 1,371,775 downwards.
AGCAGCTACTTTTAATAATCAGACACTCACCTGTCCCTCAGTCCAGCGGGGAGAGGTGAACTTCCTTCCGGCGCCGCAGGACCAGGAGAGGAAGTGGGAGCTGGATACCTGTAAAAAATGGGTATCCCCCCCCCAAAAAAAAAAAAAATGACATGCCAATTGTGGCATGTCAGGGGGTCACCTTCACTTGAAGCGGAAGTTCCACTATTGGGTGGAAGTCTGCTTTAATTACACAGTGCAAGACACAGGGATTGCATTTATAGACCATGGGCTATGTGTAGGCTACCTGCAGGTTGCAAAAAACTTGCTAGGGCTGTCCCTAATGCACACTCATTTAACTCTACCCACTCTGGAAGGCTCCATTTTTTCTGGTGTCCTTAGGTGATAGACCTCTTCTTCTTTGGAGAAGGTCCTTCTTTGTAACATTGACTTTTTTCAACACTGCTATCAAGATCTCACTGCTTATTGACCTGGATTATCTAGTAGTTTCCAGATTGGTGTCTCACTGTGTTTTATCTTGGGTACCATACCCAAAACCCAATGTGGGGTGTCAGGCTGTAATATTTGCTTTGAGTGCTGGATCCTGCACTTACCTTGGCATGAAGTGCAACATGTGTAGTTAGCCGCAGGGTAATACACAAATCCTAGGCCATAATTCATCCTTATGGCTCCCAGACCATGATGGGGTTATGCCCAGTGTGATAAGTGGAGCCCAGACCCCTAACCATATCCACATTGTGGGGTTTTGGAACTGGTTTCTGGTTATTACTATACAATCCAAAGTGCTTAGCACAAAATTTGGATACATAAGCAAGGAAATGGTTAACCACTTTACTGTGTTACTCTCTGATGTAATAGTCTCCAACCCTTTCAGCAGAAATTTGATACTCTCCTGGGCAGAAATTCACATTCCAGCTCTCTGTCATCCACAACCCTGGAACAGACAATTGGCAGATGAGTTTCTAAGCCACCAACACTTACATCTGGGGGAGTGGTCTGCACCTGATACCTTCCAGAGTTTTTGCCAAAGGTGGGGAAAACCAGATGTAAACTTCCTGGCCTCTAGGTTCAACTACAAACTGGGAAAAAGTCAACTAAAACTGCTAGGACCACACTTAGTCATATGTAGGAAGGCAGTGGTACTACTGACCATCCGCTAGTTATCTGCTGACTCACCATGGCACTGGCATGACTAAAGTAACTCAATATAGGCAACAAGCAAAAAGTAGGGTAAGAAGAACCCAAAGGGACGTTACAAATAGGATCAGGCAGCTTAAACTAACAAGCCTTTATTGAAAAAATCATAAAAATTATATACAAAAATTGGGAGTTGAAAAGGTTTGTAGCCAGAATCAGGAGCCCTCTGGCCTTCACAGAAGATGCCCTGGTAATTTCTTGGACAGCATTCAGTCTGATCTATGCCTTCCCTCTGATAACAATTCTCTCTGGACTGCCATGCAAAATAGAGGTAGAAAGGGATCTGGTGATCCTCCTCACACAGAACTGGTCCAGAAGGACATGGTACACAGACTCCTGTCAAACCAACTTTGGCCTCTTTCAAAAATACCAGACTTACTGGAGCAAGGCCCCTTATGCCACCCAGCTTCTCAGCTGCTAACTTTAACAGCAAGGCTGTTGAAACCCAAGTCCTGTGGGATAGGGGTATCTCTGATTATGTTATCCCCATCTTATTCAGAGGTAGAAAATCTACCTCTTTGAAGATCCTACTATCGCCTATCAAACATTTTGCTTGGTGCGAAGACAGGCAACTTAGTCTTAGGGAATGCCCTGTTGTCCCTATTTCATCCTATCTATAACCTGGTCATCGGCCCAGAGTACCATCAACCACTTGCTGACTGCTTTACGACTATAAGCGGCGACAGTGTGGCTCTGTCCCGCAAATCGGCACTTATAGTCGGCGCTCGCGGGCACGACGCTAGGGGGCGAGTGCACACCACCGGCAGTACACGCTCCCTGAGCGGGGCCGCAGGTCAGGCGGTCTCGATGTCCGCTGGTGACCCGTGATCGCCTGTGACAGAGCCAGAATGGTTCTGTCAGGTGGCATGTCAGAGATCTACTCATCCCTGTACTCGGGATCAGTTAGGTCTCTGATGCCCCTGGCAGCCCAGTCCCCATACAGTTAGAACAGATACAGGGAATACAGTTAACCCCTTCCCTGCCCCCTGCAGGTTAACCCCTTCCCTGCCAATGACATCTATACAGTAATCAGTGGATCGCAGATCGCCGCCATTACTAGTAAAAACAAAAATTGTTAAAACGCCAGAAACTAATTCTCATGGTTTGTAAACGCGACAACTTTTGCGCAAACCAACCAATAAATGGCGATTGCGATTTTTTTTTTTTACCAATAATATGAGGAAGAATATAAATCGGCCAAAACCGATGAATAAATTTGTTTTTTTATATTTTTTTTTTTAATATGTATTTTAGCAAAAAGTAAGAAATATTGTTTTGTTTTTTTTTTGCAAAATTGTCGCTTTTTTTTGTTTATAGCGGTGATCAGAAATGACGCAGAGGTGATCAAATAGCACCAAAAGAAAGCTCTATTTGTGGGGAAAAAAAGGACGCAAATTTTGTTTGGGTACAACGTCGCAAGACTGGAAAATTGTCAGTTAAATCGACACAGTGCCGAATTGCAAAAAGTGCTCTGGTCCTAAGGTGGTAAACCTTCCGGGGCTGAAGTGGTTAAAGGGTAACTCCACTTTTGTGGGGGGGGGGGGAAATAGCAAATAATAAAAAACAATATAGCATATACAATTGTGACACAAGTCATATTGTATTTGAATGTTATTAAAAATTACCTTTCCTTTTCAGATCTGCAGGTCTGTAATTTTCTGTAAAATGCAATGCAATATGGCTGGCTACCCAGAGGTATGGAGGTATTCTGTACACAGAATGTGTACAGAATGCCCCCCAGAAACATTGTTTCCGGCTTGTGTGATTGGCTCACTGATTCTCCCAGAGCCTGCCCTAAGTTACAAGTCAGATTTCAGGCATCCCCTGCAACGTAATCTTTGGTAAGATACTCCCAGTAGGAAATCAAGTGTAAAGGTGGGGGTGTAAGTACTGTCGAGAAGGATTTAATACACTTCTATGTATTGTATACCTATATAATCCTATTTGGATTTGTACCAGACCTATTTTCAGCTTTCAGCGCTGTCGCATTTTGAAAATGACAATTGCGCAGTCGTGTGACGTTGTACCCCAACAAAATTTTTATTATTTTGTTCCCACAAATAGAGCTTTCTTTTGGAGGTATTTTATCAACTCTGTAGTTTTTATTTTTTGCGCTACAAATAAAAAAAGACCGAAAATGTTGAAAAAAAATGTTTTCTCTGTTTCTGTCACAAAACTTTGTAAATAAGTACATTTTCTCCATCACTGATGGCCACTGATGAGGCAGCACCGATTGGCACCGATGAGGCGGCCCTGACAGGCTCTGATGATGAGGCACTTATATGCAGCACTGATGGGCACTGATAAGCAGCACTGATGGGCACTGATAGGTGGCACTGATATGCAGCACTGATTGGCACTCATAGGCAGCCCTGATGGGCACTGATAGGTGGTACTGGGCACTGATAAGTGGTACTGATGGGCACTGATAGGTGGCACTGATAGGTGGCATTAATAGGTGGCACTGATGGGTGGCAATGACAAATTGCACTGTAAGGTGGGTATTCCCTGGTGGTCCTGGGTGGCATCTGAAATGGGCACTGAGTGCCATCCATGTTGGGCATTGTGGCCCTTACTTGGTGGTCTAGGGTGGGCTCCCTGCTGGTCAGGGTGGGCTCCCTGGTGGTCCTGGATAGGCTCTCCCTGGTGGTCCTTGGATAGGCTCCCTGGTGGTTCTGGGTGGTGATCCTCAGGGGGCTGCACTGATAAACAATCAGAGTAGCCCCCCCATCAGGAGAGCCACTGATCGGCTCTCCTCTATTCGCATCTGCAGACACGAGTAGAGGAAAAGCCGATACACGGTTCTTCCTGTTTACAATGTGATCAGCCGTGATTGGTCACGGCTGATCACGTGGTAAAGAGCTTCCGACGGAGGCTCTTTACTGAGATCGGTAATGCGGTGAGTCAGACTGACACACTGCACCACGATGCGCGCCCCCGCGGTCGTGCGATTGCGGGTTATCCGGCCGGACGTCTGGTCAGGATGATGAAACTCTCGCCCGGCCGTCATTTGTGTGTAGGCCAGGCGGGAAGTGGTTAATGTCCTTTGACAATACCATTAATTACCATTTCGCCAAAAAAAAAAATTATTAATTGAAATAGTCGGCATAAAAGAAATGGTATTGTGAATAAAGCTCATGTGGAATGTTTTGCAAATTAGTTCATCATGGTCCAGGTAATTAGGGGCGTGTCATGGATGTGTCCTTTGCCTACCTGCTTTGTGCTATTATGTCCAAGAGCAAATAAACTTAAGGCGTTGGACCCAGATTTAGCTTTCATCAAATAGTGGATATCATTAACTTGACTTTGGTCACTCAAAAAACAAATAGTAGGGGGTCAATTGCAACCAGTGGCGGCCCGTCCATTAGGGGAGCCACCCCCCTAATCCATGCACCCGGCCCCTAATCTACATGCAGGGCGCCGGATGCATGGATTCCAATGTGTTTTTTTTAAGCACATGATTAGAGGCTGAGGCTTAAACAAGGGGGGGGGGTTTGCTCGGGACGCAGAGCACTCAGTTGTGTGACAATAACAAATTAATATTCGCTATTGTCTTCCTGCTTCTCCTCCCGGCCAATCAGTAAGACCCCATTGCCCAAAAGGAGAACCGATCATATTGGCCAGTAATTGGGGGGGGGGGGGATGTACGGGGAGATCCAGGAGAGGACCATCCTCATCGGAGCATTGGAGCCACCTCTGTGCTCTGAATTGCCACCAAGAGCCAAACCGCGTAAGTGCCACCCAAGGGGGGGAGGTCAGGTGGTTTGTTTGCCGCCCCCCCGGCTGAAGTACCAGCTGTCACTGATTCCAACAGGTGGGTGCCACGTGACTTGATAAATCCATGTCCATTGAAAATAATGGTTAAGCGCTTGAAAAATGCTTGAAAAGCGCATGAAATGTGTACTGAGGCTGTGGAAAGGTCACATGATTGAAACACAAACGCTTGAAAAACGATTGAAAAGCGCTTAAAAACGCCATTAGAGGGGCGCTATTTATAGCGCTAGTGCTTCAAAAGCACGGCAAAAACACACACTGAAATCATGGCATTTTATGGGAATTTACAGGCTTTTTTCCAACGCCTTGGTGTGAAAGGAGCCTAAGTGTCCACATAGCTTTATTCTTGACTAAGAAGTGAAAGTGATAATATATAGGCAAGCAGTAGTCAAAGCATTTCGGGGGCCAAAATATCTCGCTTCAAGGGGGCTTAAGCTTTTATGCCAGAATTCCTATATGGACTATACACTCTCCTAGAAGAGGATCTCAATCAGAAGACAAGCATTTCCAATAACACAGTGGCTCTGTAATGAAAATGTCCTGCTGGAAAATTAAATCAGCATCTCCATAAAGCTGGTCAGCAGAAGGAAGCATGAAGTGCTCTAGAATTTCCTGGTAGAGGGCTGTGCTGACTTTGGACTTGATAAAACACAGCGGACCAACATCAGCAGATGACATGGCTCCCCAAATCATCACTGACTGTGGAAACTTTACACTGGACCTCATGCAACTTGGATTCTGTGCCTCTCCACTCTTCCTCCAGACTCTGCGACCTTGATTCCCAAATGAAATGCAAAACTTACTTTAATCTGAAAAGAGGACTTTGGTCCACCGAGTAACAGTCTGGTACTTTTTCTCCTTTTTTACTACACTTTTTTCTTCCACTCAACTGTCCATTAATATGCTTGGATACCGCACTCTGTGGACAGCCAGCTTCTTTAGCAATGATCTTTTGTGACTTACCCTCCTTATGGAGGGTACTATCTTCTGGGCAACTGTCAAGTCAGCAGTTTTCCCCATGAGTGTGTAACCTACTGAACCAGACTGAGAGTCAATTTAAAGGCTCAGGAAACCTTTACAGGTGTTTTGAGTTAATTAGCAGATTAGAGTGTGACACCATGAGTCTACAATATTGAACTTTTTTACAATATTCAAATTTTCTGAGATACTGCATTTTGGGTTTTTGTAGCTGAAAGCCATAATCATCAAAATTAAAAGAAAGAAATGCTTAAAATATATCTCTGTGTGTGTAATGAATCTATATAATATAAGAGTTTCACTCTTTGCACTGAATTACTGAAATAAATTAACTTTTGATATATTATAAGTTTTTGAGATACACCTGTATATTATGTGTGTGCTTGATAGAGTGCACTTCTCCTTTAAAACACATTCAGTGACTGGATGCTGTTTATAACACCACGTGAATCCTTCAGCAACAAGGATGATGGTAGCTCACCTCAAAGATTGGACCTAACAGATATAGGTCTAAGGGCCCGTAAACGCGGTACAATTATCGGCGGAAAAAAGTCGTACGACAGCCTGTTGTGCGATAATCCAACCATTAGTACGCACCATTCGACAGCCAATTTTCAATTATCGTCCAACAGAAGTTGTATGAGAAGACTGGAATGCTTTTGTCTGCCAACAAGGCGTCATCCGATTTTTGGCTAGTGCGTACAGGAGTTGGCCAAACAAAAGTTGGACGTGCGGTCGTACAACAATCGCACCGTGTGTACGAGGCTTTACACGCATCACCCTTTTTGAGTTGTGACCAACTCATATCCTGATATTTCTCCACTGGGTACTTTACTAGGATGAGGCTCGGAAGGTCAGTTGGTGTATATAAATCCACTCCTGAAAGGTTAGGTACATGTGCTCAAAGGAACAAGAAAGGAACCATCATTGTGCAAATCCTCCAATAGAGCATGGTCCAATTTGCTTCAGTGGAGGAAAAAAAATTCTTCCTGATCCCCCATGAGACAATCGGATATTCCCTGGATCAACTTTACCTATAAATATTAGTATCCAGTTATATTATATACTTTTAGGAAAGAATCCAGGCCTTTTTTAAGCAATCTACTGAGCTGGCCAGATCCAGCTTTTGAGAGAGTCTATCACACATCTCTTACTGTGAAGAAGCCTTACTGTATTTGGAGATTAAATCTCTTTTCCTCCAGACGTAAAGAGTCCCCTTGTCATCTGTGATGGCCTTAAAGTGAATAATGGACCACTTATGTACCGGTATTTATACATGTTGATCTTACCCACCTTTAATCTCCTCGTCTACAGTGAGAATAAATTCTGTTCAGATAATCTTTCTTCATAGCTGAGCTCCTCCATGCCTCTTATCAGTCTGGCTGCTCTTCTCTGTACTCTCTCTAGTTCCTCAATATTGTTTTTATGAACTGGTGCCCAAAACTGAACGCATATTCCAGATGAGGTCTTACTAATGTTTTGTACAGGGGCAAAATTATCTCTCTCTCTCTCTGGAGTCTATACCGCTTAATACAAGAAAGGATTTTGCACACTTTGGAAACCATCTCTTGGAATTGCATGCTATTATTAAGCCTACAGTGCATCCGGAAAGTATTTACAACACTTCACTTTTTCCACGTTTTGTTATGTTACAGCCTTATTCCAAAATGGATTAAAATGGATTAAATATATTATTTTCTTTACTTCTTCCCACCCGGCCACTTCACATAAACAGCCAGGTGGGCCTTTCGTCGTTCTGAGTGGGCGGATGCCTGCTCACGACGGCGCGGTCCTGTGATGGCCTTGATCAAAGGACAAAAACAAGACAGGGTCAGGATATGGGCGCTGTGATTGGCCCTCCCGATTATGTGACAGTTGTGTCCAATCACAGCCTTCACAGTATAAACAGAGGCGCATGTCTCTGTGAGTGTTCTCCCCGCTGAGCTCAGTGCAGGGGGGGGGTGCGGAATCTGCAACGTCTGTGACAGCTCTGTTTGTAAGAAATTATTTTACACACAGAGCTGTCACAGATCCCCACACACAGTACACCAAGCACCACTGTCCCCATAAACATCTGTCACAGTGCACAAAACATCGGTCAGTGTCCCCATCACATCTGTACCAGTGCACAAAACATCTGTCACAGTACCCCATCACATCTGTATCAGCGCACAAAACATCTGTACCAGTGTCCCATCACATCTGTGCCAGTGCACAAAACATTTGTCACAGCATCCCCATGAACATCTGTACCAGTACAAAAAAACATTGCAATAGTGCTTCATTGTGACATCAACATCTGTCACTGTCTGCCGATGGATGATCAACATCTCCGTCTCCCCGTGCAAAGGCGAAGCACACGTTGGTCCTGTACGCATACATAAATAGCGATCACACCACAAGTGAGGTATCGCTGCGAATGTCAGAGCGAGAGCAATAATTCTAGCACCAGACTCCCGTGTAACTCTAAACTGGTAACCAATAAAGGCTTATAAAGCATAGCCTATGGAGATTTTTAAATAGCAAAGTTTGGTGCCATTTCACAAGCGTACACAATTTTAAAGCGCAATGTGTTTGGTATATATTTACCCGGCACAACACCATATTTTACCAAAAATTGCTGCGCAAATACAGCGTGAGCAAAAAAATGGCAAAACCCACCATTTTATGCTCTAGGGCCTCTGCTACAAAAATTCTAGCAAAAATACTGATTTTTACTTGTAAACAAAAATGTCAGAATTAGGTCTGGTCTTAGAGTGGATAATGGCTGAAGGTGCTCCTTGGATGTGGAGCTTCTCTATGTGGCCAGGCTGTGAAAAAGTCTCACACATGTGGTATTGCCATACTCAGGATGAGTAACAGAATGTGTTTTGGGATGTACTTGCAAGTATGCCTATGCCGTGTGTGAGAAATAATTTGTTAATATGGCATTTTTGTGAAAATAAATAAATAAATAAATTTAATTTCTTCAATTGTGGGAAAAAATTACAGCTTCAAAAAACTTGTCATGCCTCTTACTAAATACCTTGGACTGTCTACTTTCCAAAAAGGGGTAATTTGGGGGGTATTTTTACTGTTTTTACATGTTAGGGCCTCAAGAAATGTTGTCAGGTGTGATCAATTTTCAATGATTGGTACCATAGCTTTTAGACTCTATAACGTTCACACAGACCAAACAATATATACTGATTTGGGTTACTTTTTCCCAAGAAATGTAGCAGTATAAATTTTGGTCAAAATGTTTGAAGAACATTTTTATAACAGAACTAAGAAAAACCATGTTTAAGAGAAAAATGTTTTTTTCATTTGTAGCACAAAAAATAAAAACCACAGTGGTGATTAACCACTTCAGCCCCAGAAGGATTTCAAACTTTAGGACCAGAGCACTTTTTGCGATCTGGCACTGTGTCACTTTAACTGACAATTGCGTGGTCGTGTGACGTTGTACCCAAACAAAATTTGCGTCCTTTTTTTCTCACAAATAGAGCTTTCTTTTGGTGATATTTGATCACATCTGCGTCATTTCTGATTGCCACTATAAACAAAAGAAGAGGGACAATTTTGCAAAAAAACCCCAAATCTCTTACTTTTTTCTAAAATACCAATCCAAGAAAAAAAAATATAAAAGACATTTTTTTCATCGGTTTTGCCTGATTTATATTCTTCCTCATATTTTTGGTAAAAAAAAAATCACAATCGGCGTTTATTGACTGGTTTCTGCAAAAGTTGCCACGTTTACGGATGATGATAATTAATTTCTGGGTTTTTTTTTATCTTTTACTAGTAATGGCGGCGATCTGCGATTTTTAGCGGTACTGCGATTTTGCAGTGAACATGTCGGACCATTTTGACACTTTTTTGGGACCATTGGCATTCATACAGCGATCAGTGCTATAAAAATGTCATTGGCAGTGAAGGGGTTAACCTGCAGGGGGCGCTCTAAGGGTTAACTGTGTTCCCTGGGTGTATTCTAACTGTGTGTGGGCTGGGCTGGCAGGGGGAGGGGAATGATCACGGCTTCCATATACAGGAAGCCTGTGATCACAGCCCTTCCCCCTCTGTCAGAATGGAGATCCATGTTTACTTACACGGACCTCCGTTCTTTCACTGCGGGGGGCCATCGCGGGTAGCCGGTGGTGATCGAGTCCGCCCTACCCACTCCCCGGCCCCCCCCCCCGGAACACAGGGAGCGCGCGAGTGCGGCTCTGGCGGCGCACGCTCACAGTGCGGGATCTCGCATTACGGCGGTTTGTGATATCCAGCCACTTTGTCGCCTCCAGACGCCGGTCGGTAAGTGGTTAAATACCACTAAAAGAAAGCTCTATTTGTGTGAAAAAAACATAAAAAATAAAAATTGTAAGAGCACTGAAAGCTGAAAATTGGCCTTGAAAGGAAGGGGGTGAAAAAAAAAATTCTATAAACAATACCCCATAATGACAACGTAAAAGAAGTTTGAAATCTTTGCAAATTTATTAAAAATGAAAAACTAAAAAAATCACATGACCACAGCCTCCGCTCAGTACTTTGTTGAAGCACCTTTGGCACCAATTACAGCCTCAAGTCTTTTTGAGCATGATGCTACAAGGTTGGCACACCTATTTTGGGCAATTTCTCCCACTCTTCTTTGCAGGACCTCGCAAGTTCCATCAGGTTGGATGGGGAGCCTCAGTGCACAGCCATTTTCAGAACTCTCCAGAGATGTTCAATCGGGTTCAAGTCTGGGCTCTGGCTGGGCCACTTAAGGACATTCACACAGTTGTCCCGTAGCCACTCTGGAGCAGATTTTCATCAAGGATGTCTCTGTACACTGCAGCATTCATCTTTCCATCGATCCTAACTAGTCTCCTGCCACTGAAAAACATCCCCACAGCATGATACTGCCACCACCATGCTTCACTGTAGGGATGGTATTGGCCAGGTGATGAGCGGTGCCTGGTTTCCTCCAGACGTGATGCTTGCCATTCAGGCCAAAGAGTTCAATCTTTGTTTCCTCAGACCAGAGAATTTTGTTTCTCATGGGCTGAGAGTCCATTGGATGCCTTTCTGCAAACTCCAGACGGGCTGCCATGTGCCTTTTACTGAGGAGTGGCTTCCGTCTGGCCACTCTACCATGCAGGCCTGATTAGTGGGGTGCTGCAGAGATGGCTGTTCTTCTGGAAGGTTCTCCTTTCTCCACAGAGAAACACTGGAGCTTTGTCAAAGTGACCATCAGGTTCTTGGTCACCTCCCTGACTAAGGCCCTTCTCCCCCAATCAATCAGTTTGGCCGGGCAACCCACCCTAGGAAGAGTGCTGGTGGTTCCAAACGTCTTCCATTTATAGATGATGGAAGCCACTGTGCTCATTGCTGCAGAAATGTTTCTGTACCCTTCCCCAGATCTGTGCCTCAATACAATCTTGTCTCGGAGGTCTACAGACAATTCCTTGGACTTCATGGCTTGGTTTGTGCTCTGACATGCACTGTTAATTGTGGGACCTTATATAGACAGCTGTGTGCCTTTCCAAATCACGTCCAATCAACTGAATTTACCACAGGTGGACTCCGATAAAGTTGTAGAAACTTCTCAAGGATGATCACTGGAAACAGTATGCACCTGAGCTTAATTTTGAGTGTCATGGCAAAGGCTGTGGATACTTATGTACATGTGTTTTTTTTCGTTTTTTATTTTTAATACGTTTGCAAGGGTTTCAAACAAACTTCTTTCACGTTGTCATTATGGGGTATTGTTTGTAGAATTTTGAGGAAAATAATGAATTTAAAGAGGAGGACCAGCCCCCCCAGTAAACATTAAAAGTCAGCAGCTACAAATACTGCAGCTGCTGACTTTTAATATATGGACACTTACTTTTCCAGGGAGCCTGCGATTTCGGCACCCCAGCCGATCTTTGGATCGGCTGTCAGGTGCAGCCGCTGCCATTCCTGGTAAGGGAACCCGGCAGTGAAGCCTTTTGGCTTCACAGCTGGTTCCCTACTGTGCAGGCGCAAAGCGCACTGCCCTTTCCGATCGGTCAGGGGACAGAAGAAGGTGGAGGCGGCCGGATTTCCCAGAAGTGGGGACTGGTACCTTTCAATACAGGTATCTGTTCCCCCCCCCCTCCCCCATGAAAGGTGCCAAATGTGGCACTGGATGGGGGCAGGAGACAGATAGGCGGAGGTTCCACTTTTGAGTGGAACTCCACTTTAATACATTTTGGAATAAGGCTGTAACATAACAAAATGTGGAAAAAGTGAAGCACTGTAAATACTTTCTGCATGCACTGTATGATCTCCTAGAACCCCCAGATCATTCTGCACCATTGATTCCCCCCAGTTGTACTCCCCCTAGTATGTACGATGCATGCATATTTTTAGGCTCCAAGTGCATAACTTTACATTTATCAACATTAAACCTCATTTGCATGCAGTTAAAAGCCAATTTAAATACAACTCCTGAAATTAGAACTATAATTATTTGTATCTGTCACTGGTTATGATTTTTTTTTTAATCTTTTTTTGTTTTTTGCTTTTTTAGCCTGCTTCTCTTGTGCTTTTCAACTACTTTAGTTTTCTTATTCTGTTGGGATTGTTTTCCTCAGATTCATATGAATAGAAACAGCAAATGAAAAAGACTGCAACAAAGAAATGAAAAGCACTTTTTATCATCTTGTAAATAACACAAAAAAGACTGATGAAAAAAGCATGAATACAACTGGACCTTTAGGTATGTAATCAAAGTATGGCATAACAGAGTAGCTAGGAGCTATTTTTCTAGAACATGAATTATCAATTATCATCATTTCTGTCTTATGCTGCTAAAGGCTGCATGTTTGAGACTTTAAATGTGAAACTCATTTTTACCATAACAACAGCACTCCCTTAATTTGATTAAAGCTGTCGGTCCATTATGCATTTTCTCTTTTGTATAAATCCTTGCTCTTCTATGTCTAAATACTTAGGAAGCTGATAGACAGGAATAAATGTAATATTGTGCTAAGCTCTGGAGCTCTGCTAAGGAATACCTCCTTTTAGCTACCCTAGCAGATGAATTAGTCAAAGTTGTGGACCAGAAGTCTATATATATGCCCTCTTTCTATTACATTCCTGTGCTGTCCAAAGAGGGCAAATACCCCACCCTCTGCCAGAATTATCACCCCATTTCTTTATTGAACGAGGACATCAAGGTCCTAGCCAAAATCATGGCTAATCGCCTCCAGGACTGTATGTAAGAGATCGTACATATGGACCAAGTGAGCCTTATTTCTAGCAGAGAGGGCAGGGATAACTTCCAACGGGCGATATCTTTCATGCATTGGGTTTCCATGACTCGAGACTCCCTGCCTTGTCCTATTGACTGATGCAGAGAAAGCCTTTGACAGAATCGATTGGCTTTTTAAATCTATGGTGCTGCAGCGGCTTGGCCTCAGCGATAGGATGAGAACCTGGATCTCTGCTCTATATAACAACCCCACAGCAAGAGTGAAGGTAAATTGAGTCCTCTCGCTGTGGTTCAGTATCTCTAATGGGACAAAGCAGGGATGCCCATTATCGCCCCACTGTTTGTTCTGGTTATGGATGCTTTCCTTCGCAAAGTGTGTGCAAACTAAAATATCACAGGCTTACGCATTGGCAATGTGGAGCATAAACTCTCTGCATCTGCGGACTATGTCCTTTTCTTTGCCACTAACTTGCGTGTAACCCTACCCAATCTCTTGCAAGAGCTGGAGCGGTTTAGGGAACGCTCTAATTTTAAAATAAACCTGCGCAAATCCATTATCTTGCCCCTTAATATTGCTTGTTCAGATTACGAATCTCTGGAGAGTGTTTCCTTTTCAATGGTAACCGACACAGATTACTTACAGATTAGGCATTAAATTGACGGCTAACCCTGGGGACCTCTATTCTGCTAATTTCCACCACTTTTGAGGGCAGTGCGGGAAGAACTTCAGTCCTGGGATAACACTCAATTCACTTGGTTGGGTCAGATAAGTATATTGAAGATGATGATTCTTCCTAAATGTTTATATTTTTTTCAAATGCTTCCGGTCAGGGTACCCAGTTCTTATTTTCACTTGGTACGTCATGCTTTTTCAGGCTTTGTATGGCAAGGTAAGAATCCCTGTTTATTTTGTCAACTTCTTTGTCACACTAAAAGTACTGGAGGCCTAGGACTGCCTGACCTTTTCTCCTACTACCAGGCTAACGCCTTGATGTGCATTGTGAACTGGAACCTACATGCCCAGGACAAACTTTGGGTACCTCTTGAGAAAGTACTGACAGGTCGAAATCTGGCTCATGCTCCGTGATTAATTCATAGTCATAGGAGACTGCCAGATTTTACGTCTCTATTGTCCCATGCTATTTTGGTCACCTGGGATAGGGTAAATAGAACACATAAGCTGTCCCGTTTCCTTCCCCTCTTTGACAACTGGGGGATTTTCCCTGGTTCATCCCAGGAGAACGTTGTGCCTTCTTTGGCCCCTGGGGAGGTTCCGTGGAGGTTAGGTGCTACCAGTTTTCAGCTGGATCTGAGCTGAAATCTCAGGCAGCTTGAGGGAAGAATGGTGAATTAGACCCTTGTGTTCTTGGAGGTACCTGCAGCTGCGGGGACTCCCTTACCCACTTTGAGGCCCTGTGTATAATGACAGAGAGAGCTATTGCTTGACTTTTCTGCCCAGACGGTCCCATATTATATTGGAGTCTGGGAGAACGAGCTTGGTCACAGCCTCTCGGTGAACCTAATCGCTAAAATTACCAAACTGACCCACACATCCTCTGTCTGCTCTAGGACATAATAATCTTGTTTTAAATTTCAAACAAGGTGGTATAGGGTCCCAGACAAGGTGTCCCACATCTATCACTCGGTATCTTCACATTGTTGGAGGGCAGGGGAAAATACCTGCATATTTGGTGGGAATGCCCCCTCATTAAGCCATTCTGGGTTGAGGTCCGGAACATTATAGCAGAGGCCATACAACATCAGTTAGGTGATGACCCTCTTCCAGTATTATTCCATGCTACTCATCTGTCAGTTGGTAAATACAAACGATCAGCGATACCCCACCTCCTTAATGCTGGCAGGAGTCTGATGCTCCTTAGGGTACAGGAAATCCAGTCAGAGGAGTGGTGGCATCAATGTGATGACAAATACTCAGTATTATGAGACCTGGGCATTGTGGACTAACTTTACTACCTCTGACAAATATCAGCAGTTGATGGTGTAAGTCATGGGTGTTCAATCTGTTGCCCACCAGCTGTTGCAAAACTACAAGTCCCATGAGGCACTGCAAGGCTGACAGTTACAAGCCTGACTCCCAAAGTCAGAGGCATGATGGGACTTGTAGTTCCACAACAGCTGGAGGGCCGCAGGTTGAGCATCCATGGTGTAAGTCTTCTTTTAGATGTGAATTGTGATATGAACATCCTATTTCCCTTTTTTCTTTTTTACAACTAATTTCAGGATACTTCACGGGGGACTAAACGCAATGTTTTCAATGTGTTGTTTTTCCTTCCGTCCTAGGTGGTGAAAGAGTTGCTATCTTTTACCTTTTTTCCTCCTTTTTTTTCTTGTCTCTTTTCTCCTCTCTCTTGTTTTTCTTCCTGCTCAGGCTCCATACTTCTCGGTCTGTTATGGGTTCAGGCATTACAGGGTTATAATGTTGCTGTACTACGTACCATGTAATATGTTTTGCTCTTGCCTGGATGTCACTTCATTGGGATTAGCTTCTCATTTTGGTCATTTGAAATGTATTGGAGCCTGTTTTTTTTTTTTTTATGGATTATTGGGGTTTATTTACTAAAGCTTGAAAGTGCAACATTTGGTGCACCTCCACAAAGAAACCAATCAGCTTCAAGGTTTTATTGTCAAAGCTTGATTAAACGAGCTGAGGTTAGAAGCTGATTGGCTAGCATGCGAAGCTGCAGCAGTTTTTGCACTCTCCAGCTTTAGTAAATCAACCCCATTGTCTCTTCTACATAAATAAAGATTTTTCAAAAAAAAGAAAGAAGAAACAAATAAGGTAGACCTCTCCCCCAACCTGAAAAATACTGGCCAGTTTTTCATGAAGCATTGGTCCAGGAAATGTGATTATTCATTGCACTGATACTGACCACAGAGGATTTCTAAGCCCTTGCTATGGGTATTTTTAGTGGCCAGTAATATGTGTGTGTCTGAGAGTGTCTGGGAATGCCAGTGATTAATTTGTTGGGAAGGGCAATGTTGGGGTGTTTGGTGATGCCATTTAAGCTTGATAGATGTTAGTACAGCAATCTCCCCGCTGAGTTATAGTGTTCTGACAGGGGAGCGGGGACCCCACCAGATCAGATGTCAATTGGCTGCTGTTTTTTCCAGCGTGCCCGTTCGTCAGAAGCCGGACGTTCCGACGGCTCCTGCTGTCAAACAGGCTGCTGCATACATGGGCCAAATGTTGGTCAATATCTGTTGAAACCGGCTGATGCAGGCCAATATTCTGCTCATGTGTACCAGGTTTTACAGAGTGAATCATTATAAATTATCTTTTTCAGTAACATTACATTCCCCATTGCTTAATGCCACATACATAAGGCACCATGGGCTATGTAACCTGGAAACAATTCCTATTTAATAGAAAGCCCCGTAATTGTGTTAGGAGTAAGGCCTGGTTCATAAAGGTGTTATTTCAGATACGACTTGAGTCACGCAGAATCGCATGACAATGAAAATCACATTATTCTCCATGGTGCCTGTCTACATAAATGCAGCACAGCATGGTACATTTTTGGAAGAGAGTCTGTTGCTACTTTGGTGTGACTGCAGCAAAATGTTGGCCACATAGACTTCAATTGAAATGCAATAGTATCATAAACGCATAAACAAACACACTAGATCATTTACTCAGCACTACATTTGTTGCCAATAAACAGTCAGATGAAATAGCAATTGAACAGTGTATGGCACCTTATCTGGTCAAAAATGTCCATGTTTAAAAGAGGACCAGTTGGTACAAATAGCTCTAAAAAGCTAAATCCTGAAAATGGGTCCCAGAGGAGAGAGAGTCAGATATGTTGATGAATGGGTGCAAGAGTCTTTGGCTAACACTACATGGTGGTACTGAGGCTGCCTCTGGAGCAGGCTGGGAATCCGGCCACTGAAACAACAAAAGGGATGGAAACAAAAGAGGCGCAAAGCCGTCAATAGTGCAGCACAATTTTTTGGATGATAAACATTAAAAACTTAAGTATTGCACTCAATGGGTATCCAAAGTGACAAGCATATAGTCTCTCAGGAGAGCCCACTCGAGGGGTTATGGTCTGTGTTGTGGCAGCCGTGAAGCCAGATATACCACGGGAAGGGTTGCAGGAGCCAAGACACCGGAGTATGGCCAGCAAGGGTTGCCGGTTCTCCAATGTCCTCCTGACACCCTGAAACCCTTCCTGCGGTGGATCTGACTTCACGGCTGCCAGACCATGGACCAGAACCCCTCAAGTGAACTCTCCTGAGAGACTATATGCCTGTCAATTTGGATATCCTGTGAGTGCAATACTTTTTATTTTAACGTTTTTAATGTTTATCATCCAATAAATTGTGCTACACTATTGGTGGCTTGGCACCTCTTTCTCCTCATCCCTTTTTGTTGTTTCAAGAACGCATACAAAAATACAATGATGTCGCACTACATAATCCCAATGAAAATAAGATCAAATCACAGCTGCACAAGTGTGAGCCTAGCCTAAATGACATTAAGCACAGTGTGTTGGTTCAGATGGGGTCAGAGAAGCCCCATTCCCCCTTTTCTATGATGCTGTGTGATCTCCGTTAACCCTCTTCCTACTCCATATGCAAGGTGCAGCACACAGGACTTGGATAAAAAAAAAAAATAAATACAAGCAAGTTAAGAACTTTCCTCTAGTAGACTAACTCCTTTAGAGTGCCTATAAATGAAAAGAGTGCTAAATTAAATGTAGCTAAGAATATAAGAGATTCCTTTATAATTAACATCTTATGTAGAGCAGATAACTGTGCTTGATGGCTCACCCAAGCTTTTCCTTCTCATTACAACTTAATTTAAAGGAAGCAGAAAGGAGTAGCCTAAGGCCCCTTTCACACGGACGTTCCATTCAGGTCTGCCTGTCAATTTTTTCAGGGGGACCTGAACGGAGCCTTCATGCAGCCCTATGAAGCGACGGATGTCAGCGGAGATATGGCCGGTGACACCCGTCGCTCTCCGATCCGCTCCCATAAAGTGTGATGGAGGAAAACCCTATTTTTCCATCCATCTGTGGATCGGACAACAATGGATAGATTCCATAGGGGAGAGTGGGGGCTCTGACGGATCTGTCTCTGCACAGGGAATGGAGATGGATCCATCAACTGTCAACTCAGCGGAGATCAGCAGAGCGATGCCTGCTGAGCAACTGTAGTTCATATATGGAGACAGCCATGTGAAAACTGGCCTAGCGAGCTTGAAGGCTTTATAGAATATTCTCTAATTATTTGCTGCCCAATAGGGTTCAATTAACCTTTTTAAGGAACTCTGTTTCCTTCAAATGGGAGTCTGAAGAGCACAAACACAGCTTGCGTATTTCCGGGGGGGGGGGGGGGGTTGGGC
>BLSH010409483.1:1285625-1298873 GCA_018402905.1 Glandirana rugosa | reverse complement strand
TAAAGTCAAAATTTGCCAGGGGTATGAATAATTATGGGCAGCACTGTATATATATATATATATATATATATATATATATATATATATATATATATATATATATATATATATACAGGCGGTCCCCTAGTTATGAACATCCGACTTATGAACGACTCCTACTTACAAACGAAGGGAGACAACAGGAAGTGAGAGGAAATCTCCCCCTAGGAAGGGAAATTCACTCCTGTAAATGTTATTATGGCAAAAAGGTGTCTCCACTGATGCTTTATCACCAAGGTTTGTTTCCACAACAACCCAAAATTTTCAAAATCTAATTATCATTGGGACAGGAAGTGAGGTGAAATCTTCTGAACAGAAACATAGACAGCAAAACAAACATTACAGGGGTGTTAACCCTTCCCTATGCTATCCAAAAAGCTTAAAAATATTTGTTTTGGCTGAAGCTACACTTAAAAAATGTACTTGTTCTGACTTACAAACAAATTCGACTTATGAACAAACCTACAGTCCCTATCTTGTTTGTAACCCGGGGACCGCCTGTATATATATATATATATAAAAGCACAGATAGGGTATCTCACAAAAGTGAGTACACCCCTCACATTTTTGTAAATATTTTGTTATATTTTTCATGTGACACCACTGAAGAAATGACACTTTGCTACAATGTAACATAGTGAGTGTACAGCTTGTATAACAGTGTACATTTGCTGTCCCCTCAAAATAACTCAACACACAGCCATTAATGTCTAAACCGCTGGCAACAAAAGTGAGTACACCCCTAAGTGAAAAAGTCCAAATTGGGCACACAGTGTCAATATTTTGTGTGGCCACCATTATTTTCCAGCACTGCCTTAACCCTCTTGGGCATGGAGTTCACCAGAGCTTAACAGGTTCCTACTTGAGTCTTCTTCCACTCCTCCATGACAACATCACGGAGCTGGTGGATGTTAGAAACCTTGTGCTCCTCTACCTTCCATTTGAGGATGTCCCACAGATGCTCAATGGGGTTTAGGTCTGGAGACATGCTTGGCTAGTCCATCACCTTTACCCTCAGCTTCTTTAGCAAGGCAGTGGACATCTTGAAGGTGCGTTTGGGGTCGTTATCATGTTGGAATACTGCCCTGCGGCCCAGTCTCTGAAGGGAGGGGATCATGCGTGGCTTCAGCATGTCACAGTACATGTGCGCATTCACATTCACTCAATGAACTGTAGCTTCTCAGCGCCGACAGCACTCATGCAGCCCCAGACCAAGACACTCCCACCATCATGCTTGACTGTAGGCAAGACACACTTGTCTTTGTAATCCTCATCTGGTTGCCGCGACACACGCTTGTCACCATCTAAAAACAAATAAGTTTATCTTGGTCTCATCAGACCACAGGACATGGTTCCAGTAATCCATGTCCTTAGGCTGCTTGTCTTCAGCAAACTGTTTGCGGGCTTTCTTGTGCATCATCTTTAGAAAAGGCTTCCTTCTGGGACAACAGCCATTCAGACCAATTTGATGCAGTGTGCGGCATATGGTCTGAGCACTGACAGGCTGACCACCCACCCCTTCAACCTCTGCAGTAATGCTGGCAGCAATCATACATCTGTTTCCCAAGACAACCTCTGGATATGATGCTGAGCATGCGCACTCAACTTCTTTGGTCAACCATGGCGAGGCCTGTTCTGAGTGGAACCTGGCCTGTTAAACCTCTGTATGGTCTTGGCCATCGTGCTGCAGCTCAGTTTCAGGGTCTTGGCAAACTTCTTATAGCCTAGGCCATCTTTAAGCAGAGCAACAATTATTTTTTTTTAGATTCTCAGAGAGTTCTTTTCCATGAGGAGCCATGTTGAACTTCCAGTAACCAGTACGAGAGAGTGAATGCATTAACATCAAATTTAACACACCTGCTCCCCATTCACACCTGAGACCTTGCAACACTAACGAGTCACATGACAGGGAGGGAAAATGGCTAATTGGGCCCAATTAGGACATTTTCACTTAGTACTCACTTTTGTTGCCAGCGGTTTAGACATTAATGGCTGTGTGTTGAGTTATTTTGAGGGGACAGCAAATTTACACTGTTATACAAGCTTTACACTCACTACTTTACATTGTAGCAAAGTGTAATTTCATTAGTGATGTCATTAGTGATGTCACATGAGAAAGGATAGAATAAAATATTTACAAAAATGTGAGGGGTGTACTCACTTTTGTGAGATACTGTATATATATATATATATATATGTGTATTTATATATATATATGTATACACATATGAACACCATAGGTGCCAATTTGAGCTTAGCAAAGAATGTCACATAGAGGGTAAAAAGATTTTCTTGTGTGTCCTAGTAAAGAAAGTAGAAATTTAAAACAGGAATCTTCTATGCACATCTTGCACTTAATAATTCAAATTTAGCATTGTATTGTCTTGGAACAGAAACAAGAAACTCACAAAAGTAAATTTGTATGTCCATGGCATTAAAATGAACTGCCATGCGGCACAGAATGTCCTTTTGATTCAGTGAAGATGCAAGTGTTGACTACATCAAATAGCTCTAAAACAACCATCATTAGGTTTATCTTGGCTTGGGTGCCAACTAATTGTCTCTGATTTCCCATGGCTCTTATTTTATGTGAATGGGACACGGTATGCTATCAAGCATTCTTGGTAACAAAATTGTATTTAAGTGTAATGTCACCAATCCTATTATTTACCTGGGAACGTTAAAACAAACCTGTGCTGGGTGAAGAAGGAAACAAACCAAGCAACAGGATAGTGTTCACTGACATAAAAGCTGCCATTTCTAAAACTATGTGCACCTCTCCTGTCCCAATTGACAATACACAGGCCTGCAAACAGTTGACTAAGGCTCCATGCATTGCATTGTGTTGATGGGGGCAGTAGGTGAGTAGTTTTTTTTTTTAACCTAGGGTAATAATGGGAAAAAAAAGAGGTATTTTAAAAGTTAATTACAGTATATACTCGAGTATAAGACGAGTTTTTCAGCACATTTTTTGAGCTGAAAAAGGCCCCCTCGGCTTATACTCGAGTCAGTGTCTGTGGGTGGTCTGAAGAGATGAGTAAATTCACATTGCACAGAGTGCACTGCTTCTAAGAGCCACTCTGTGCATGAAACTGTGACCTAATTACATTGGAATGCAGAGAATGCAGAGAGAGCTGTCAGATTTTCAACTTGATGTGGGGGTGGGCGGGACACGTGGATGTTAGCTGTTCAGTCCCGCCCACCTCCTGATCTCAGTGAAGATCTGACAGCTCTCTCTCTGCATTCTCAGCATTCTCTGCATTCCAGTGTAATTAGGTCACACTTTCATGCACAAAGCGGCTCTTAGAAGCAGTGCACTCTGTGCTTTGTGAATCTACCATACACATCTCTTCTGCCAGTGCCAGCCAGTACCATCCAGTGCCAATCAGTGCCACCTGCCAGTACCATCCAGGGCAGGTGGTAATGGCTACAATACCTGTGTTCTGGCTACAAACCCTGTGTAATGGCTGCAATCCCCGTGTAATGGCTACAATACCTGTGTTCTGGCTACAATCTCTGTGTAATGGCTGAGTCCCTGTGTTCTGGCTACAATACCTGTGTTCTAGCTACAATCCCTGTGTAATGGCTACAATACAAATAAAGAAATTTGTGGCAATTCAGCAATAGCGGTAATTCGGCAACTGCAGTAATTCGGAAATTTGTGGTGATTTGGCAATTGTGGTAACTTGGAAATTCGGCTATTGGACCAGCCGAAAATCTGAAATTCGAAAATTCAGAAATTCAAAAATAAATAAATAAAAAAAATAATAACTAACTAATAAATAACTATTAAATTACTGGTATTGGAATTTCCTTTAAAATATGGCTGTTAGTGATAAATTTCATATTTAATTTCACTAACAGCCACATTTTCAAGGACTTTCCAATACCTATAATTTAATAGTTATTTATTATTAGTTCAAATGTTCTTTCTTATTTCAGAATTTTAAAAAAATTGGAAATTCGGAAATAAGAAAGAACATTTGAAATAATAATAAATAACTATTAACCACTTGCTTACTGGGCACTTAAATACCCCTCCTGCCCAGACCAATTTTCTGGCTCTCGGAGCTGTTACATTTTGAATGACAACTGCACGGTCGTGCGCCGCTGTACCCAAACAAAATTTTTATCATTTTTTTCCCACAAATAGAGCTTTCTTTTGGTGGTATTTGATCACCTCTGTGGTTTTTATTTTTTGCGCTATAAACAAACAAAGAGCAACGATTTTGAAAAAAGAACAATATTTTTTACTTTTTGCTACAATAAATATCCCCCAAAAAAATCTTCATCAGTTTAGGCTGATATAATGGCATTATTTTTTTTTACTAGTAATGGCGGCGATCTGCGATTTTTATCGGGACTGCGATATTGCAGCGGACATGTTGGACATTTTTGACACTTTTTTGGGACCAATGACATTTATACAGCCAACAGAAATGTAAATAGCCACTGATTACTGCATAAATGTAATTGGCAGTGAAGGGGTTAACACTAAGGGCGCAGTGAAAGGGTTAACTGTGTTCCCTGTATTTGTTCTAACTGTACGGGGGCTGGGCTGGCAGGGACATAACAGATCTACCTGATCCCGATCACAGGGATCAGTAGATCTGTTATGTCCCCCTTCATAGAACCGCCTTGTTTACATCGGCGGTTCCCCGTTCTGCCGCTCTAACAAGGGATTGCAGGTCTCCAGTGGACATCGAATCCGCCCGACCCACGGGCATGCCCACGCAGAGTGCGGCAGCAGCGAGAGTGCGCCAGTGGCGGCCTGTGAGTGCACGCGGGAAGTGCGCACACAGGAGCGGAATTCCATGGACGCCCCCCGGCAATTCAGATCCGCGCTGTAGCCGTCTTTTGGCTATAGCGCAGATCTGCACTGGTTAAATTATACGTATTGGAATTTCCTTGAAAATGTGGTTGTTAGTGAACGTAAATATGAAATTTATTGGAATTTCCTTGAAAATTTGGCTTAGTGAACTTAATTATGAAATGTAATACATTTCATATTTAAGTTCACTACCACCAAATTTTTAAGGAAATTCCAATACCTATGATTTAATAGCTATTTATTATTATTTCAAATGTTCTTTTTCATTTCAGAATTTTGAAAATTTGGCAATTCGGAAATAAGAAAGAACATTTGAAATAATAAGTTATTATTTCAAATGTTCTTTCTTATTTCCGAATTTCGAAAATTTGGAAATTCGAAAATAAGAAAGAACATTTGAAATCATAAATTATAGGTATTGGAATTTCCTTGAAAATTTGGCTGTTAGTGATAAATTTATATCTAACCACTTCCCGACCACCGTATGCAGAATGACGGCCGGGAAGTGGTTGAGTTATCCTGACTGGGCATCATATAACATGCCAGGGCTTGCCCGGGGGGCGCGCATCGTGGTGATCGGTGGTGTGGGGGGTCAATCTGACCCCCGCATAACCAATCTCAGTAAAGCACTTCCAACGGAAGATTCACGGCTGGTCACAGTGTAAACAGGAAAGCCGTTATAGGCTTTTCCTGTACTCGGGTCTGCAGACCTGAGCAATGGAGAGCTGATCGGCTGCTCTCCTGACAGGGGGGTTTGTGCTGATGGTTTATCAGAACAGCCCCCCTAGGATCGCCCCAAGGACCACCAGGGATGTGCCCACCCAGGACCACCAGGGAGCCGACCAGGGACCACTAGGGAGCCGATCAGGACCACCAGGGAGACCACTAGGTAAGGAGCATAGTGCCCAATATGGATGGCACTCAGTGCCACCTTCAGATGCCACCCTAGACCACCAGGGAATGGGTCCCTATCAGTGCATCTGCCCATCAGTTCGTACCAGTGCATCACTAGTGCCACCTATCAGTGCCCACCAGTGCCACCTACCAGTGCCACATATGAGTGCCCATTATTGCCCCCTATCAGTGCCCAGTGCCGCCTATGAGTGCCAATCAATGCCGTCTATGAGTGCCCATCAGTGCTGCTTATCAGTGTCCGCCAGTGCTACATGGCAGTGCCCGTCAATGCTGCATATCGGTGCCACCTATCAATGCCCGTCAGTGCTGCTTAACAGTGCTGCCTATCAGTGCTCATCATTGCTGCATAGAAGTGCCTCATAATCAGTGCCATATCATCAGTGCCAATCAGTACTGCCTCATCAGTGCCCGTCAGTGTAGCCTCATCAGTGCCCATCAGTGATGGAGAAAATGTACTTATTTACAAAGTTTTGTGACAGAAACAGAATTTTTTTTTTCCAAATTTTCTGGCTTTTTTATTTGTAGCGCACAAATTAAAAACCGCAGGGGTGATCAAATACCACCAAAAGAAAGGTCTATTTGTGGGAACAAAATGATAAAAAAAAATAGTTTGGGTACAGCGTTGCACGACCGTGCAATTCTCATTCAAAGCGCAACAGCACTGAAAGCTGAAAATTGGTCTGTTAGGAAAGTGTTCTAAGTGCATAGTATTGAAGTGGTTAAGTTCACTAACAGCCACATTTTCAAGGAAATTCCAATACCTATAATGTAATAGTTATTTATTATTATTTCAAATGTTCTTTCTTATTTCCAAATTTCCGAAATTCAGAAATAAGAAAGAACATTTGAAATAATAAGTTATTATTTAAAATGGTCTTTCTTATTTCCAAATTTTGGAAATTCCAAAATAAGAAACAACATTTGAAATAATAATAACTATTAAATTATAGGTATTGGAATTTCCTTGAACATTTGGCTGTTAGTGAACTTAAATATGACATTTATCACAGACAGCCATATTTTCAAGGAAATTCCAATACCTAGAATTTAATAGTTATTTGTTAGTTATTCATTAAAATGTTCTTTGTTATTTTCAAATTTCCGAATTTTTGAATTTTGGCTGTTCCGATTGCTGAATTTCCAAATTACCGCAATTGCCGAATTTCCAAATTACCGTGAATAACTGCAATTGCCAAATTACCATGAATTTCCGAATTACTGCAATTGCCGAATTACCGCGGATTTCCAATTTTTTTGAATTCCCGAAAAAATTAAAAAAATTAAAAAACTAAAAGAAAATAATTTTTCAGCCATGCACAAGTTTAGCGAATACTGCTGTGCGAGATGTCAGCGAGTTGTTTCTCTAGAAGCCCAGATCCTGGATCTAGAGAATCAGGTGGCAACACTGCGCAGCATCAGCAACCTGAAAAGGAGCTTGGACATTACCCAGCAGGTGCTGGCGGGGGCCAGCGTAGAGGAGGGTGAAGATATGGAGGCACAGGAGCCAGAGGTAGGTAGCTGGGTGACAGTTAGGAATGGTAGAGGGAAGAGCGCTAGCGAGGCTAGTCCTAAATTGGCACACCCCAACAAATATGCCAAGTTGCATGATGTTGGGGATATCAGCTCAGGGCTAGCAGTTACCAGGGAGATAACTGCTTTGGTAAGGAGGGGGCAGGGAAACAGGCAATGTTAGACAGGTACTGGTAGTAGGGGACTCAGTTATTAGAAGGACAGAGAGGGCAATCTGTCACAAAGACCGTGGTCGCCAAACGGTATGTTGTTTACCAGGTGCTCGGGCTCGGCACATCACGGATCGGATGGACAGATTATTGGGTGGGGCTGGGGAGGACCCAGCTGTCATGGTACACGTTGGTACCAACGAAAAAGTAAGGGGAAGGTGAAGGGTCCTAAAAAATGATTTCAGAGACATAGGGAATAGATTGAAGAGAAGGACCTCCAAGGTGGTTTTCTCACAAATACTACACCTGTGCCTCGAACCACACCAGAGAGGCAGCATTAGGGAACTGAACAAGTGGAACTGGTGTAGGAAGGAGGGTTTCGGGTTCCTGGAGAACTGGGCTGACTTTCTGACTTTTCAGTCAGTTACCAGCTCTTTAGTAGGGACGGGCTGCACCTTAATGGGGGAGGGTACAGCTCTGTTGGGAAAAAAGATGGCCGATAAGTTGGATGGGATATGAAACTAGATGTTGGGAGAGAGGGCTCAGAGAAAGGGATAGCTGGCAGTGAGCAAAAGACTGAGGGTGCTAGTGGAGGCACTAGTGATAATATATCCATATCATCGAATCCCAGGGTGAATGAGTTGACAAATCAAAAACAAAACCTGAGAAAACCTAAGGAGAAAATAATAAGCACCTGTACACAACTCATAGGCATGTTCACAAATAACAAGAGCCTAGCTAACAAAATGGAGGAACAGGAGCTGCTATTACACGAGAAGGCTTTAGACTTTGTGGGAATAACAGAAACTTGGTTTTACGGCTCACACGACTGGCTAGCAAACACCCAGGGGTATTCCTTGTTTCGGAATGACAGGAAGGGTAGAAGAGGGGGAGGGGTGTGTCTATATATCAAGAATGATTTAAGGGTGGAAGCGAGGAGTGACGTTGTAAATGGGGCAATGGGGGAGATGGAATCCATGTGGGTGGAACTTCAAAGGAAAGAAGCAAGTGGGAAATGAATAGTGGGGGTATGTTACAGGCCCCCCAACCTGAGGAAGGGGAGTTGGACCTCCTATCACAATTAAAAATGGCAGCGAGGCAGGGAAATGTCATCATAATGGGGGACATCAACTATCCCGCTATTGACTGGGCAGAGGGGACAGCTCACTCATTAAAGGTCCGTCATTTCTTAAATGTCTTACAGGACAACTTCAATTGGTGTATTCCCCAACTAGAAACAATGCATTACTAATTCTATTAATTATGAACAATTCAAATCTGATCAAAGATGTGGAAATACAGAACAACTTGGGATCACAGGATTATAACATTTAGCAGAAATCATAGGAAAAGCAGGCATGAGGGTAGTACAAAAACCTTAAATTTAAAACGAGCAAACTTTTCTGAACTGCGCTCAATACAAGACATCAATTGGGACCAAATCCTAGAAACATTGAACACGGAGGAAAAATGGGAATGCTTCAGGAACATGTTAAACAAAGGTATCACACAGTGCATTCCAATAGGCAACAAATATAGAAGAGCGAAATTTAAACCTGGGTGGCTAAACCAGAACGTAAAAAGTCTTATTAAAATGAGAAAATAGCCTTTAAAAAATATGAAGGACATGGTTTATACCAGAGGAGAGT
The DNA here is from genome assembly GCA_018402905.1 of Glandirana rugosa. Classification (NCBI taxonomy): domain Eukaryota; kingdom Metazoa; phylum Chordata; class Amphibia; order Anura; family Ranidae; genus Glandirana; species Glandirana rugosa. The sequence goes on along the minus strand of BLSH010409483.1, from coordinate 1,289,760 downwards.
TAAAAAAAAAAGAGTAAAAAAACGTTTTTTGTTTTTTTTTAGATATATTAACAGTAAAAAAGGGAGGTCAGAGTGCATTGACCACATAAAAGAAGATGAAGGAAGGATGGTTACAGATGACACAGAGGAGGTAACTGTACTAAATGCTTTCTTCTCCTCAGTTTTTACACAGGAAAAGGAGTCGACCACGACTGTATTGTCAGTAACACGTCGCAGAATGTGACCTTGTGGCTAACAGAAGCTGGTGTCCAGAAAAGACTAGACAGGCTTAACACAAACAAATCACCAGGACCGGATGGCTTACACACGAGAGTCCTCAAAGTACTGAGTCAGGTTATAGCCAGACCATTATTCCTAATATTTATGGACAGCATATTGACAATGGTACCAGCTGATTGGAGGAAAGTCCATGTGGTACCAATATTCAAAAAAAGGCAGAGATATACAGTATCTCACAAAAGTGAGTACACCCCTCACATTTTTGTAAATATTTTATTAGATCTTTTCATGTGACAACACTGAAAAAAATGACAATTTGTTACAATGTAAAGTAGTGAGTGTACAGCTTGTATTACAGTGTAAATTTGCTGCCCCCTCAAAATAACAGACAGCCATTAATGTCTAAACCGCTGGCAACAAAAGTGAGTACCCCCCTAAGTGAAAATCGCCAAACTGGGCTCAATGTGTCAATATTTTGTGTGGCCACCATTATCTTCCACCTCTTGTGCATGGAGTTCACCAGAGCTTCACAGGTTGCCACTGGAGTCCTCTTCTACTCCTCCTGATGGAACCAACATATTCTATTCCTTAACAAAACCATTGAACATTCTTTTAATATAAAATTAATACAACTAAAACAGTCCCTGGTGACTTGATGTCCTAGAGATTTTATGAATTCACTTACTATAGGTAAAACACAATTATATTTTTAATTCCAGATTTTTATTTTTGACTTTTTATTAAAGCATTCCAATAGGGTGAATTCTGCATCATATTTATAACTGTATTTCAGGTGTAATAAATATAGGACAGGGTGGGAACCAATAACACAGTTGTGTTAAGCACAGATGGGAAAATTGGTGTCTGTACAATTGACTTAATTGTTTTTTTCTATAATATTTAACATCTTGAAGCAGTGAACTTGTGTAACATTTTATGGCTACAAATAATGCACAGAAGACAGAAAGCCATCTCATATGTGGCAAGCAAATGACCGGAAGAAGCAGAATGTGAGATCTGCTTTCAATTATCATGAGCATGACTGGACTAAGCCTTGTGATGTGCTGTGCAGCTAATTAGGCTCACATTGTTGGTGCGTACAGCTGGAGATGACCAAACTATTGTCAGATTCTGCTCAGCGATGTGAAATGTGCTCAGTCTAGTGGTCCGGAATGTCTGATCTATTATGTATTTTTGCTGACAGACTGTCTACCAATCTTCCCTCCCTTAAACATCCCATACACCTCCTATCTCCTTTACTGGCTGAGCCCCCTGTCACATTACCTTTGAAGGTATATCATTTTACCTACAGTAAAAATGTTTGCCAGAAGCTACTAATGAGGTATGCAGACATGGTATCAATTTTCTTGCTATGTAGTATGTCTTGATCATTTTCTTTTCAAGATAGACATGTATAAGGTCTTGTTGACCTTGAAAAGGGACATTTGTCTTCCTTGTGCATGTTTTCTGATCTCTGTAAGTGCCATTGAGGGACAGCCCAAGCGTATGGTATTGCCTGCTGTTAGCAAATGATCTGTGACACTGCAGCAAGTGAGCTTTATAGAACCCTCAGGGGCTGTGAGAATCCTGCAGACCTAGTCCTCCCTCTCAATTCCTTAGTTTGGCTTTTATAGCTCCCCTGAACAATTTTCTATCTTTTGTATTGGATTAACTTCTGCACTATGAGAGAAGAGCTTGATGGGCCTTAGCGCTATGGGCATTAAAATGGAAAGCAAAGAAACTAGTCCATAAAATTAAGCAACAATATTCTAAAGTGATAAAACGTCAGAAATGTGTTTTGTAGCTAAGAAAAAAGACAATGCACAGTGTGAGAACAGACAAGTACAAGTAAGACAAAAAGTGAAATATAAAAGTTCAGAATACTGTAGACACCATTATAACATGTACTGTATTAATTGGAAAAAATGTGTATGCTGTATCTGTTCAGCACACACTGTGTAACACTGATTTATCCATTTACTTATTTTTTTGGGAGGGAGGGATTAGCTTGGGGTGCATGACTCCCAACATGGTTCAAAACACATTAAAGAACAACTGCCACCAAAATGTTTAACTTTTATTCAATCCCCAGGGGGACCAAGTGCACATAGCGCCTATTCGCGTTGTGATGATGGCCCCATTTCAGATTAAAAGCATCTCTTCATTGCTGTTAATTCTGGCTGGAGCTTCACCCCAGTCTGAAGCCTAATTAAGGCTCCTTTCACATGGGTGTTTAGTGTGGATTAGTCTGCTAGTTTTTCAGACGGATCTAGACTGAACCACAATGTATTTCTACGGGCAGGGAAATGTAAACAGATGAATGAGCAATGTGCTGGGGACTTGTGAGAGTTTAGTGCAAAACCAGGGTCAAGGTTGATCATTCAAATCTGGACTTTGCTTTATGCAAACATTGGCACTATACCCAGTGAGAAAAAAAGCACTCCTTCATTAGATTTTAATATACAGGCGGTCCCCTAGTTACAAACATCTGACTTACAAATGACTCCTACTTACAAGCGGAAGGAGACAACAGGAAGTGAGATGAAATTTACCCCCAGGAAGTAGAATTCACTCCTGTAAGAGTTATAATGGGAAAAAGGTGTCTCCACTGATGCTTTATCACCAATCCTTGTTTCCACAACAACCCAAATTTTTCAAAATCCAATTGTCATAGGAACAGAAAGTGAGGTGAAATCTTCTGAATAAGGGGCAATAACAGCAAAACAAACATTATAGGGGTGGTACCCTATTCTATCCAAAAAACTTAAAAATAGTTGTTTTGGCTGGAGCTACACTTAGAAAATGTACCTGTTCCGGCTTACAAACAAATTCAACTTAAGAACAAACCTACAGACCCTAACTTGTTTGTAACCCGGGGACCACCTGGTATAATGAATAGGTCAAAACTGAAAGCAAACTCTTTTTTTTTTTTAAGGAAAGGGGGGGGGGGTTTGTCCCCAGGTACTGCATGCTTTATAAATGAATGTATACAAGTCTTTGGTAATGTTAGGTTATCAGGCTTAGGGTATAGTGTTGGATATAATATATGAAGAGAAAAAAGTAGTACAGCGTTGAGCTGGTTGCTGGAAAGGCTTTCCTTAAAAAAAAAAATAGTTGACATCATGCAATTGATGTATTTGAAATGGGTACGTACCTAATACAAAGCAAGTGGCCACTGCCCTCACCTATAACTGGTCTATTGCAGCAAGGAGCACTGGAAGGGCGATACATGTCAAATACAGGATTTCCAAGCTCAAACTTACCAACCAGCCAACGACCAACCAAATTGACCTGTCTAACAATATGCATTATGCAAATACATGCGTAAGCTACAGGCTCCATCAAGGCACCCTGTTTTCTGTAGTCCCTAACCCTGACTTCTGGGTCTCCACAATGGGAGCACATGCATTTTTATGGAAAAGTGAGGACAGGTGGCCCGGAAGGACCCCACCCCTCCTTAAAGGTATAGGAGCACAATGAACACCCAGCATATTGCACTATGGCAGCAAAGATGTCAGTGTGTTGCCTGACCAATATAATCAAAATACAAACAAGTGGCCACTGCCCCCCACCTATAACTGGTCTATTGCAGCAAGGAGCACCTGGTCAATATCCACCCCCCGTCACCGGTGAACAAACATAAAACTAATATAACCAGTCCGTTGTGTGACTGTAGAAACGACGGTATCACGTTATACGACCCACAAGTAACACGAGGATATGGAAATTCCTCCCCACCCCAGGAAGGCCCGGTGGACAGGAGTGAAAAGGTATTTTTACGTACACGAGGGTAACACCTCTGGGTCTTCAGTCCCAATCCCTGATGTCTTTTGTCCCACGGAACTACCTCGGACATCGAATGCGTACATAAACGTATTACGTATAACAATCTGTCCAGTTAAACCAACCAGCAACC
>BLSH010409483.1:1202501-1213110 GCA_018402905.1 Glandirana rugosa | reverse complement strand
AATTCCAAACTGTGATAGGAGGTCCGCCTCCCCCTCTTCCCCCTGGTAAGGGGGCCTATAGCATATTCCTAGCATTACTTTCCCCTTGGTATCTTCCCTTTGTAGCTCTACCCATAAAGATTCAACCTCCTCCCTTGATCCACTGGTAATGTTATCCCTCACATTTACTTATATATACAAAAAGAACTCCGCGCTATGGTACAGATGTAGTTATATAAGGGAGCTGCCCTGTCTGAACCTCCCAAGGGAGGAAATTAATATATAAGAGAAAGAAAGGCAGTTGGCGCTTCCCTGTGTGTCCTCCTGTTTGAACACTAGGGGGACATTGTGGCAACTTTATAATAAATTTTATAGTATAGTATTGTGTGGGTGTTACCACCTGTAGGTTAATAGTAAAGTGACTGTGCTACTAAAAATTATAAATAAATATATATAAGCTTGTGAATAAATAAACAGTATAAGTATGTATATCTATAAGTGACTTTCAAAAAACTGAATAAAATCAAAGGCTATATTCCCATGCAATTCATAAGTATTATACTCAAAGATTTTTTCAGGCCTTTTTCAAATAGATATGTGTGTAAAATTAGTGAGTGTGCTCATAAAGTGTGTAGAAAAAACATAAACCAATAAATTATAAACAATACTCAATGGTAATACATAATTAATGATGGTTGATAAATATATATTGTCATTTGCCATCTGACCCATGAAATTGACCTGCAGGACATTTAGGAAATGGCTAGCCTTAGCTGAGTGTGCAGTACCTTCCGCCCAGTCTACATCTGGATAATTAAAATCCCCCATTATAATGACACTTCCCATCTTTGCCACAATTCCAAACTGTGATAGGAGGTCCGCCTCCCCCTCTTCCCCCTGGTAAGGGGGCCTATAGCATATTCCTAGCATTACTTTCCCCTTGGTATCTTCCCTTTGTAGCTCTACCCATAAAGATTCAACCTCCTCCCTTGATCCACTGGTAATGTTATCCCTCACATTTACTTGTACGTCATTTTTTATATACAGGCATACCCCTCCCTCTTTTTTGCCCTCCCTATCCCTGAGATATAGGGAATACCCCTGAGTGGTAGCCAGTCAATCATGAGAGCTGTTAAACCAAGTCTCTGAAATTTCCACAAAATCAAACTCCTCTTCGTACAGTAGCAGCTCTAGATACCCCATCTTGTCCGCTGGCCTCCTGGCATTCGTGAACAAGCCACGTAGTTTTGTCCGGACGCCTACTGTTTTCTTGTTGGGTACTCCTCGGTTGCATATAGGACTATTTGCCTCGGGTTTAGATTCTTCATTTGGCCTACCACTGCTGCCCTCAATACTTCCCTCTGAACTATGCTCCACTCTGGCAATTTCTAAGTCTGGACCCCCCCCCCCCCCACGCTGCCTAGTTTAAAAGTCCCTCTAGCTTGCTTGTCGGCCATCCTTATTCCCAGCCGGTCTGCACCTTCCCCATCACTTTTTCTTTATCATTGATCAAATTTATTTTATTTTAATTCTACTTTATTTTATTTTGCTTTATTTAACTTTTTCATACTTTTTGCTCAGCTTAATTTGGTATGGACAAAATTTCGAACCGTTCATACATGCTTAATGTTAAGCGTATAATTTAATATTATATAGTTTGTATATACTGTGTTTACGGATCAGTGTGCAGACATACATAGAATTTAAAGGGATACATTTTTCTTGAGCTTTTTTTTCGCTAAAGGTGCCAATAATGGGTGTCAATAAATTCATATTTATTTTAATTGATGATATTAATTAAAAAGTCAAATATAATACAATTCTAAATAACAATATAAATATTTTTTAAAAATTGTCATGTTCGGTTTTCGGTCACGTGCATCCTGCATTTTCGGTACCAAAATTTCCATTCGGTGCACCTTTACTTGTAACATTTTATTTGTAAATCTCATCCAGAAAATAATAAAAATTTTGGAAAAAAAATGTACTCAATGTGATTGCAAACCTTTGGATCACATTTTTACTGCTTGTGAATAAAGTTTGCTGATTTTACTATACTGTCTCAAAGTCCCAACAGGGTTACATTTTTTTGTTTTTTCCTCAGCAAATACTTGGGTGTCTTTCCAAAAAGGGGTCATTTGGGGGGTGCTTGAACTGTCCCTGCATTTTAGCATCTCAAGAAATGTGATAAGCAGTCAGAAAGTCAGAGCTGCTTAAAAGCTGCATAAATTCCAGTATATATACCATATTATTATTATACAGGATTTATATAGCACCAACAGTTTGCACAGTGCTTTACAACATGGGGGCAGACAGTACAGTTACAATACAAATCAATACAGGAGGGATCACAGGGCCCTGCTCGTTAGAGCTTACAATCTAGAAGATAGTTTGTAGATGCTAGAACTTACACAAACCAATGAATATACACTGATTGGGATTTTTTTTTACCAAAGACATGTAGCATAGTACACGTTGACCTAAATGTATGACAACATTTGATTTAATGGATATGTTTAATAACAAAAAGTAGCAATTATTGTTTTTTTTCCACTAAATGTTTGTCTTTTTTTCGTGTATATAAAAAATAAAAAACAGTGGTAAGCAAATGCAAAAGAAAGCTATATTTGTGTGAAAAAAAATATATTAATTTAATTTGGGTACAAATGGGGCAAAGAGGTTAAAAAATCGCTTTGCTGTTTTCTATAAAATTAATCTTATTTTTTAATCTGTACTGTGAAATTTGTATGAAAAAAGCATTGAGCAGTTTTCTTTGTGTAAGTATAGATCTATATTTGTCCCAAGCATGTCTGAATCCACTTACTATTGATTGACTCACCACTTCTGCTGGAAGTCTATTCCAAGCATCAACTACACTTTCCGTAAAATAATACTTGCTAGTTTTGAACTTTCCTCCTGCTAGTGTGAGGTCATGTCCTCTTTTTTTTTTTTTTAGTCTTGACCTCCTGAACCTTATTCACACCCTTGATGTATGTAAAGTGGTTCTAAAGGCTGAGTGTTTCTTATCTCAACGCATTCCATGCATTAAGATAAAACACACCCCACTATTTCCCTACCTCCCTTTTTAAATACTTACTGGCTGCAGTCTTTTCCCCCCTCTCTTATTCTTCTCACAGGGACTCAGCCAATGGCTCCTGCTGTTGTCAATCAAATACTGTGAGGGGGGGCAGGGGGTGGGGCTGAGTTGCACTGTGTGTGTCTATGGACACAAGCAGTGCAGCTTGGAAGGGAGCCTGCAAGTGTGCCCCATAGCATGGGGGCACACAGAGAAAAGGAAGAGCCTGGAGCGCCAGCTGGGGACCCCAGAAGAGGTGGTTTGTGGCTGCACTGTCCAAAACCATTGCATGGAGTAGGTAAGTATAACTTATTTTTTATTTCAATAAAAATAAAACAATTCTAGATTTTATAATCAATTTAAAGTTTTCAAACATGTCTCCCCTTTCCCTTCTTTCCTCCAGACTGTACATATTAAGTACCTGAAGTCTCTCTTAATGTGTCTTATCCTGACTTGTCTATTCAGGGTTGAAAAAAAGCCAAAAATCTGTCATGTTGATTTGGACTGGGGAGGAATCTTTGTTATGTACTTTTATAGGGGAATTAAATGACAATGACAAGAATTTGTAACATTTACCTATAGTACAACTGATATAACATTCTTGGATCTAGCCTAGGATAAATTATGAAACTGTTCAACAGCAAAACAGTTTCGGAAGGGGACAGCAAGATATTTGGACAGAGAGCCAGCACCGGTAGCATGTCCTAAATGGATTACCAGTAGCAAGTGATAACAGAAACTGCTCAATTGAAGCAGATTTAAAAATGAGGCAAAAAGTTTAAAGAAGATTAAGTAAAGGGGGGTGCATTAAGGATGAGCAGGGGTGTGGTCTGAACTTGGGTTCAGACTGAACTTAGAAAGGATCTCTCATTTCCATCAGGTGCTGCCCAACAAACGACTGGGTATTCACACCCAGCAGCTGCGCATACAGCAAGGGGTGCAAAGCCCTTAAAATATATATATTGGTAACAAGCCATTTAAAAAAAAGGGAAAAGATCCTTGTACTATGCCATAAATGTGAATATTTCAAATATATTTAAGTGGGAATTCACCAAGCTATAGGAAAACAAATTCAGCAACTAAAATAAAATGTGATTGCATAACAGGAGGCTTTGGGAGTTTGGGGGACAGAATGCTGCTGGCTGTCATTTCCGGGTTAAGGTCTGATTTTAGGAAGGAGGAAAAAAATTGATTCCAGATATTGCATACTAATGCCATGATACAGATTTTTCAACTGAATTATTTGGAATCTTTTACACTTTATATAGGGAAACACTGTGGTCTTTGAGAAAGAGGATATACAAACATTCCAAATTACAAGGGTGTTTTCTGTGTATGCATTAATTGCGTGTGAGATGTGATTGGTGAGGACATGTACTTAATGACAGAGGCGATTCTTAAAAAAGCCCAAACAACTGACACAGTGATATGTTGTGATTCTAACCCCTTGGTGACACGTGCATTTGCTTTTTTATGCTACTGGACACTTTCTTTGTTAGGTCATTCTTCTTCAAACAGATTTCCAAAAGAAACTCATTTTATAGGATCATTGTACATGAAAGAGAGTTAAAAAAGGAGTACCACATTTAACGGATGGGCTTAGCTCCGTTCAAATGAATATAGTTCCTTCAGCAGTCCAGGCACAGGAGACAGGCACACTCCCATTAGGAGAGGTGCTCTACTCAGGAGACAACACTCCATGTTGGAGGAAATATTGCTTACCCACAGGACTGAGAGACAGGACAGCTAAGCAGTTTGGAAGACTGAAAGAGCTGAGGCGACTAGACAAGTCCAGGGGACTTTGTAAGTCTCAGAGGTGTGAGAGAACCTGTGGTGCCTGGAAATCCCCTATAGACAGACCAGAGAGTGGGCCTGCGCACCAGTGGGGCTGGAACTACAGCCCGAGAGAGCCAGGAGACCTCAGAGAGACTGTCTGAGAAATCAGTGCAAAGAGCAGCAGTGCTGCTGAAGGAGGAGTCAGGTGGCTTAGGATTTTCTGCTATGTTTTTCTGCTGAAAATACTCTGTGTGAGCAACTGCCCTGTTTCAAACTTTTAAGTTTGTTTAATAAAAGTGGGATCACAAGCCTTAAAACTACAGTTTGGACTGTGGATTCACTACAAATGCTTCTACTACAGAGCTGAATTTGCCAAGATCACAATATGTACAGTGGATATAAAAAGTCTACACATCCCTGTTAAAATGTCAAATTTCCATGATGTAAAAAATGAGACAAAGACAAATCATTTCAGAACTTTTCCCACCTTTAATGCGACCTATAAACTGTACAACTCAGTTGAAAAACAAACTAAAATCTTTTAGGTGGAAGGAAGTAAAACTAAAAAGCTAAAATAATATGGTTGCATAAGTGTGCACACCCTTAAACTATTACTTTGTTGAAGCAACTTTTGATTTTATTACAGCACTCCATCTTTTTGGGTTTGAATTTATCAGCATGGCACATCTTGAATTGGTAACATTTGCCCTCTCTTCTTTGCAAAAATACTCTAAACCTCTTCAGATCACCCCACAGATTATCAATCAGATTCAGGTCTGGGCTCTGGCTGGGCCATTTCAAAACTTTAATCTTCTTCTGGTGAAGCCATTCCTTTGTTGATTTGGATGTATGCTTTGGGTCGTTGTCATGCTGAAAGATGAAGTTCCTCTTCATGTTCAGCTTTCTAGCAGAAGCCTGAAGGTTTTTTCTGCCAATATCTAATGCCTTGGAAATTCTTTTGCACTCTTCTCCTGACTGATGCCTTTTATCAGTGAGATTCCTCTGTTGCTTTGGAAGCTCTCTGTGGACCATGGCTTTTGCTGTAGGATGCGACTAAGAAAACGTCAGGAAAGACCTACTAAAACAGCTGAACTTTATTTTGGGTTAATCAGAGGCACTATAAATGATGTCAGGTGTGTTCCGACTCCTATTCAACAAGAGGTTTCAATGTGATTGCTTAATTCTGAACACAGCTAGTTATAAGAGGGTGTGCACATTTTAGTTTTTTATTTTTACTCCCCCCCCCCCCAAAAGATTTCAGTTTGTTTTTCAGTTGAGTTGTACAGTTTCAAATGGCGTCCTGGGCTTTCAGTGGCATCATTCAGATATAATTTTGTTCATTCTTCTACTGGCTCGCCGGAGAAGGAATACGCCGGCGCCGGAAGATAGTCATATTTCAAGCGACAGATGGTCCCCGGCAATCTCTACGACTCTACGGGGGAGGTAAACAATGCCAGGGAACTTGGCAGGAAAGCCTGAGATTGTTCATTTCTTTTTGATCTCAGGCTTTCCAGCCTGGAGGAGAAGACCCTACATCTCTCCATAAAGAGGACCTGTCACGCACTATTGCTTTTACAAGGGATGTTTATATTCCTTGTAATAGATATAAAGTGATAAAAAAAAAGGGATTTTATTAAAACTTACCGTAAAATCCTTTTCTCTGAGTTCACTGACAGATGCAGCCCTTCATTGACAAGTGGGGTTATATGCACATCCTACTAGGAGTTGACTAGGCAAATAGAAAGAAAGCAAGCTGGCCCCTCCCAGGGGGCCGTCCTCTCTCTCCCATATAACCCCCCTGCTCTGCTTAGCATATCAGTTCATAACAAGCCATACAAATGCACCACAGAGGGGCGGGTGCTGCGTCTTTCAGTGAACTCAGAGAAAAGGATTTTACGGTAAGTTTTAATAAAATCCCTTTTTGTCTTACATTCACTGACAGACGCAGCCCTTCATTGACAAGTGGGGATGTCCCAAAGCTGTGTCAGTAAAGAGGGGTGGGTAAACTACAACAACTGTAACCAAACAGAATCCTCTCAGGAGGCGCCAGTCGCGCCTACACTGCCGCCTGTAAAACTTTACGGCCAAAAGCAGCATCCGAAGATGCTGACACATCCTTATAAAACTTAGTAAACGTGTGCACTGAGGCCCAAGTAGCCGCCTTGCACACTTGTGACACCGAAGCCTGATGTCTGAAAGCCCAGGAAGTGCTAACAGCCCTGGTGGAATGAGCCGTGACTGGAAAAGGGGGAACCTTGCCCCAAACAGTATACGCATGGGTCGCGGTCTGTCTGATCCAACGAGAAACAGTAGCCGACGAGGCTGCCAATCCTTTGCGCGGACCATCTGTCAGCACAAACAACGCGTCAGACTTCCGAAAGGAGTCTGTAGCCACCAAATACACCCACAAAGCCCTCACGACATCCAATGAATGTAACTCAAATTTCTTAGGATGCGATCATAACGAAGCAAGAACAATATCTTCATTAATGTGAAAAGAAGAAACCACCTTCGGTAGAAACTAAGGAGAAGGGCACAAGACCGCCTTGTCCTTGTGAAGGACCAGGTAAGGAGACTTGCAGGACAACGCTGCCAACTCAGATACCCGCCTAGCGGATGTAATGGCCACCAAGAAAGCCACTTTCTGCGACAGCAATTGCAAGGGAATATCCCTGATCTTCTCATATGGCGGTTTCTGCAACACAGAAAGTACCAAATTCAAATCCCACGGTGCCATATGCACCTGAGGAGCCACATGGCGCACACCCTGAACAAACGTACGAATCAACGAATGTGACGCCAAAGGCCGCTGAAAGAGAATCGCCAGAGCCGAAATCTGACCCTTGAGAGTACTCAATGCCAACTTTTTATTCAGGCCCTGCTGCAAAAAAAACAGCACCCGGGACACAACATAAGAGCAGGGGTTCCAACCCCCCGCCTCGCACCAAGCAATATAGGCCTTCCAGGTGCGATGATAAATATTGCGCAAAGTACACTTGCGCGCTTTAAGCATGGTAGGGATCACGGAGTCAGCGACACCCCTATCCCTCAACACCTGGGACTCAATAGCCAAGCCGTCAAAGCCAGCGAGGGTAAAGCAGGGTAAAAGATGGGTCCCTGAGACAACAGATCTTCGTGGAGCGGAAGGCGCCAGGAAGCATCTGCCACCATTCGCACCACGTTGGCGTACCAAGGACGCCAAGGCCAATCTGGAGCCACCAAGATTGTCGGAATCCCCTCCGCTTCCACCCTGCACAGCCGTGGTAGAAGCTTGATGGGAGGAAACGCGTACTGAAGTCGATACCGACTCCAAGGCGCTACCAGCGCGTCCGTGGCCAATTCTCTACGCCCGGAATGTAAATGGCGGAAATCACTGGCACATGAAGTTCTGCCCTTCGCAGAATGAGAGCCGCTTCCGCAGCCGCTGCCGAGCTCCTCGTTCTGCCCTGATGGTTCACGTACGTCACTGCCGTGGCGTTGTCCGACTGAACCCGAACTGGGAGGTCACGCAACCTTACCGTCCAGTGGGAGAGGCAGAGCCTGATCGCCCTCAGCTCCAGCACATTGATCGGAAGGCGAGATTCCTGCGCCAAACAACAGCCCTGAGCAGACAGCTGCCCCAGGACCCCCCCTCCAGCCCGATAATCTGGCGTCCGTCGTGACTATCGACCAATTCAGAGGAAGAAAAGACTTCCCCAACGTCAGAGCCGTGGCCCGAAGCCACCAGGTCAACGACCCTCTGGTATGAGGATCCAATCTGATCAGCTGGTCTAAGGACAGTGGAGACTTGTCCCACGAGACAGAATCGCTCGCTGAAGGAGCTGAGTGTGACTCTGGGCGTAAGGTACCGCCTCGAAGGCTGAAACCATAAGCCCCAACACCCGCATACAAAACCGTAAGGAGGACCATCGGCGTGACAGCAGGGTTCGCACTGCTGCTTGCAGTGTCAGTAACTTGGCCGGAGGTAAGAACACCTTCGCCTGCTCCATGTCCAGAACCAGACCCAGGTATTCCAGGCGACAGGACGGTGTCACCGTCGACTTCTGCAGATTGATCAGCCAGCCAAAGTTCTTTAACGAGGTCATGGTGATAGCCACGTTCTCCTCCAGAGCCGAAGCAGACTCTGCTCTCAGGAGCAGGTTGTCTAGGTATGCTACCACCGCAATGCCTCTCTGCCTCAATAGCGCCAGCACCGGGGCCACCAGCTTGGTGAACACCCGAGGAGCCGAGGCAAGACCGAAGGGAAGTGCCACAAATTGGTAATGAAGATCTCCCACTGCAAAGCGCAGGAAGCGCTGGTGCCGGAGACAAATGGGAACGTGGAGGTACGAGTTCCTGATATCCAGGGACGCCATGAAATCCCCTCGGTGCAGGGCGGCCACCGAACTAACAGATTCCATCCGGAATTTTCGCTCTTTCACAAAGTGGTTTAGCGCCTTTAGGTCCAGAACTGGCCTGACCCCCCCTTTTTTTGGGGACCACGAATAGGTTTGAGTAGAAACCGTGAAACCTTTCCAACTGAGGTACTGGCACGATCACCCCCTGGTCGGAGAGTACCTGAACAGCCCTTAGGAGGGCCTCCCGACGCCCCTGAGGGAGTCTCAAGTTTGATGGGAAGAACCTGTCTGGGGGTAGAGTGCTGAACTCTATCCTGTACCCAGAGGACACCACTTCCTGCACCCACCGGTCGGAAATGCGGGCAGTCCACCTGTCTGTGAACCCCAGAAGACGTCCCCCCACCCGAAGTTTGGGTGGGGGCAACCCATCATGCAGAGGAGGACTTCTCCTCTGTCTTTTCGTTCTTGCGTGGCCAGGCTTGCCGGGCTTGCCGGGCCTCGACCCCTTGCCCGCTGCGCCAGGGGCACGAAAAAACCTCTTCTGACCCGAAGAGGCAGGGCCCTGCTTGCGGCGGAACTCCCGCCGCCTGGGCTCTGGAAGAAAATTACTCTTCCCTCCAGTGAAATCCTTGATGATTTCATCCAACTGTGGTCCAAAGAGATGACCACCCTGAAAGGGAAGATCCATAAGACCCTTCTTGGACACGTGGTCACCCGACCACAAACGTAACCAGAGTACTCGTCTGATAATGACTGCAAAAACAGACATTTTTGACAACATGGGAAGCAGGTCCAGAGCTGCGTCACACAGGTACCGAAGACCCTGAAACAAATGGTCTGCTCTCTGCGATGCCTTAAGCGTCCTGCCACACCAAATCATTCTGCAGCTCCGTCATACACTCAGACAGATATTGCGCCGCCATGACCGATGCCAGGGCCGGCCTCATGGCTGATCCTGTCAACAGGAAAAGTGCCTTTGACACCGCCTCTGTTCGCCTATCGGCTGGGTCCTTAAACGAGGGAGACCCTTCCAAAGGAATGGTCGTTGCCTTGTTCAGGCGAGCCACCGGAGGGTCCACTGCGGGGGATGCCCACTTCTTCACAGGTAAGGAAACCTTCCCAGAGGGAGCAAATTCCTGGGTCGGCTATCCGCTTGTCTCCGCCACAGTTTCCGTGAAAAGGACAACTGTCCTAGTCGGTACTCCGGCCGGGACCGTAGCCAGTACCGCCGCGTTATAGACAGACTCACATACTGCCTCGACGTCTTACTAAACCACACCGTCCTGCGAATTCCGTAGCGTCTCTCGTCTGGTAAACAAAGTCCCAGAAGCCATGGACACACTGCGTCGAGACCTGGACGAAGGGTACAACAGTTTTTACAGACAAAAACGTCAGTAATAGTCTGCTCATGAGACCAATGCAAACACCAGCCCACTGGTGC
>BLSH010409483.1:1180541-1199292 GCA_018402905.1 Glandirana rugosa | reverse complement strand
GCAGTGGGGATACATAATGTTGCTTCTCGTGCAAATTTACACCAAAAGGCCCTTATGCTGAAATGTCTCAAGCCTTAGGTTAATGGGGTAGGATAGAGGTCACACATTAAAGAGGAAGTAAACCCATTGATTTAATAGTTTCAAAAACTGTTACATTCCTGACATGCCGGAAATGCTAACTGTCACATTGGCTGTGCTCTCAACCAAACTGTGTCATAACTAATCACATGTACAGCATCATGGCAGTTGAAGATTACAAAGAGGCCAAGATGGCAGCGTCCTTGGCTAAAAACGATAAGAGAGTTTGCTTGCACTTTAAAGAAACATCTTGAAAATCTATTAACCTGCAGACATCAATTTTGCACCTGAAGTGTTAATTTCAGCTCTCTCGCTGCTCTATGTTCTCACTTCTCTGGTCCCTACAGAAGACAGTTAAATTCTCAGTAGATTACAACTGGGATCTTTAATGAATGCATATAGTATATGCTTTTATTTCTCCAGTTATTATGCATAGAGCCCCTATGATTCATATGGAATAAGTAGTAATTCCAATTCTGCAAGCTACAGTAATGTGCCATAAGACTTTTGCAGATTAAATACAAGGTAAACTATAGAATCTATAGAGTCAGTGGAAAGATGCTTCAGTATCATTAAACACATGCCATTCTGATTTGCAGCTGGAGGTTTAGCTCTAACCTTGAGAAGAACTTGTCAAATTTCCATATTTTCAATAAATCGTGTCAGCTATATGAAAGCCCCTAGTTTTAAAGGAAAAGCCCACAAACTTTTTTTTAATGTACCCATCTATTTCTGTTTAGATATTTCAATATCATATCTATGTCACAAGGTTGCATTTGCTCATTATGCTCCCATCAGTTTTCCACCAGTTGTCAACAAATCCCCAGCACACAGGAGTAGACATAACATATTCTTATTTACCAATATAATTCCATTTGCAATGAGAAATGCTATTACAAAAATGCAGAGTATACACTCTTGGGTTACTTGTGTTATAATTTTTCCTCCAATCGTAAACAAGGTGTTGGAAATTTGCCAATCAAAATTATTGTTTTGTTTTATAATAAAAAATGATATCACATTGTTTGCATTTCACTATTCCTAGCTATAGATTTATACAGAGCAGGGCAAATACCACAAAATGAACAAAAGGTGAATAATGTAATCAACCACCAACATATTAAACCCCTTTCTGTCCAGGTCATTTATCAGCACTGAAATATTTAACTGGAATTTAGACCCTCAAAGGTATTTACAGTGCCTTGAAAAAATATTCATACCCCTTAAAATGTTATAGATAATATATAAATGTATTTTATTGGGATTATATGTGATAGACCAGCACAAAGTGGCACATAATTGTGAAGTGGAAGGAAAATGATACATGGTTTTCAACATTTTTTTACAAATAAATATATGAAAAGTCTGGCAAGCATTTGTTTTCAACCCCCAAGTCAATACTTTGTAGAACCATCTTTCGCTGCAATTACAGCTGCAAGTCTTTTGGGTATGTCTCTACCAGCTTTGCACATCTAGAGATTTAAATTTTTGCCCATCCTTCTTTGCAAAATAGCTCTAGCTTTGTCAGATTGGATGGAGAGCATCTGTGAACAGAAATTTTCAAGTCTTGCCACATATTCTCAACTGGATTTAGGTCTGGACTTTGACTGGGCCATTCTAATACATGAATATGCTTTGATCTAAACCATTCCATTGTAACTCTGACTGCATATTTAGGGCCGTTTTCCTGCTGGAAGGTGAGCCTCCACCCCAGTCCCTGCTGAATAAAAGCATCCCCACAACATGATGCTACCACCACCATGTTTTACAGTGCGAATGATGTGTTCAAGGTGATGTGCAGTGTTAGTTTTGCTTTTAGGCCAATTTTGGTCTCAACTGACCAGAGTACCTTCTTCCATATGTCTGCTGTGTCCCCCACATGGATTTTTACAAACTGCAAGAGGGACTTCATATGGCTTTCTTCCAACAATGGCATTCTTCTTGCCATCAGATTTGTGGAGTGAGCGACTAATAGTTGTCCTGTGGATAGATTCTCCCACCTGAGCTGCGGATTTCTGCAGCTCTTCCAGAATTACCATGGGCCTCATGGCTGCTTCTCTGATTAATGCTCTCCTTGCCCAGCCTATCAATTTGAGAATACGTTTTAAATATTTTTTCCACAGTGCTTCTAGGGAAGGGGGGCGGGGGGGTGGGGCAGTGGAAGGTGTCAGTAGGGCAGTGAATGGTGTCAGTAGTTTTTTATTTTTATGTATTATTTTTGTACAATTTAACTTGTGTTTAATTTTTTCACAATGCTTTTTGGGGGGAAGGGTTTGGGGCAGTGGATAGTGTCAGTAGGGCAGGGGGGAGTGGTGTCAGTAGTTTTTTTTATTTCATATATTTTTTTACAATTTTATTAACCTCCCTGGGGGTATGATTATGTCAGATTTTTGGTGCTGAAAGCGGTACGATTATTTTGCATGGAAATTTGACGTTTTATATTGTAGGCCTGTAATTCTTAGGAATAACTCACTTAAATCTGTCCAAACAAGAGTCTAGTAGACATCCCGGGTATGATAAAGTTTGAAACATGAAATCATAAATTATAATATAATAAATAACTATGAATTATCAAAAATAATAATGTAATAGTAATAACATTTATTCAATAATGTAATCAAATCAAAAACACTGAAATTTGCTCAGTTGCAAAATTGTCGCTGTCGCCACTTTCACTTTCTGATGATAAATTTCCCCAAAAATCAGTATCACTCAATTCTGCAAATGATTATTTACTATCTGTGTTTTCTAGCTGATCCAAAACCACTTTTGACGTAAAGGGGCGCTTTTTGGTTGCTATGGACATTCTCATGTTTCCAGGCAGAAAGAATGACAAATATAATATAAAAGTGCATGCAGGGCACTGGACAAAGCACTAGGGACAAAGGGGATGTGAAATGATTTCATACAGCAATGTAATCTGTAAGATTACAGTGTACTGTATGTTCATTGTGTGTTTCACTTTTTGAACTTCCCGGCGGGCTCCGTCCCCGTGCGACGCGACGCTCGCAGGGAACGGAGCCCGGCACACAGAGGCATCGGGCGGAGGACAGACATGCTGACACCGCGGGAGGACATCACTGGATCCAGGGGACAAGCTAAGTAACGCTGCCTGGATCCAGTGATGCAATCCCGAGTGTGGCTCTGGGTTACCGCTAATGGTACTGAAATTCCACCCCGAGCCACACTCGGGATTACCGCCAGGGAGGTTAATATTTATTGCAATTTTTTATCAGCCCTGTTGGTGGGCTTTGGTGAGATATTAGGGGTCTAAATAGACCCTGACATCTCCCCTTTGAGACAGGGAAAGGCACTGAGGACACAGATTCCTCTGTCCCTTTCTCAGCTGTCTCAGCACTGAAGATGAATGGACAGGAGACAGAGGCTCCTGTTCATTCATAGACTAAAGCAGAGTTTATTCTGCTCAGTTATCAAAAGACACAGGAATGATCGCTCACTGTGTCTAATTGAGAAAAGGAAGGAGCCAGTAAATTACATATTTACCGGCCCCTTCCTCCGCTCTGCATCCTGACACACCTCCTCCACAGCTGGCAGGAGAGGAGGGAAGCTGGCTGAGGGCAAGGCTGCTGTTAGAAATCATGGGGCCATGTACAACCTACCTGACAGCCCCCCTCAGTCATTAGAGATCTTGCGGCCTGTACACTGTAAATCAGTATTTCGTTTATGTGGCTGACACTGTGAGAATACGCCTATGTTACACTATGGGGATGCTACAGTTGTAAGGACACAACCGCAGATTCTTATTTGCACTTGCTAGGTTAGGATTTGTGACTGTTTGTACAGCCGCTGTATCCCCATGAAGTAACAGGCAGATCCAGCCACATGAACGCACAATAACATGGTAAAAATGTGGCTCAGCTGCACATTTCTACTTTCCCCCCAAATACAAGTGTAAACAAGGTCTCACTGTGCATCTCACTGTGCTTATGATCATCATCATTATCATGATGATTATCATAGTACAACATGGCTGTACTTTATATTCTGATAACTGTGACTGTACTTTGTATGCTGATTTGGTGACTGCACTGTATATGGTTGTACATGCTGATTCTGTGGCTGCACTGTATATGGCAATGCTGTGGCTGTATTATATATGGCGATTCTGTGGCTGCACTGTATATGGCGATTCTGTGGCTGCACGGTATATGGCAATTCTGTGGCTACACTGTATATGGTGATTCTGTGGCTGTATTATATATGGTGATTCTGTGGCTGCGCTGTAAATGGCGATTCTTTGGCTGCACTATATATGGCAATTATGTGGCTGTATTATATATGGCGATTCTGTCGCTGTACTGTATATGATGATAACTGTGTGCAGCCACAGAATCACCATATATAATACAGCCACAGCATTGCTATGTACAGTGCAGCCACAGAATCACTTGATACAGCCATATACAGCCCAGCCACTGAATTGACATATACAACACAGTCACAGTTAGAATACAAAGTACAGCCACACTCTGATATGCTTAAGCTGTACTTTGTAATGACTGTACCTTCCATGCCACGCTGTATGTCTGTGCACCCGCCGCTCCACACCAGCTCCGGCAGCCACCTCTCACTCTGCACAGACTCTTCTGAGTATCACTCAGCTTAGGAAAGGCTGTGGGCTGCCGTGGCCATAGTATCAAAACCTGTGGCGCCGAAATAAAATAAAAAGCCCCCTTACTGCTCTCACCTCCTGGGCCCCTCGGTCGAATTGACGGGGTCCACCATCCAAGAAAAATATAATTGAAGTCCTCAAGCCTAAGCAGTGATAATGTGGCTCTGTGCTGCTGCACCAGAGAAGGACAGGGGACCGGAGGAGCACACAGGATCGGAGGAGGTGGACAGGGAACCGGAGGAGCACACTAGGGCAAAGGAGGAGGACGCAGAAAAGGAGGACACACAGGGAACAGCCAGAGATGATCGGTGCGGCGGGTGACAGCTCATCAGTGATCACAGATCTCCCTGCATGGCTTTTTAGCTCACAGCTGTGGGAGGGAGAGGAGGAGAAGCGTCTGGGAGATCAGTGATCACAGCTGGGCTGTCACCCGCCGCACCGATCATCGCTGGCTGTGTGAAACCAGCCCACTGAGCCATCGGCCCACTGGGAAACTCCCGGTAGTCCCGATGGCCAGTGCATGCCTGGTCACCACCCCCAACACACCCCCCACCATCTGTCAGCGCAGCAGGGATCGTTAGGAGACACCGGCCGGCCAGGTGACAGAGCAGGGATCTCCCGCTGTGACAGACCCTGTATGTTAAACGCTGCTTGCCGTAAAGTCCCGTCTCCTTGACTGGCTTTGTGATAGACAGCATACTGGTTCAATGCCAGTCCAGGAGGTGGGACTTTACAGTGACCAGCGATTCACATACATGATCTGTCACAGCAGAAAAACCCCACTCTGTCATCCGGCCAGCCGGTGTCTCCTAATGATCCCTGCTGCACTTATGGGCACAGATGAGACTGCACATATGGGCACAGATGAGACTGCACTTATGGGCACTGATGGGCACAGATAGGCTGCACTGATGGGCACAAATGAGACTGCACTTATGGGCACTGATTAGGCTGCACATATGGGGACTGATGAGGCTGCACTTATGGACACTGAAGAGATTACACTTATGGGCACTGATGGGCACAAAGACTGCACTTATGGGCACTGATGAGACTGCACTTATGGGCACAGAGACTGCACTTATGGGCACTGATGAGGCTGCACTTATGGGCACAAATGAGACTGCACTTATGGGCACTAATGAGATTGCACTTACGGGCACTAATGAGGCTGCACATATGGGCACCAATGAGACTGTACTTATGGGCACAGATAGGCTGCACTGATAAGGATACACATATAGGCACTGATGAGGCTGCACTAAGGTGGCACTGATGAGGCTGCACTGATAAGTCAGCATTGATGTGTACAGATAAGCTGCACTGATGGACAATGAGACGGTACGGATGAGGCTGCATTTACGAGCAATGATAAGCTGCACACATGGGCACCGATGAGGCTGCATTAAGGCAGCACTGATGGGCACTGATGAGGCTGCACTTATGGACACTGATGAGGTTGCATTGATAAGCAGTGGACAACAACCACTGCTTTACTGACACTGTCCACTGCCAAATAGCTGTAAGAGAGGTTTTCACCATACCTGCAAAGTTTGCAGTCATTTTTATGTCTTATTTTCAGTCTGATGTGTATTATATGTGACATTACATATCAGTGACCAGTATTGTTGTAATACTGACGTTTTTTAAGATTCCCATACATTTGAGGGTGCCACCTTTATTGTGTTATCGATTAGTAAGTTAGCACTGCACTTTTTTGTTTTTTTCTCATGCTGGCATTAATGTGTGCCACATGCTGATGTAAAGCAGCATGTCCTGGCTCTTTCCTTCTGTGTTGGGGCTAGGGCTGTGCTCATATACACCATGCAAGCACTGATTGCTGTTAGATCTCAAATCTACAGCAGGGAGAAGAATATCTCTAATACTCAATTACAGCAGAGTACCGCGGGTAAAAATAGGAGTTCATTGACAGACGCAGCCTCTCATTCTTGACATGTGGGGTTTATGCAGCTTTCAGTAGGAGTGGACTAGGCAGAACGAAGTTCAACTCAAAGCAAGCACAGCCCCTCCCAGGGGGCAGTCCTCACTCGCATAACCCCCTCCAGCCCTGCTTCAGCAAACCAGTTTGTAGCAAGCAGTACAAACTCAAACAAAGAGGGGCGGGTGCTGCGTCTGTCAATGAACTCAGAGAAAAGGATTTTACGTTAAGTCAAAAAAATCCTATTTTCTCAATCGTTCATTGACAGACGTAGCCTCACATTCTTGACATGTGGGGATGTCCCAAAGCAGTGTCACGAAGAGGGGTGGGCAACAAGAACAACAGTGCCCAACAAAAGAGTTCTCCAGGGAGGTGCCAGACGTGCCTCACACCACAGCCTGCAAAACTATGCGGCCGAAAGCAGCATCAGAAGAAGCTGCAACATCAACTCTGTAAAACTTAGAAAAGGTGTGCACCGAGGTCCAAGTGGCCGCCTTGCACACCTGAGAAACCGATTGCCTGGTGTTGGAAAGCCCAGGAAGTACTAATCACCCCGAACAGCATACGCACGGGTCACTGTCTGACGTATCCAAGGTGAAATGGTGGCCGACAAGGCCGCCAGTCCCTTGCGCGGACCATCCACCGTGACAAAAAGCGAATCGGACCTCCGAAACGAGGCCGTAGCTGCCAGATACACTCGCAATGCCCTAACCACATCCAGAGAGTGCAAGACAACCTCCTTAGGATGAGATGGGTGCAGATACAGCGAAGGAAGGACAATGTCCTCATTGATGTAAAATGAAGAGACCACCTTCGGTAAGAAGGAGGGAGAGGGATGTAAGACCGCCTTGTCCATGTGCAGGACCAAGTACGGGGACCTACAGGACAGAGCCGCCAGCTCAGACACCCGCCTAGTGGATGTTATCGCCACCAGAAAGGCCACTTTCTGCGAAAGCAGATGCCCTGATATTTTCGAAAGGTGGCTTCTGTAACACAGAAAGGACCAGATTAAGGTCCCACGGTGCCAAAGGCGACCGAACCTGGGGGGAGACATGACGAACCCCCTGGGCAAAGGTATGAATCAGGGAATGCGTCGCCAAGGGACGCTGAAAAAGAATTGCCAGGGCAGAAATATGCCCCTTAATCGTGCTCAGCTTGTGATCCAGGCCTTGCTGAAGGAAGGCCAGCACGGGAGCCACCGAAAAAGCACGGGGGTTCCAACCCCCCCGCCTCGCACCAAGCAATGTAGGCCTTCCAAGTGCAGTGATATATCTTCCGCGAAGTGGCCTTGCGTGCTTTGAGCACAGTGGGAATGACGGACTCAGAGAGTCCCCTATCCTTTAACACCTGGGACTCAATAGCCAGGCCGTTAAAGCCAGCGAGGGTAAAGCAGGGTGCAAGATGGGCCCCTGAGAGAGCAGGTCCTCGCGAAGCGGGAGCCGCCAGGGGACGTCGACCACCATCCGCACCACGTCGGCGTACCAAGGACGCCGAGGCCAATCTGGCGCTACCAGAATGGTTGGGATCCCTTCCGCCTCTACCCTGCGCAGCAAGCACGGAAGTAACTCGAGTGGAGGTAAGGCATACAGCAGCCGATACTGAGACCACGGAGCCACAAGGGTGTCCGCCGCGTCTGCCAGCGGATCCCTTGTTCTGCTCACGAAGGCCTGCACCTTCCGGTTGAGCCGGGACGCCAGGAGATCTGGCGTGCCCCACCTCTGACAAATCTGGCGGAACTCCTCCGGATGCAGGGACCACTCTCCCTGATCCAGCTTCTGGCGACTGAGATAGTCCGCCTGCCAGTTCTCTACACCCGGGATGTGAACGGCGGAGATTGCCGACACGTGAAGCTCTGCCTACCGCAGAATGTGGGCCATTTCTGCCACTGCTGCCGTGCTTCTCGTTCCAACCTGATGGTTCACATAAGCCACCACTGTGGCGTTGTCTGACTGGACCCAAACAGGAGGCCCGTGCAGCCTCCCCTACCAGTGGGAGATGCAAAGCCTGGTCGCCCGCAGTTCCAGCACATTGATCGGGAGACGGGACTCTTCCGGAGACCAACGGCCCTGGGTTGACAACTGCCCCAGGATCCCTCCCCAGCTGTGCAGGCTGGCATCTGTCGTGACCACCGTCCAGTCCAGGGGAAGAAACGACTTCCCCTGCTCCAAGGTCGGGGCCCGTAGCCACCAGGTGAGGGAGCTTTGAGTCCGGTGATCCAAACTGATCACCCGATCCAGGGAGAGTGGAGACTCGTCCCACCGCAGCAGGATTGCCCGCTGTAGGAGCCGGGTGTGACTCTGGGCATAGGGCAGCACCTCGAGGAGACCATCAGCCCCAACACCCGCATGCAAAACCTGATAGAGGACCTCCGCTGAGACAGCAGGGCCGCACCACCCCCTGGAGTGTCAAGACCTTGGCGGCAGGGAGAAACACCATCGCTCGCTCCGTATCCAGGACCAAAGCCCAAGTATTCCAACCGGCGCGACGGAGCCAGCACCGACTTCGGAAGGTTGATCACCCAGCCGGTGTCCTGCAGGAAACCAAGGGTGACGTCCAGACTCTCCGACAAGGCGGAGGCAGACTCCGCCCGCAGGAGCAGATCATTGAGATATGCCACCACTGCTATGCCCCTCTGCCTCGGCAGAGCCAGCACCGGGGCCAAGAGCTTGCTGAAGACCCAAGGGGCTGAGACCAGCCCGAATGGAAGGGCCACAAACTGGTAGTGGAGATCCCCAGGAAGCGCTGGTGGTGTACACATATGGGCATGTGTAAATACACATCCTTTATGTCCAGGGAGGCCAGGAAATCTCCTTGCTGAAGAGCCGCCACGACAGAGCGGACAGATTCCATCCTGAATTTTCGCACCCTCACAAAGAAGTTGAGAGCATTCAGGAGAAAGGACAGGCCTGACCCCGTCTTTTTTCGGAACCACAAAAAGATTGGAATAAAAACCAAGGAAACGTTCCACAGCCGGAACCGGGACAATCACCCCCTGATGGAGCAGGGCGTGCACGGCCCCAAAAAGGGCCTGCAGCCGTGCCGGGAGAAGCCTCAGATTGGAGGCGAACAACCTGTCCGGGGGTTGGGTACGGAACTCTATCTTGTACCCGGACGAAACCACCTCGGGCACCCAGAGATCCGAGACGCACGGCGTCCACCGGTCCGCGAACTGTAAGAGCCGCCCCCCCACCCGAACAGCGGGTGCTGGCGACCCATCATGCGGAGGAGGACTTCTCCTCTGCCTTTTCGGACTTACGCTGCCAGGGACGCTTCTGGCCCCCGGCTGGGGCCTTGGCGGGCTGAGAACCCTTGTTTGAGGCGCGTGGTGCACGAAAAAACCTCTTTTGCACAGAGAAGAAAGGACCCGCCCTGCGCCGGGGCTCCTTGCTCCGTCTGGGCTCCGGAAGATAAGTACTCTTCCCCCCAGTGTAATCCTTGATAATTTCGTCAAGGGAAGCCCCAAAAAGGCGACCCCCTTCAAAGGGCAGGTCCGTCAGGCCCTTCTTTGACACCTGGTCTTCTGACCAGCAACACAGCCATAACAGCCGTCTAATGATGATTGCGAACATGGACAGTTTTGACAGCACGGGGAGCATGTCAAGGGCCGCATCACAGAGATACTTCAGTCCCTGAATCAACTGGTCTGCCATCTGCACAGGTTCTGGAGGGGCCTGGAGAGTCACCAGAGCCTGGTGCACAATAGTCGCCCATTCCGTAAGCGCCTGTGCCACCAGCGCAGACGCCAGCGCCGGCCTCATAGCCGACCCCGTGACCAGGAACATGGCCTTGGACACCACCTCAGTCCTCCTGTCGGCCGGGTCCTTGAAAGATGGAGAGCCCTCCATCGGGATAGTGGTCGTCTTGTTCAGTCGGGCCACCGACAGATCCACCGTCGGGGACTTCCACCTCTGCAGCAAGGTATCCTCAAAGGGATAACACACAGAAAAGCGTTTTGGCATGGCGAACGACCCCTGAGGACGCCGCCACTCCTTGTAAACGAACTGATCAAAGTACAACAAATAGGGAAACGCCTTAGGCGCCCGGGCCGGCTTATGCGACCCAAAAGCATACGGCGCCCCCGGGGTCGCAGCCGGGCCCAGCTTCAGCGTCTCACGTGCCGCTGAAACCAAGGACCACGCCAGAGCCCGTTCACGAGCCGCAGTGGCCCCCCGAGGGCTCCTCCTCTTCACCCGAGGGGTCCCCGAGTTCACCCCCCGACAGCTCCAGGGGGTCCCCGACACTGCGGAGCCCCCCTCCGGCTCCGAGTCCTCACCAGAGGACAGAGGAGGAGGTGGCCGTTTGATCGCCACCCGGTCACGGATCGGTTCTGCCTGGGAAAATATCCCTCCAGGAGGGCCGTCAAGGTGTGCAGCAGGACCACCGGTCCAAGTGCCGCCTGATCCCCACCGGAGACCCCTGGCTGGGAAGCCCCAGCTTCAGCCGCCATAGCCCGCACCCTGTGTGACACCGGAAGTGTACCGCCCCCCCACAGTCGCCGCCTAAGGGCCCTCAGAGGTTCCAAGAGGACTCACCCACCACCCCAGGAGCTGTGCTACTGTAGCTGCCTGTCCCTCTGCTCACGATCCCCACGTGTAAAGCTTCCGGCCTGTAAGCACGCCAGGAGAAGCAGGGCCGCCCCTCAGCATACATGGACCACACCAAAATGGCTGCCATAGGCACTAGAGGCCGAATGCTGCCGTCGGCCACCGCAAAATGGCGGCCACTACTGAAAACATGTGGCCGGCTACAAGAAAATGGCGGCCATGTATAACACATGGCCGACTCTGGGAAAATGGTGGCCGTGTAACACACGGCCAGCCACGGGAAAATGGCGGCCGTGCGATCATGCAGCCGGTACAGGAGGATGGCAGCCACTACCACAGAGGGGGACCTACGCAGACAGGGAGGTCTACAGCTCCGGTGGGGGGGGCGCATCTGAACGGACGGATGCGACCAGGCCCTTAAAAGGGAGAAAACAGGGGGCACCGCCCATCGCCCCCCCATTGGCCCGTTGCCCTCCAGAGGGGGGGTGGGGGGATCGTACTCACCGCTCTGGGCGGGTGCAGTGGGTAGGCACCTGGGGCATTCCCGCCACCTTGGCGAAACAGTGGGAGCTGCCGGCCATGCGGCTCCCATGACACGGACACGGGGTGCCCGGTCCTAGGTGCGCTAGCGGGACATTTAACCCGCCAGCCGCCTCGCACAGAACAAGGCCCGACGCGGCCGACCCCGCGTACAGCTAAGGGTCGGCTCGCATCCGTCGGCAGCGCTGGGGAGACTCCCTGGATCTAGGATATCCAGCCTGTCACCCAGCCGGCTGCTTGATTGTATTCTTCTAACAAATTTTCTTGAAAAAAGAAAAGAAAGAAAAAAGCAACGGGGAACCGCATATCCCAGCAGGGAGCCAGATCCAACTCCTTGCACTCGGCATAAAAAAACTGGTTTGCTGAAGCAGGGCTGGAGGGGGTTATGCGAGTGAGGACTGCCCCCTAGGAGAGGCTGTGCTTGCTTTGAGTTGAACTTCGTTCTGCCTAGTCCACTCCTAGTGAAAGCTGCATAAACCCCACATGTCATGAATGAGAGGCTGTGTCTGTCAATGAACGATTGAGAAATATAGAATTATAATTATATCTACAGTTCGGTAATGATTACATACAGCTTCTCCTTGGCAGAAGAGTTGCCACATTTTTTTGAATTACAGGGAGGACTTCCTGAAAATTAAATTAGATATATCTGTTTGATATTAAGAAATTTCACAAATTTAATAACTGTTTAGTGTTTTGTGTAGGGCGTGTACTAATGTGGGATTTTTTGCAGATCCCAGAGTTCTGCTTTAAGGATTTAGAGAAGATCTGTAAAAAAGAGTGGACCGAAATCCCTCCTGAGATGTGTGCAAACCTAGCAACCAAATACAAGACACAACTAACCCCTGTGCTTGCCAATAGGGGTTTCTCTACCAAGTACAAAGTCATGTTTTGCTTGGGGATCAAATACTTATTTTACTCACTGAACTGCAACTCAATTTATTAAATTTGGAACGTGTGTTTTTTCTTGATTTTTGGTTGATATTCTGCCTCTATCATTTAAAATACACCTATGATAACAATTATAGACCCTTCATTTTTTCTAAGGGGGCAGACTTAAAAAAAAATCTGCAGGGGATGAAATAATTAATTTTCCTCACTGTATACTATACCCCTGAATATAGGGTTACCACATGTGAGACCTTCGCACAGCTTTGCTGCATAGAAGGGCCTAAAATCCTGGCATTCAAAGGTCATAAACCGCACATCTATTTTCCTGACTACCTAGAACATTTTCAACAGGATGTACCACACTATTGGTGCTTGACTGCTGCAATTCAGTATGATGTCTAGTGCTTGGTGACATAGTACACTTGACTTTTAGCAGGGACCCATTCGTCCTTTGAAACAGAGGTGGCTGTTAATAAACAACTGCTTTCCTTGGGTCTCCTCCCAGGTTCTCTCATAAATCATACTCAAAATCTGAAACTTAAAACCTGGTATCGATGACACTAGTAACCTGTGCTGGTTGGCAACTGGAACACTGTTCTTGACTTACACTTGCTCTCATGACAATGTACTAGTGTAGTGGGAATCAAGAACACAGTTGCTGGCTTACACTGGCTCCAGTGAAACTGGCATTGGTGTGACTGGTGAACACTGTGGCTGACTTTGGTTACAATGGCAATGGGCGTGGCTAGCAATCAGGACAATGTTGCTAACTTCACTGGCACTGGTGTGGCGGCGATCAAAACACTGCTGGCTTACACTGGTGATACTATCACTGCTGTAGTTAGCGATCAGGAAACTGGTCGAAGCTACACTGACACTCATGAGGCTTGCAATCAAGAACACAGTTTCAGGCTGCTCTAGCCTGGTGATACTGTGACTGGTGTGACACAATCAGGAACACAAATAAAATTTAAGTGTGGAAGTGCTGCTTAAAAAATTATGTGACACTAATCCATAAAAGCATAAAGTACAAATACACAAATTAAAAATGCAAAAAATAAGTGCTAAAACAAATGAATGCAAGCTCAAGAAAACCGAATCACCAAACAAAAAAAAAATTACATGTATTAATGTGCAAAGTCGCAGAGTAAATCGGCAGCAGAAAAAAAGTCCACTTTACAACATGAAGTGCAGAAAAAAACTTCTTATACAGCTTAAAGGTGAAATGATTCCCCAAGATGTTTGTGATAATAGTTAGAAGTGAAGGCTCGCCTCAGAAAAAGACCCCACCGGGTCTAGTGACACATGTATAGATTATATATTTATTTATTTTTTTGCACAATATTTTTACTTTCTTACCCTTACTCTTGGCTTTACTTTAGAAGTGTAAAGTGGACTTCTGCTGTGATTCATTCATTCATTCATTTTTTGTGATTTGTTTGCGATTTTGCACAACAACATATATACTTTTATATTCTGTTTTTGCTATTTTTGCACATATTTTTGCACAGTGTACTATTTTGCTCTTAGCCACATGTGTATATGCACCTTGAGAATGAATCACATCTGAGCTTAAAGCCCGAGAATTATTCATTTGTATTAGCACTTAATTTTTGCATTTTTACTGTTTTACTATTAATGTGTATTTGCACTTTATGCTATTATGGATTAGTTTCACATAATTTTTAAGCAGCGCTTCCACACTTACATTTTATTAGTCTCTTATCTGTGGGAAACACAATTAGTGGCAGCATCAGCTTTTATTCATCTAAAATCCCATTCATTCATTCCTCCACTTCCAACAGGCAGCACATTACCACCTTCTATCTATTGTTCATAGCACAATCAGGAACACAGTTGTTGATATACACTGGTCCAGCAACACTGGAGCTGTTATGGTGGAAATCATACACTATGGTTAGCTGCACTGGTGTGGGGATACTGTACTGGTGTGGCTTGCTATCAGGGACACTGTGGCAGGCTGAACTGATCTGGTGACACTGTGTTTGGGTGTGGCTATTGATTTAGGGACACCCCCCGACTAGCTGTACTGGTTTGGCGATTCGGTTTACTGGTGTTGTGGCAATCAGGGACACTGTGGCTAACTGCACTGGCCTGGTGACAATGTAGTGTTGTGGATAGTGATTAGGGATACTGTGGCTGGCTTGAGTGCACTGTAAGAAATACTGCTACTGATTACTGTAGGAAACACTGCGTTTGCTCTCACAGCCATTGTTTACATGTGTGATCACTCTTATTGGTCATAGTGATCGTGATGGTACAGGGCCAATTTCATTGGTTTGTGAACTGTAGTGTCCAATGGACAAATCAATCACATATTGTGTTTTTCTTCCCATCCAAAGGATACAGCCGCTGGGCATTTATGTACAATGGCCAGATGGCAAGTGGTTAAAGAGCACAACATTTAGCAATGAGGGCCTATTCACACATTTTCCCCCCAAATGTGTTTCCCATTGAAATAAATGAATGCATTAGAAAGCCATGTTGACACACATTACCTCAAGCTGGAATTAAAGAAGTACATCCTGACCTCGTTTGGCAGGGCTTCTCCTATGAGAAACAGGGGTGCAATTTGTTTTGCACTCCTGTGACCTGTTACTGAAGTCCGCTCTCTGCTGATGTCACAGGAGTCGGACCAGGCACTCCGTCATCCCTAGTCCAAGAGTCTGGATCCGCCAGGTGCCTGGACCGATAGTCGTCTCAGCCTCCCAGTGAGCCCCGGAGTGAGCATGGAGGAGCAGAGCGGAGGGCTTGCTGATTGACAGCCAACAGCTCTCCGCTCGGGGAGCTGTGAGAATGGAGGCATCGGCGGAGTTTGATGCCTCGGTTCTCAGTGTAGAGCCATCGGGGGACCGATGCTGCATCCACCTAGGTAAGTATAATGGAGGAATATAAAGAAATCCCATATTTCTCTATTAAGGCAATGTTGATGCACATAATGATGCATTAATATGCATCTTATTGTATGCAGGAGAGAGCTTTAAGAGTGTAAATTCAACCTAATATTTAACTGGTGAATAACCATACTGAATGGCAATCTTTTTTCTTGTCATGTACAGTGTCAATGTGCAAATTTGCAGTCTGCTGTCTTGCCATTTGCTCCTTTGGGGGCAATGTCACACAGTCAATCTGTGCTTCGTTGGCTATTCTTACAGAGGAAAGCTCAGTGTCACTACAGGTATTGTTGGTCTTGCCAGCTGTGATATTGTGCATGCAGTCTGCAGAGACACCATAATGAAAGCAACATGGCGTCGTTTTAAGATAAAATATTAATAAGGAAGAGGGAGTTAAGCTACTTACATGCACCTTGCCACCCAAAGGCCGTCTGCTAGGCCCAACATTTTAGTATCCTTGGCAAATTTTGGAATAAGTGGTGCAAGCTACTTACAGTATGGCTGTAATCCTATGGTTACTGTGTGAGCACACTAAAGTTGCCACCACCACCACCGGAAAAAACCCATGGAAATCTAATTTCTTTTCAGAAAAGCTTAGCATGTAAGTTAACATGGTAAAGGTAAGCATCTGTAAGAGTTCATATTTCATTATCTTAGATTAAACCTTCTTAAAAATGTTGCTGCAACTACATGATATAATCTTTATCAGCCACTGTCTTTGTCACTTTGCCTCTTGGTTTGCATGGACCATTCGAAGAGTCAGCCAACAATTTTTAAAGTTGTTGTTTATTTCAGATACTTACAGTTGTGCTCATAAGTTTACATAGCCTGGCAGAATTTATGATTTCTTGGCCATTTTTCAGAGAATATGAATGAGAAAGCAAAAACATTTATTTAACTCATGGCTAGTGTTTGGCTGAAGCAGTTTAGTATCAATCAACTGTGTTTACTCTTTTTAAATCATAATGACAACAGAAACGACCCAAATGTCCCTGATCAAAAGTTTACATACCCTGGTGATTTTGGACTAATAACATGCACACAAGTTGACACAAAGGGGGTTAAATGGCTATTAAAAGTAACCATCCTCACCTGTGATCTTTTTGCTTGTAATTAGTGTGTGTGTATAAAAGGTTAATTCGTTTCTGGACTCCTGACAGACCCTTGGATCTTTCATCAAGTGCTGCACTGACATTTCTAGATTCTGAGTCATGGGGAAAGCAAAAGAATTGCCAAAGGATCTGCGGGAAAAGGTAGTTGAACTGTATAAAACAGGAATGGGATATAAAAAGATATCCAAGGAACTGAGAATGCCAATCAGCAGTGTTCAAACTCTAATCAAGAAGTGGAAAATGAGGGGTTCTGTTGAAACCAAACCACGATCAGGTAGACCAACTTAAATTCCAGCCACAACTGCCAGGAAAATTGTTTGGGATGCAAAGAAAAACCCACAAATAACTTCAGGACTCCCTGAAAACATGTGGTGTGGCTGTTTCAAGCTGCACAATAAGGAGGCACTTGAACAAAGATGGGCTGCATGGTCGAGTCGTCAGAAGAAAGTAATTACTATGCAAATGCCACAAAGTATTCTGCTTACAATACGCCAAACAGCACAGAAACAAGCCTAAAACCTTCTGGAACAAAGTCATTTGGAGTGATGGGACCAAAATTGAGCTTGTTGGCCACAACCATAAACTCTACATTTGGAGAGGAGTCAACAAGCCCTGTGAAACACGAAGGTGGACCACTGATGTTTTGGGGATGTGTGAGCTACAAAGTGTGTTGCGTTTGATATAAAATATATTATATTTATTATATGAACAAATGATTTATCTATCAGACTCATTTTAACAGATCAGGTTTGTTTGAGGATGCTTCTCAAACAAATGCCTTGGTAACACAGGCTGTCCTGAAACATTGGGACAGTAGTCAGTTGATTGTTAAGGTAAATGAGTTTGTTAGCATTGTTGTTTTACAGTTTGACAGTTGTCTCTATAGATACTGTAAACAATTGTATATTTGTAATGGCAGAGTCTTGAAGTAGAATTTGGGAATACACAGGCATTTTGATTACTACATCGTTAAGGTAACCATTGTAAACGAAGTGAGCCATATAAATATTGCCAGAGACAAGCTCAGAGAAGAGCTCACTCTCACCATGGATTAGCATCGAAAGGGTCATCATAAAGAAAAGTGCCTGGTCTCCAGAAGAATCCTTGTCAACGGAGATCATGAATACAGTAACTGAAACTAAGTAACATTTAAGTGTATTTCTATAGTTTGTTTGTTGGCTAGGTTGTTAATTTGCTATAGAGATCTGTCAGTCTTGATTTGTATTCCTAATATTGTAATAGTTTTGTATGTACAGCATTTTTGTTCAGTAAAAGCTCATTAATACACAAAACCGGTCTGAACTTCCTTGCTTATACCGCAAAGTAACCTTGCCATCTAGACGAAAGCGAAACACACCTATGTTCAGATCAGTATAAAACGTGGTGTTTTTTACTCCTGTGTGCAAGAGGCTTACTGTATATGTGGTAGGACCCTTAGACAATAATAAAAAAAAGAAAAACAGAAATTATTTTACAAAGTTTCCTTCAAGTTTTGTTGTAAAGAAAAACTTGCTAAAACCTTTCTTTAACACAGAGAAGAAAAAAAAATCACATTTGAGGAAAAATGCTTTAACTAAAGACAAAGAGATATTGAGCAGGTGGAAAGCCTAAAGTTGGAGCACCGCGTCCATAACTATGTAAAGACCAAAGAACAAAGCAAGAAAAAAGGGGGGAGGCCTCAAAAACGAGGGTCCCACGGACTTTAAAGGTGCTCCATGATATAATTCCAAACCACACAGTTGTTTAATAAAAAATATAGTACCTCGTGGAAATTTCAGGCACCCTGGGAGCAAAAACTCCGGAGGGGGGAAAAAAGAACGAAACAAGAAACCAGAAATGTATCAATACCTGCGCCACGAGGTTGAAATCCGAAAGGTGGACGAGTTATAGAGAAACAGAAATCAATTTCGTAAAAAGGAGTTTACACTAAAAAAAAAGAAGAGACACAATTTCTTTCCAAAATCGTTCAAAAAGAAATGTTGTTTTGAACTTCCTTTGAAACATTTTATTAAAGACAAAAAGAAAAAAAATAATAACAGATTCCCAGGATGGTGTATATGTCATTCGGAGAACGTGTGTCCTCATTTTTTGTGGTGCAA
>BLSH010409483.1:1164130-1175841 GCA_018402905.1 Glandirana rugosa | reverse complement strand
ATTAAAAGGGGAGAGAGGCCTGCAGAGATCTGTCAGATTGACTTCATCGGTCCCCTGCCCCGAGGAAACAATGGACTGAGATATTGTTGCACTGCAGTGGACACCTATTCAGGACTTTTGCTTGTTCATCCTTGCAAGCATGCAGATCAAGCCGCAACACTTCAACTGCTCCAGAAACGTGTCGTTGCTTATGGTTGTCCAAAACAAGTCCAAAGTGATAATGGCTCACACTTTACCGGATCAACAGTACAGCAATGGGCAAAAGACTCTGGAGCGTACTGGTTGTGTCACATCCCATACCATCCACAGGCAGCTGGTTTGATTGAGAGATACAACGGGCTATTGAAGGACCAGATACGCAAGCTTACACCCACACATACACTAAGGGGGTGGGATCGGGTCCTCACACAGGCAGTCATGTTGTTAAATTCTAGGCCAATAGCCAAAAGCACACCACATGAGAGGATGGTAGGGGCTGAGGTGAGATTCCACAGCTGGAGTGCAGAGTTCGGTATTTACATAAGGTTCCTGAAAGAACAGGGCTTAACAGGTACCATGTTACTGCTTCCCATGACATAGAAACCAAGAGTGATGTATCTGAAGCTGAAGCCTATCTAGGAATGAGAGGGAATCTGGCAGGAAGGTTTGAAGTCATATTTGCATTGGCAGATGAGCTTCAGAATAGTGGCTGGGACTCTGATTGGTTAGTGGATACTTCTCAGCAAGAGTGGAAAGTGAGGCTATATAACATCAAACCTTCCAAAATAAACAGCAGTGATCTTCTGGGAAATATCAGTGTATTTCCTCTCCTCCCTATTGATGTTCTTTGGGAGGGTCAGAAGTTGATACAGACAGGCGGCAAAGTGTTGGTCAGAGATCCAGGCAAGAAGCTAGTTAGAGGAGAGATTGTAGCTGAAGGGCCGGGGTCTACTGTTTATGTATTATTAGAAGGAACAGATAATCTGCTTTGTTTTCCACTCCACAGGCTGTCTCCGATTTGATACATGGGAAGACCAAAGAAAAGTGGTTACATGATGGACAGAATGATGGAAGGCCGCAAGAGCTGTGGAGAGCAAGGCTTTTGATGTATTACAAGCCCGGACTTGTTTCTAAAGAACTTAAGAATGGATGTTCTAATGAACTTTTAGCCAATGACTGGAACACCTTCTCGGTGACAGAAATATGGGAGGGGGTTGCATTCAAGAAAATGGTTTAGTATGGGTTATTAGTCTTTATGTCTATTATGTGGAGTCTGAGAGAAAAATCAAGGGCGGAATGTGTTGCGTTTGATATAAAATATATTTTATATGAACAAATGATTTATCTATCAGACTCATTTTAACATATCAGGTTTGTTTGAGGATGCTTCTCAAACAAATGCCTTGGTAACATAGGCTGTCCTGAAACAATGGGACAGTTGTCAGTTGATTGTTAAGGTAAATGAGTTTGTTAGCATTGTTGTTTTACAGTTTGACAGTTGTCTCTATTGATACTGTAAACAATTGTATATTTGTAATGGCAGAGTCTTGAGGTAGAATTTGGGAATACACAGGCATTTCGATTACTACATCGTTAAGGTAACCATTGTAAACGAACTGAGCCATATAAATATTGCCAGAGATAAGCTCAGAGCAGAGCTCACTCTCCCCATGGATTAGCATCAAAAGGGTCATCATAAAGAAAAGTGCCTGGTCTCCAGAAGAATCGTTGTCAACGGAGATCACAAACACAGTAACTGAAGCTAAGTAATATTTAAGTGTATTTCTACTCTTAGACTATAGTTTGATTGTTTGCTAGGTTGTTAATTTGCTATAGAGATCTGTCAGTCTTGATTTGTATTCCTAATATTGTAATAGTTTTGTATGTACAGCATTTTTGTTCAGTAAAAGCTCATTAATACACAAAACCAGTCTGAACTTCCTTGCTTATACCGCAAAGTAACCTTGCTATCTAGACAAAAGCGAAACACAAAGGCACAGGAAATTTGGTCAAAATTGATGGCAAGGTGAATGCAGTATGTTATCAAATAAATACTGGAGGGACATTTGGATTCATCAGCCAGGAAGTTGTGCATGGAACGTACTTGGACACTCCAACATGACAATGATCCAAAACACAAGGCCAAGTCATTGGCTACAGCAGAATAAAGTGAAGTTTCTGGAGTGGCCATCTGTCTCCTGACCTCAATATCATTGAGCCAATCTGGGGAGATCTCAAATGTGCAGTTCATGCAGGACAGCCGGACAGCCCAAGAATTTCCAGGAACTGGAGGCTTTTTGCCAGGAGGAATGGGCAGCTTTACCATCTGAGGGGATAAAGAGCCTCATCCACAAATACCACAAAATACTTCAAGCTGTCATTGATGTTAAAGGGGGCAATACACAGTGCTAAAAACTGGGGTATGTAAACTTGTGATAAGGGTTATTTGGGTAGTTTCTGTTGTCATTATGATTTAAAAAGAGTAAACACAGTTGATTGATAATAAATTGGCTTCAGACAAACACTAACCATGAGTGAAAGAAATTTTTTTGTGTTATCATTCATATTCTCAGAAAAATGGCCAAGGTATGTAAACTTATGAGCACAACTGTATATAATGCCATTAATTTATGCAGCACTTTTACATATACCTTGTACATTCACATCAGTTTCTGTTCTCAAAGAGATTACAATCTAAGAAACCCAACTTTCCCTAGCACAGGGAAAACATGCCAACTCCAGGCAGGTAGCATTGTGGTTGAGATTTTAAACAACGACCCCAGTGCTGCTAGGCAAAAGTGCTAACCACTTAGCCACTGTGCTGCCCAGTAATTAATAATTTTATGCATATAAGTAGTAGTGAAAATGTCCAAATTGGGCCCAAATATTTTGTGTGGCCACCATTATTTTCCAGCACTGCCTTAACCCCACTTTGGGCATGGAGTCCACCGTCTGTTTGAGGATGCTTGGCCAGTCCATCACCTTTACCCTCAGCTTCTTTAGCAAGGCAGTGGTCATCTTGGAGGTGTGTTTGGGGATGTTATGTTGGAATACTGCCCTGCGGCCCAGTCTCTGAAGGGAGGGGATCACGCTCTGCTTCAGTATGTCACAGTACACATTGGCATTCCTGGTTTCCTCAATGAACTGTAGTTCCCCAGTGCCAGCAGCACTCATGCAGCCCCAGACCATGACATTGCCACCACCATGTTTGACTATAGGCAAGTTACACTTGTCTTTGTTACTCCAGACCAATTTGATGCAGTGTGTGGCGTATGGTCTGAGCACTGACAGGCTGACCCCTCCCCCCCACCCCTTCAACCCCTGCAGCAATGCTGGCAGCACTCATATGTCTATTTCCCAAAGACAACCTCTGGATATGATGCTGAGCACATGCACTCAACTCCTTTGGTCGACCATGATGAGGACTGTTTTGAGTGGAACCTGTCCTGTTAAACCGCAGTATGGTCTTGGCCACCGTGCTGCGTCTCAGTTTCAGTGTCTTGGCAATCATTTTATAGCCTAGGCCATCTTTATGTAGAGGAACAATTCTTTTTTTCAGATCCTCAGAGAGTTATTTTGCCATGAGGTGTCATGTTGAACTTTCAGTGACCAGTATGAGAGAGTGACAGCAATAACACCAAATTTAACACACCTGCTCCCCATTCACACCTGAGAATTGTAACACTAACGAGTCACATGACACAGGGGAGGGAAAAAAAGGGTAATTGGGCCCAATTTGGACATTTTTACCTGGGGGTGTACTCACTTTTGTTGCCAGTGGTTTAGACATTAATGGCTGTGTGTTGAGTTATTTTGATGGGACAGCAAATGTACACTGGTATACAAGCTGTGCACTCACTTCTTTACATTGTAGCAAAATGTAAATTCTTCAGTGTTGTCACATGAAAATATATAATACAATATTTACAAAAATGTGAGGGGTGTACTCACTTTTGTGAGATACTGTAACTGTTTAGTTGTATATTATAACAATTAGTCTATTGCAGTAATTTCAGTTTTACAGACTTTTGGCATTCTAGCTGTAAGGTTTTTAAGATATATGTAACATATTTTAATCTACACCTTCTGTAGCTATTCACAGAGATGTGATTGGCTTGTTGGTAATTTTACCTGACCTTATAGAGAAGATGTTCCCACATGAGCTCTATAGGTAGGGTTGAGATCTAATTATTGTGCTGGTCAGTTCATAAAAGACAGCACCTGAACCTTCTGTTTCTTTATCAATACCTTTTGTAAAGTACTAGGGGGAGTACAACCGGGGGGAATCCATAGTGGAGAAGGATCTGGGGGTTTTGATAGATCATAAGCTTAATAATGGCATGCAATGCCAAGCTGCGGTTTCCAAAGCAAGCAAATTCCTTTCTTGTATTAAGAGAGGTATGGACTCCAGAGACAGAGACATTATTTTGCCCCTGTACAAAGCATTAGTAAGACCTCATCTGGAATATGCAGTTCAGTTTTGGGCATCAGTTCTCAAAAAGGATATCGGGGAACTGGAGAAAGTACAGAAAAGGGCAACCAAACTAATAAAAGGCATGGAGGAGCTTAGCTATGAGAAATGACTAGAGGAACTGAATTAATTCTCTCTTGAGAAGAGGCGGTTTAGAGGGGATATGATCAACATGTACAAATATATAAGTGGTCCATATAGTGAACTTGGTGCTGAGGTATTTACTTTAAGGTCATCACAAAGGACAAGGGGGCACTCTTTATGTCTAGAAGAAAAAAGATTTCATCTACAAATACGGAAAGGTTTCTTCACAGTAAGAGCTGTGAAAATGTGGAATAGACTCCCTCCAGAGGTGGTTTTGGCCAGCACGGTTGATTGCTTTAAAAAAGGTCTGGATTCTTTCCTTAATGTAAATAATATAACTGGGTACTAACATTTTTAGGTAAAGTTGATCCAGGGTGTATCCGATTGCCTCACAGGGGATCAGGATTTTTTCACCCCGTTATAGTAAATTGGATCATGCTTTGCTGGAGTTTTTTTTGCCTTCCTCTGGATCAACTGTGGGTGAAGGATTGTATATGGGATTGTTTGGTTATATATAAATTATTATTAGTATTATTTATTTATTTATTTATTTTGGTTGAACTAGATGGACTTGTGTCTTTTTTCAACCTGACTAACTATGTAAACTTGGAAATAGGCTTCACATTGCTGTCCTGCTGCATGCTTGCATCAATCAATCACTGACTGCAGGGAATTAAATCTCTTACTTTCCTTCTTGCCAGCACAAAAGCAGCCCCACATTTCATTTTTTCTGATATTGGGAGACAAAAAAGCAACAAGCACTCCTCCAGCATCCTTTCATTTGCCCTGTCTCACACATGTTCTTGATCCAAAAACTGAACTCATCAAAAAGTTCCATTATTGTACACATGCATACATAAGCACACACACAGACAGGTTGTTCAACTTGAAAAATTCTGTCCAAGCAGGCACCGACTGTTCTTTTTTCTATTGAGAAAAAGGATCTAGACTGTCACCATACATGCACTACCAATGCCTTTTAGTGTTCGCGCCTATGCGTTTTGCAGCGCATTTTCAGTTTTGCAGAAACACACTACAGATCATTTCACATGATTGCCTATGGGCCATGTTCACATCTGTCAGGGACCTTTTTGCCCGCAGCAGCTGGCACTTTTGGTTCCATATACTTCAATGGAAACACGCAGAAAAAATGCAGTGCTTGTGTATTTGATATGTTTCTACTGCGTTTTTGCTCCTTTCTCCTGCATGACAACAGACACCTGCTCAAAAGGCATCAAGAATGCATTAAAAACACATAAAAAAATTGTGTGAAAAAAATGCAAAACAGACTGGGAAAACACACTAATCACAACCTGCATAGGTTTGAACCTAGCCTTAAGGCACAGGTTATGTCAGCCAAGTAAAGATGGCACAGAAAATAAATTGATGTTTGACATACCTTCTTTCCCACTTTTCTCTGGTTGTCTACAGACAGACCTGTGTATGTTTCCTTTTAAAATGCATTGTTTGCTTCTAAACAGACAACAAAAATCTTACTACTTAGGTTGTTCTCAATTTTACAGTGTAGAAAACTGGCCACGTCAAGGTGATCTAAGGTAAATGAGTACAAGTGACTCAATATATTATCCTCACTTGGTGCGCTGAGAGGAAACACATTCAAGCAGACAGTGTGATGTATCTTTCAGCCATCATACAGTCTAAGTCAAAGATATAAATAGCTCTCAGCAACTTGTACCATCTTCAATCACTGTTAAATGACTCTTTGAGCACTTGATATCTCTCATATCTTTCAGTGAGATTTGAGGAACTCTGAGCAGTTTAAAAACACTACTATTTTAGCATGCTGTATTGTCATCTTAAGCATGTTTGATTAATGCTGTGCGCCTCTACAGAAGCCATTAACCAGTTCCTGACCGGCTCGCATACATTTACTGCTGCAGAGTGTCAGCGTACCGCAAATTGCTGTCTATAGCAGCAGCTTGTGCATGCGCGGTTAGTGGGTGGTGGCGCGCTCCCGTTCCCGCCGCACTCTGCAGGTGTGCCCACGGCTCGGACGGACCCGATGTCCGGCGGGGAGCCTCAATTGTTTAGGAGAGGAGAAACACGGGAAACCGCCGATGTAAACATGGTGGTTCCCCGCGCTGTCAGGTAGCATGACAGAGATCCCTGTCACTGGGATCAGTTAGATCTCTGGTGCTACTGACAGCCCAGCCCCCTCACAGTTAGAACACACCCAGGGAACATAGTTAACCCCTAGATCGCCCCTCCCCCAGGTTAACCCCTTCACTGCCAATGACATTTATACAGTAATCAGTGGACATTTCAATTTCTGATCGCTGTATCAATGTCATTGGTCCCAAAAAAGTGTCCAAAATGTCCAACATGTCCACCCCAATATCACAGTCCCGATAAAAATCTCACTGCGCCATTACCAGTAAAAAAAAAAAATATGGTAAAAACGCCAGAAATTAATTCTCGTGGTTTGTAAACGCGGCAACTTTTGCACAAACCAATCAAGAAACACTGATTGCGATTTTTTTACTAAAAATATGAGCAAGAATATAAATCGGCCAAAACTGATGAATAAATTTGTTTTTTTATATTTTTATTTTGGATTTGGATTTTAGCAAAAAGTAAGAAATATTGTTTTGTTTTTTTTATTTTGCAAAATTGTCGCTTTTTTTGTTTATAGCGGTAATCACAAATGACGCAGAGGGGATCAAATACCACCAAAAGAAAGCTCTATTTGTGGGGAAAAAAGGACGCAAATTTTGTTTGGGTATAATGTCGCACGACCGCGCAATTGTCAGTTAAACAGACGCGGTGCCGAATCACAAAAAGTGCTCTGGTCCTGACATGGGAATACCTCTGGGGGTGAAGTGGTTAAACTGCTGCGGGTCCTACTCACATAGGATATCTTTTTAATATTAAACTAAAACAAATATCGGTGGGAAAAAATCCCTGGTGTGATGACTATGCCAAGGGGGAACAAATAGAAATCACTTTAAAGTGGACCTATCATTATAACACAACTCATTAAATTCATGTCTGTAGTCAAATTGTTTCATCTGTACAGCTCACTACACTTACTATGCAAATAGGGCGATGAATAGTAATTAGACCATGGGTTAGCAACCTTTTCCACCATTAGGTGCCATTTTACAACCATAAAACTACCGACATGCTGATGAACAATAAGGAACGATAACACACTGCAGTCTTAAGCCGGCCAGAGATGGATAGAAATTTGGGCAGTTCAGCAGTGACCGGCCAAATTTCGATCCATGTATGGGCATGTAAGCGCATACTTACCTGCTCTGTGCAGTGGTTTTGCACAGAGCAGCCCAGATTCTCCTCTTCTCGGGTCCCTCGCTGACGATCCTAGCCCCTCGCTCCTGTCGAGTGCCCCCCACAGCAAGCAGCTTGCTATGGGGGCACCCGAGCCGAGTCTTAACCCCGCCCCCTCTCTCTCATTGACTCACTGACTGATTGACAGCAGCGGGAGCCAATGGCGCCCCACTGCTGTCTCAGCCGATGAGGACAGGGAGTCCCAGCCAGCCAAGACTCTTGTGCAACAACGCTGGATAAAGCTGGGGCTCAGGTAAATATTAGGGGGGCTGCTGCACACAGAAGTTTTTTTATCTTAATGCATAGAATGCATTAAGATAATAAAAACCTTCTGACTATAGAACCACTTTAAGTTTAGGTAAATCGTAAAAAAATAAATAAATAAATGGCACAAGTACTTATGGACAGTTCTTAGTAAATGTGAAGTGTCCCTTGTGCTTGTGCAGGCTGTCATAGTTGAAATCCTCTGCGCTCTAACCCCCTCCCATACCCCATAAGCTGTAAACTTCTGGTGCTGTGGGGGCCAATAGAGCAGAGGGATCTGTCACAGGCACCTGTCAAGAGTGTCAATTATTACCACCCTTTCTGCCTCCATCCTTCATTCACAGAAACTCTATTATGGCTTCCATAAATGAAAAAAAAAACTCTATGAATGGAGGAGGCAGACCTTTTATTCATCTGTCCATTTCACAATCATAGATAGTTTTTTTATGCATCTAAAAATTAATTCTCAAAATCCACAGCAGAGACGGATTTTTGTCCTCTACCTAGCTTGACTTACATTCAGCGCTTGTATTGATTGCCTCACTTACTTTTATTTGTTATTGTATTGCTAGCCTAGGAAACCAATGTTGCCAATTTGCATTCTCTCACTTCGGATTTCAATCGGCTGCTTAAAGTGGTTATAAAGGAAAAGGAATTTTTACCTTAATGCATTCCCTGCATTAAGGTAAAAAAAAAAAAAAAAAAAAGAACTTTCCAATAGCAGCCCCCTTAAACACTTATCTGACTTTTTTATTGATCCAGCGCTGTGCACGGCTTCAGGTCTTCTCTCTCTCTTAGCAGGGGGCCATTAGCTCTTGCCATTTTACAAAAGCTGCACCGTTTTTTATATCTACTTGATTACATAGGCTATTTTTTTTTAAAAGGAGGAGGATTACACAGAGTAATTGCCATATAAAATTAACCACACATTTCTCTAAGACGACGGACCAAGAGCATCAATCCACTGGGACCATACCTTGTCAAATTTTTTAGGAGAGTTTCTGCTCTCATAAGTCAGGTTATATAATGGAAAAACTGAGTTTACTGCATTTATCCAGGTATTAACCTTTGGAAGGTTAGGCTGTCTCCATTTAATAAGGATTTCCCTTCTAACATAATATAGGGCGAAAAAAAG
Organism: Glandirana rugosa; assembly: GCA_018402905.1. Classification (NCBI taxonomy): domain Eukaryota; kingdom Metazoa; phylum Chordata; class Amphibia; order Anura; family Ranidae; genus Glandirana; species Glandirana rugosa. The sequence continues at coordinate 1,166,599 of BLSH010409483.1, read as the reverse complement.
AAAGAGTTTCACATGTCTGGTGGCCACCACATCCTCCAGAGCTCCTAATAACACCATGGTCGGTTCTTGCCTGAGGGACCAGTCCCCAAACTCATTCAGAGTGTCGATCACTGCCTCCCAGAATGGACGGATGTGGGGACATCTCCATACCATATGAAAGAACGTTCCAGGAGAGGTCTGGCACCTCGAGCATTCCGCCAATATCATGTCTCGGTCCCTGTAATTTAGGAGCCGGACTAGGAAGGGCTGCGGGTGGGCTCCAGTAGGTCTGACGCCTGTGGGGACCTGATGTGCCCTCTCTACCACATAAGTGGGGGGTAAATCTTTCAGGTACAGTAATTGCTTAAAGAATTGCTCTGCAAATTCTACAGGCCTGATCCCCTTCGCTCCCTCAGGCAAGCCCACCACCCTCACGTTGTTCCTTCTTTGCCTGTCCTCTGCGTCGTCAGCTCTTCTTTGGAGCAACCTTACCAGGTCCTGGAGTTTGGATAGTTGTGAACCATGCGAGTGAGAAGCGTTCTCCACTTCAAAAATTCTGTCCTCCGCCGTGGCGAGCCTGCCTCAGATCTTGTCAATCTCTTGGCGAATGAGCGTGCATTCGGCGGCGAGATGGCCAATGCGCACCATCACCACCGCTCTGCTGGCGTCAATGGCCTCAAGAATCAGCCGGGTGATGGCCTCTTGCGATGCCTCCAGATCTAGGGCTGCGGGCAGAGATGCCTGACGGTGAGGAGGGGGCCGCGGAGCTATGCACTGTGGCTGGTACCTGCACCACCATCCCGGCCGCATGTGAGCGGGATCGCTTCGGCTTCTCTTCCGGCGGCAAGATGACGGAGGCGGGGCTCTGCTTTGGGCCTTGTGAGGAGCGGCTCTGGTGCTGCTCCAGCGGCACCGCCTTTGCCTGTTTGCACGCTGCCATTTAGATGTCTAGGTCCTGCCGACTCTTTTCCACTTGGATGTGACCCGGTTTAGAGGTCGGAAAACCCCATTTTTTTAAAGGATTTTAGCAGGAGTCTTGCAGAGCTCAGGGAAGAACGCTGCTGCTTCCTTCCCATCAGGTCACGCCCCTTCACAGGTGCACCTTTGAACAGCACAATGTCTGAGGGAGGGGAGTGTTGGATGTACTAGTCACTAGCATATTTAAATACATTAATTAAATTGAAGCCATACTCCAGCTTACAGTGCAGTTACACAAGTAGCTACAGCAATAGTTTTTTTTTTCTTTCTTTAGGGATAAAAGTATTCCATTCCCAGCTTGGGGAGCCTCTCCTTTGTACCTTCCAATACACTTTTGATACTGGGATACATCCACATATGATGAGGCTCTGATACTTCTATTATGTGTGAATCATATTGACCCATTTAACTAATTAATACAGATGCCAAAATCCCAGGGAAAGCGTTGGCTTTATTCCATTTATAGGAAGCATGATAGGTTCAGAACAGGCAAGATTCATGTTTAATAGATCCACTTGCATCAACATACAAAAACCATATACTATCTTGCAATACCCTAACCTACACACCAAAAGCCGAGCAATTATATCCCTAGATACCCATAAGGCTTTCAATAGTGTTGAGTGGCCCCACCTCCATTTTATCCCCCGAAAATTCAGATTTAGCCCCAGCTTTTTTTTTTTTTTTTTTTTTTTTTTTTTTTTTTTTTTTTCTAGTGAGAAGTATCTCAGGGTTGTGGTGTACAAGGATATAGAGTGTTGATTAGAGCACGACCTCTGGCCCCTCGCGTGAGACCTGGTAAATGGTAATACAGTTACACATACACGAGATTTGGAGTTATATTCGAGGTAGGACTTGGGAAGGGAATTGGTATGGATGGAGTGAGGATGGTGAATGAGAAAACCCAGAATCTACGGAGAGAGTGGTAGGGATAAGATCAGTGGGTTGATTAGATAGAAGGAGTGTAGAGTGGACCTACATTACTTTTCTACTGATTCAACAATGGACAAACTTGGAGTACAATGAAGAACAGCTCGGTGTTGACCGCGGATACAGACATTTGCGTAAATCTGAAAGTTATTTCGGAAACTTTTTTTTTTTTTTTTTTTTTTTTTTTTTTTTTTTTTTACAAGGATATAGAGTGTTGATTAGAGCACGACCTCTGGCCCCTCGCGTGAGACCTGGTAAATGGTAATACAGTTACACATACACGAGATTTGGAGTTATATTCGAGGTAGGACTTGGGAAGGGAATTGGTATGGATGGAGTGAGGATGGTGAATGAGAAAACCCAGAATCTACGGAGAGAGTGGTAGGGATAAGATCAGTGGGTTGATTAGATAGAAGGAGTGTAGAGTGGACCTACATTACTTTTCTACTGATTCAACAATGGACAAACTTGGAGTACAATGAAGAACAGCTCGGTGTTGACCGCGGATACAGACATTTGCGTAAATCTGAAAGTTATTTCGGAAACTTTTTTTTTTTTTTTTTTTTTTTTTTTTTTTTTTTT
>BLSH010409483.1:1121371-1160208 GCA_018402905.1 Glandirana rugosa | reverse complement strand
CCCTTGCAAGGATATCCCTTGGTGTGTCCGGAGGCAGGTGTTGTGGTTTATGAAGCCTGTGTGCTCTGTCTATCAGCATGTCTCTAGTATGTAGTTCCGGGATCAGCTTGCGGAACAATTGATGTATATAGGGGATGATTCCAGGGGTATCCAGGGACTCTGGTACCCCTCTTATTTTTACATTATTCCTCCTAGATCTATCCTCCAGGTCTGCGACTTTGAGTCGCAAGGAGTGAATAGCATCTGCATGTTCGTCTTGAATATCCACCATTGCGTTATGTGCTTTGGTTGAGTCAATGAGGTGTTGTTCTATGTGGTCTAGTCTGCCTTCTGCTGAGATTACTCTGTCTTGTAATTGGTTAACAGAGATTTTTAGCTCCTTGTGTAGATCAGCCTGTAGTGTTAACAGCATGGCTTTCAGTGTATGCTCCGTTGCAGGGCCATCTGTGGTGGGGAAGGCTGCTAGTGAATTAGTGATCTCTGCCTCATTTGTGGAACTACAGGCGCCATGCTGCTTTTTAACCGGCGGCTGTTTGTCAGGGGAGTTATTGAGCGCATCAGCCAGCCTCTTACCTCTGTCTCCCAGCGGGGAGGGTGCTTCAGGGTGTGGAGGCAATGGAAGCTCCATAGGTTCTGGTGGCTGTGGATTGTCCTGTGGAGACTCTGGAGACGCCGGAGGTGCCGCTGCTGCTGCTGCTCCGGACCCGCGGCCGGCGCCATCTTGGGATCTCTGCTGTCCCGGCTGCATGTAGAAGTCTAGCAGTCTCCTCGAGCCTTCTCCCAGAGTTTTCTTCTTCGTCATGCTCCTCGAGGGTCACGGATTCTTTCCCCTCCTTTTGGGGTCTGGATTGTTGCTGTTGGCGGCTGATTCAAGCAATATAGGCCGATGGAGGACAGGAGCCGAGAGCTTATGCGTCCATTCTCGGCAGCGGTCAGGCCACGCCCCTTAGCCCCAGCTTTTTAATGTTTAGAAAAACGCAATCTGTTGTGACATAAGAGGATTGCCTACCACATCCCAATTAACCACAGAAAGCACATGGAGCCCCAAGGGGATTTTTGGGGTGGCAATACACTCATGAGTAACCAAAGTAAAAAAAGATTAAGTATAAAATTTAACATTTATTGATGTACATTAAAAGATCTACTAGTCCCTACAGTACGGGACCGGATAATAAGCAATAATTACATGGGTAACTTCTCATAGTATGAACAGCACTGATACAGTATGCCAAGTTGGCCAATGGTGAAAAGCTCAGCCTGGAAGTGAACTGTGTCCCAACATGTTTCAAAGTTTTCTTGTAAACTTCTTCTTCAGGGGAAACAAACAGGTGTTGTAACATTAGAGGTTATAGCATGTAGGGCAATTGCTTGTTTAAAAAACGTCAAAAAAAGGTGGTTTGATGGATTTGCAACCAGATGCAGGCACTTCATTAGCTATAAGGACATGATAGTCTAGTCCAAACAGGTAGGTGGATCATCTGCTGCCTCTGCTCACGAGGACCAAGCCATTAGGCTGCAGAGCGGATCTCTCCTCTATGTATCCTGGGTCATGGAGGAGAGAGATCAGAGGTGCCTGACACCGAACTGAACGGCCGCCTTGCGTGTTTGGTCCCAACTTCCTAATGTTGGGACCAAATCCATTCTACATTCTTCTGAATCAGGATCAATACCACTGTTTCAGGACCACTTAATATTTCCTGGGGTACATGGCAGGGCTGCCCACTACCACCTACGCTATTGGGTATAGCGGAATGGGTAAGCTGCAATAAAATAAATATTTGTTTTAGGGTTTAATACCACTGTAATACAAAGAAAATGTGGATAGAGAGAAGCAATACAACACAATCCACAAGATTATTAAATGATACCTTTTAGACACTGTGATGTTTATTTACTAAAGATAAATAGGCTGCTCACTTTTCAAAGGTAGTTGGAAATCGGCACCAGAGTTTAGCGAATATGGTGAAGTTTCACTTTGCAAAGGGTGGCACAGTGGTGTAGTGGCTAGCACTTTCCCCTAGCAGCAAAGGGGTCACTGGTTCAAATCCCAACCACGACACTACCTGCCTGGAGTTTGCATGTTCTCCCTGTGCCTGCATGGGTTTCCTCCGAGTACTCCAGTTTCCTCCCACACTCCAAAGACATGCTGGTATGTTAATTGGATCCTGTCTAAATTGCCCCTAGTACGTGTATTAGTATATGTATAAATGTGAGTTAGGGACCTTAGATTGTAAGCTCCTTGAGGGTAGGGACTGATGTGAATGTACAATGTATATGTAAAGCGCTGTGTAAATTGATGGCGCTATATAAGTACCGGAAATAAATAAATAGATACACAATTACATGCAAGGAAAACAAAAAAAAACAACATTGTTGCTTGCACACATGATGAGGGAAGTCAGCAGAGCTTTATATATTTGCAGTGTATAGCGGAAAACAATCTCCTCTTCTCCAAGCCAAGTTGCTCCGGCTCTGGTCTCTGCTTTGGGTTCAGATAAATCAGGGAGGTGTCTGCGCTCCAACATGTGAACAAACCCAAAGAAACTCTCAGCAGTCTGATAGCATCACATGAATCCTGATTTATTAAAGCAATCACTGTGAAGTCCCTTGCAACCTCCCATCTAGCACAATTCACCCGATTGGGTTCACTCATTTGCCCTTGCAAAGTAAACAGCCTATTCACCTTTAGTAAATCACTCCCTGTGAGCTTACAAGAATTCAGTCTACAAATCTAGAAAAACTCATGTTGTAACAGTACCCGATTAGTTGATTTGTCAGCTGAATGGTAGATGAGGCTGAATCTCAACTATGATCCAGGGTAGTTCCAAGAAGATTCTAACATTTTAGTCGTTTATACACTTTAGTGACATAACAGATTCATTTTAAATCTCATTCTAGAACAGTGTTGAATTTGTTAATGCCATACCTTCACACACTGGACAGCACTCTCCCGGCACTTTTACTGGTTTTAGACAGCTCTGTCCACATGCGGTGGCCACACAGTGGGGCTCTCCATTAATGCATTGACAGAAAGTGCAGTCATCTTCTCTCCAGCGGTCACCATGGCTTCTTATCTGTCCATTAGCATAACAACCAGCGGGATCATGCACTGGAAACACAGGATCTGCAGGATACCAAAAACACCAATTTAAGTGCAAAGAAACACTACTTCTATGATCATAACAAATTACAAATGTTATATTCTATCATTTAGTGTTCTTCATTCACCAAGGGTGTATTAAGAGCTAGTGATACTTTAAGTGAGCATACCATGCACACGTTATATAAAAAATATAAGACAAAATGCTGACATCTTTTTAAGAAGGAAACTACCACAGAAAATATACTTGTGTGTGTGTGTATATATATATATATATATATATATATATATATAATGAGCAAAATTATAAACGCAGCACTGTTGTGTTTGCCTCTATTTATCATGAGCTGAACTCAAACATTTACAACTTTTTCTATGTACACTAAAGGTTTATTTCTCTCAAATATTGTTCACTTCTCCTTTGCCGAGATAATCCCTCCACCTCACAGGTGTGGCATATCAAGATGCTGAATAGACAGCATGATTATTGCACAGGTGTGTCTAGGCTGGCCACAATAAAAGGCCACTCTAAAATGTGCAGTTTTACTGTATTGGGGGGGTCCGAGGGGGTCTGAAAACCAGTCAGTATCTGGTGTGACCACCATTTGCCTGACACAGTGCAGCAAATCTCTTTCGCATAGAGTTGATCAGGTTGTTGATTGTGGCCTGTGGAATGTTGGTCCATTCCTCTTCAATGGCTGTGCGAAGTTGCTGGATATTGGCTGGAACTGGAACATGCTGTGGTATAGGCCGATCAAGAGCATCCTAAACATGCTCAATGGGTAGCATGTCCGGTGAGTATGCTGGCCATGCAAGAACTGGGATGATTTCAGCTTCCAGGAATTGTGTACAGATACTTGCAACATGGGGCTGTTCATTATCATGCTGCAACATGAGGTAATGGTCATGGATGAATGGCACAACAATGGGCCTCAGGATCTCATCACAGTATCTCTGTGAATTAAAAATACCATTGATAATACCACAGAGCCACCCTCCTGACAAGGGTTGTGGACTGGCATGTACACAGTGAATGCAAAGACTGGGTCGTGTTGGAGCAATCTTGGGACCAGGGAGCCCTTCTTGATATAGCCTGGTCCCCCAGCACCATATTACCTCCCACTCTCAAAGACCACCCTCTTATCTGGTTCTCTCTACAATGTCTCCATAAATCCAAAGCCAGACATCTGACCTCACTACCAGGCCCCATGACCCCGATCAGGAATAACCCCGAATTCCCCCCGGGACTTGAAACGGGTTTCCTTGGGGATAGCAACTGTATCGCCCACCCAAAGGCCTACCAATTCTTTACCCATAGGAAATTTTGTTCCAAAACTGAACTAGCAGGTAATGAACCTAGTATCTCGCTACCTATGTGGTCGTACCTTCAGGCCAGACACTACCTCAATGACCCGAAAATGAAAGACAAATTCAATCGCGACCTTACCCCATTTGAAAAGCTATGCACCTCATCTCCCCCTCAAAAGCACTTAATTTCAGGAATCTACTCCCTTCTGTCAACCGTCGGCCATGACCTGTTCCCCCATTTTAGCAAACTCTGGGACAAAGGCGCAGAAAACCCCCTCACTGAATCGGACTGGGAGGACATCTGCTCCACAGCACATAAGGGTACACTGAATGTCACAACGCAAGAACATAACTACAAAATTCTCACCCACTGGTATAGGACCCCATCTTATCTCCACAGGATATACCCTCAGGTTTCCAATATATGTTGGAGATGCAATTCTCTACCTGGTACAATGCTACACATCTGGTGGGATTGCCCCCAAATTAAACCATTCTGGTCTCAAGTCCATAAAATCATCCAACAGGTCACCACATACTCCATTGATTTCTCCTTTCAACAATATCTACTACAACACTCGAGAGTATTAAAACATTCATTCAGGAAGTCTCTCACGATGCATATGATAAACACAGCCAGAATGTGTATCCCAGCCCTATGGAGACAAACTCGCTCTCCAACGCTGAAAGAATGGTTCGCTCGGCTAAACAGAGTTAGGGACATGGAGGAGCTGATCGCTTCTTCCCTGGATAACGCGGACAAATTCCGAAATACGTGGTCATGCTGGTCCCACTTTCAGACGACCAACGAATATCGAGCAGTCCACCTATAGACTTCCCCCAATTATCCCCTGATATCCCATAATGGTCACTAGGTCATGATGCGGCCAGACATCGCAGACCTCTTGAGTTGATCACAGGAATTACCTCCTATCTCTCCCCCAAACCCAGCACTAGGCACTCATGCAGTCAGGTCGAGACCCCGGTGAGGACAACGAGCATGCAGATGAGCTTCCCTGAGTCGGTTTCTGACAGTTTGTGCAGAAATTCTTTGGTTATGCAAACCTATTGTTGCAGCAGCTGTCCAGGTGGCTGGTCTGGAGGTGAAGATGCTGGATGTGGAGGCCCTGGGCTGGTGTGGTTACACGCGGTCTGTGGTTGTGAGACCGGTTGAATGTACTGCCAAATTCTCTGAAACACCTTTAGAGACGGCTTATGGTACAGAAATGAACATTCAATTCAAGGACAACAGCTCTGGTGGACATTCCAGCAGTCAGCATGCCAATTGCACACTCCCTCAAAACTTACGTCATCTGTGGCATTGTGATGTGCGATAAAACTGCACATTTTAGAGTGGCCTTTTATTGTGGCCAGTCTAAGGCACACCTGTGCAATAATCATGCTGTCTAATCAGCATCTTAATATGCCACACCTGTGAGGTGGATGGATTATCTCTGCAAAGGAGAAGTGCTTACTAACACAGATTTAGACAGGTTGGTGAACAATATTTGAGAGAAATAGGCCTTTTGTGAACATAGAAAAAGTTGTAGATCTTTGAGTTCAGCTCATGATAAAAAAGGGGCAAACAGGAAAGTGTTGTGTTTATAAGTTTGCTCAGTATATATTGCATTAACTGTATATCTTTTGACAACTTGCAGCAGCTCTTGCATGCATACCCTTTTGTCTGCATTTAAAGGAGAAGTACAGCCAAAGCTTGTTTGGCTGTACTTCTCCTATGGATCACAGGAGTGCGGTTTATTGTGCACTCCTGTGACCCGTTTCCAGCAAACTGAAGCCCGCTGCGGGATTACATCACACAGCCGCCCAGGTTCTGGTAGATCACGAGCATATGATTGGGATCCGCCCACATGCTTGGACCAGCACACAGCTCAGAGAGCCTGAGCCAGCAGCTCCCGCCCCCTCCACAGCCCAGCACTCCAGTGAGCAAGGGGGGGGGGGTGAGCAGAGAGCGGTGATTGACCATCACCAGCTTTCTGCTCAGGGAGCTGTGAGAACCAAGTGATCGGCTGGGTTAGAGCGCTCGGTTCTCAGTGTTCGAGCAGGCAGGGGTCGATGCTGCATCCACCTAGGTAAGTATGACTGGGAGAAAAAAAATCCCATACTGCTCTTTTAATTTTATAAAAACAGAGTAGCCAGAAAAGGAAATATATATATATATATACAGTATCACACAAAGTGAAAACACCCTCACATTTCTGTAAAAATTTTATTATATTTTTTTATGTGACAACACTGAAGAAATAACACTTTACTACAATGTAAAGTAGTGAGTGTACAGCTTGTATAACAGTGTAAATTTGCTGTCCCCTCAAAATAACTCAACACACAGCCATTAATCTCTAAGCCGCTGGCAACAAAAGTGAGTACACCCCTAAGTGAAAATGTCCAAATTGTGCCCAATTAGCCATTTTCCCTCCTGTGTCATGTAACTCTTTAGTGTTACAAGGTCTCAGGTGTGAATGAAGAGCAGGTGTGTTAAATTTGGTGATATCACTCTCACTCTCTCATACTGGTCACTGCAAGTTCAACATGGCACCTCATGGCAAATAACTCTCTGAGGATCTGAAAAAAAAAATTGTTGCTCTACAAAAAGATGGCCTAGGCTATAAGAAGATTGCCAAAACACTGAAACTGAGCTGCAACACAGTGGCCAGGACCATACAGCGGTTTAACAGAGCGGGTTCCACTCAGAACAGGCCTCACTATTGTCAACCAAAGAGGTTGAGTGCACATGCTCAGCGTCAAATCCAGAGGTTGTCTTAAGGGAAATAGATGTATGAGTGCTGCCAGTATTGCTGCAGTGGTTGAAGGGGTGGGGGCGCAGCCTGTCAGTGCTCAGACCATATGCCGCACACTGCATCAAACTGGTCTGCATGGCTGTCATCCCAGAAGAAGGCCTCTTCTAAAGATGATGCACAAGAAAGCGCACAAACAGTTTGCTAAAGACAATCAGACTAAGGACATGGGTTGACGCCAATGTGAGCAGGTGTGCGTAACCTACTCCTTGCTCTGCTCATCCTGATGGACTTTATGTGTGCCTGACCCAAAGCGACCGCTACCTGGCCTGGATGGTGTAGCAGAGATGGCTGAATACTGTGTGCCGAGTGCTGTGAGCATGGACCAGTGGTTCGGCTGTACTCGGCTGAATCCGGCTTGTGGAGAGGTAGCTCTAGATCAGGGATCTGCAATTAGCGGACCTCCAGATGTTGCAGAACTACAAGTCCCATGAGTCATAGCAAGACTCTGACAGCCACAAGCATCACACCCAGAGGCAGAGGCACGATGGGACTTGTAGTTTTGCAAAAGCTGGAGGTCCACTAATTGCTTATCCCTGCTCTAGATGGTTTTCGGCTGCCCTCGGTCCTGATGGTCGGGGATCGGAGGGGTGAAGGGATCAGACCCTGTTTGGAGGCACCGGCTTTGCGTGGGGCAGAATAAACCAAGCTGTGCAGATGATATGTGGGGGCACTTGAGTGTTTCCCGGCTCTGGTGCTCTGTGACTGAAGGAGGAAGGAGGAGAACTCAAGCTGACTGGTGTGAGTAAAAGGTGGTCTCCAAATGAAAGACTCAATTCATATGCTATTTAGTGCTTGATTTTTTTATACAACTCTGTGCCCCCCAATATTGCTACAGTCCCACATACTCCTGTTGCAGTTACAAGTACCTGGATAGGTAACAGGGGAGTGTGGTTCTGTAGAGGACTGAGGAAGAAGTAAGAATTGTAGGTGGACAGCTAGGGACACAGCAAAATGACAAAAAAAGGGGAATTGCCAGCCGCCCAGGAGCGGACCAGCCCCCACTGATTGATCCTTCTTCTTTTCTTTTTTTGTTGTTGTTTGGAGCAATGTGTAGGTTATTGATTTGTAGAGTGTGAATATTTAGATAGTCAGGTTAGGCTTTGCACTGACACGAGTATAGGATTTAAAGATGTGATAGTTATTATACAAAGTAGATACAGGGCCTATTTCCAAGACCCCATAGGGGCACAGGGGGAGGGTTCTTTGTTCTTCTTTTCTCTTTTGTGTTTTGTTTTTTCTCATGGTGTAAGACAAATTGCTAAGGTAGGGAGGAAAGATAGGTTGAAATTGATAAAAATGAGCTGCATGTATGAAGGTACAGAAATGAGTTTAACACAGATTAGAAGAATGATATATATTATGGTAAAAATATGACAGATATTAATGATATTTTTCGTATAAAGAGAAAATCACCGCACTTGCTTGAATTATCTCAAGACAGCTGCCAGCACAACACCATGACACCCAGTGCAATCAATTGAAACAATAATAGTGCAGCACTATCTGTAAGTAGTACAACCAAGTATACTACATAATATCCTGGCTTGCAATAAACAAGTCAGCAATTGTGGATTGAAAAGGATAAAAAAAAAATTGCAACACAATAAGGAATTTGAACAGGGTTGGTAAACTCAGTTCGAACCCAATATGCCAATAGGCTAGATTGTGACCAAACACATCAGGGTAAACCAGACCCACATGGATGAAACTAATTTATATATCAGGCAGTTCATATATATGAAGAAAGATGAAAACAGATAGTAGTTAGAGAGTCCCAAACAGTGAGCAATAGATGGATGAAACATCAAGTCCTCCCAGGTGCACCAATCACTCCAATTGCTTGTATCAATATAATCCACCGCCAGGTGCAATAAAAACTTACCGGAAACCGGTAGTAACCAGCATAGATATACCTCTTAAAGGGAAAGCCCTTCCATTAGGCTGGCAAGGATATCCACCTCAATATGATAGGAAGCCAGATATAAATTGGATAATGAGCACCGGGAGTCCAAACTTCAGATCACCAACGATGTGGTATCACCATAGCTCAGCCATCCATGCAAGAAAGCAAAAATCTCGCCTTAGCATAAAATCTCACCATAGCATAAAATCCTTGTGTAATTTATTAAAAAATGGTGTAACAACTTACATATAGTAAAATATGAACAAAGTAAATTAAATAAACAATACTGCGCTACCAATAATAAGGAGAAAAAACCATATAGCAGCCAGCACGACAATAATAACCAAATTGTGGACAAGATAAAGTAGGAAAATGCGGCGCTAGTGTTAATCCAAAGTCCAAGGTATCTTATTTCATTAATCAGACATGGTTCTAATGGATAGAATGAAAGTACAGTCCAGTGTATAATTCAGCATATATTTTGTGACTTCCACCCGCATGCGATGTTGGCCACCACCAGGAAGAATATAGATGGGTACTCTTACCGGAAGGCAATTGGAACCAAGCGTATCAACACTCAATACCAGTTGTCATCAGGGAGCTTCATAACATCCGCCACAGGTAAAACGTCACAACTGACGAGTGAGCCTGACGTGCAGCGGAAAGGCCTCGCGTACAACCCTGGCTAAAGGGCCACCAATGTTATAAACCGTGACCACGAGCCGAGCGGTGTAAGAGTGCCTGGATCATCTCTGATGCGGCTGATGATCTCTCAGGGCGGTCCAGCAGGTGTAGTCAGCTCTGCAGACTGGAAGCTGGAAGGTGCAAAGAAGGCAAATCGGGGTCAGGATAACAGAAGTCTATCATAGTCAAACAGGCCAGGTCGAACAGGAAACAGATCAGATCTCAACAGGTAGTCACAGGACAGGTATGAGCTGCAGATCATACCTGTTTCTACCGGTTTCCGGTAAGTTTTTATTGCACCCAGTGGTGGATTATATTGATACAAGCAATTGGAGTGATCGGTGCACCTGGGAGGACTTGATGTTTAATCCATCTATTGCTCACTGTTTGGGACTCTCTACCTATCTGTTTTCACCTTTCTTCATATATATGAACTGCCTGATATAGAAATTTGTTTCATCTATGTGGGTCTGGTTTACCCTGATGTGTTTGGTCACAATCTAGCCTATTGCCATATTGGGCTCGAACTGAGTTTACCAACCCTGTTCAAATTCCTTATTGTGTTGCAAGTTTTTTATTATTCTTTTCAATCCACAATTGCTGACTTGTTTATTGCAAGCCAGGATATTGTGTAGTATACTTAGTTGTACTACTTACAGATAGTGCTGCACTATTATTGTTTCAATTAATGATATTTTTCACAGAAACAAAAAATTAAAAGAAAGGTGGTTGTTAAATTAGGTGTATGTTCTTTTCTTTTTCATTTTTTCTTAAATGAAGATGACAGGGCTGTAACAGTTTGCTTGTGGAATGTAAGAGGACTGGGTGATCCAATAAAAAGAACAGCTATATTTAAGATGGTATCGGCTATTGGGGCTTCCATTCTCTGCCTGCAGGAGACACATCTAACGCAGAAAACAGTGTCGCCTTTGAAACACAGGGATTCACATGGGACAAGTATATTAATACACAGATCGGTGGAGTTCTCCTGTAGGCAGATAAGGGTAGATGGGGAAGGACAGTATATATTTTTATATTGTAGGCAGGCAGGATTAATGTGCATACTGATAAATGTGTACGTCCCTCCCCGTTTAAGCTAAAGGTAATCAAAAACTTGTTGGAATTTATTTCTGATAAACCAGGGTGCCAGTGTTAGTATTAGGGGACTTCAACATGGTGATGGACGTGCAGTTGGATCGGTTCCCACCAAGAACTCTGGGCAGGGCACGCATACCTTATTATATAGGTTATTTAAAGAGACAGGCCTAAGGGACATCTGGCGTGAACACTATCTGACTGTGCAGGCCTTCTCATGCCATTCTGGGGCTCGATCTTCACTCTCCAGGATAAATTTCACACTTGGGAATGACAATATGGTACCATTTATAACAGCCATTAGATATGAAGCCAGGGGCTGATTGGATCACTTCCCTTTGGTCATGTCAATAAAACTGGCGAAGGGCTGTGGTCCTGGGGAGTGGAGAGTGAACCCGTTCTGAGTACAATTGATAGCCCCCAAGAATTACATGAGTGATATGTTTCAAGAATTCATGTTCCATAACAAGACAATGGCAACAATTATATGGGATACAACTAAAGCCTACTTAAAGAAGAACTATGGTCAAAATGATAAAATCAATATGTTATGTACCTATACAGTCTGTTAAACATGTCACTGATTGTTTTGCAAAATGCAGTAAGGATGTTGAGATATGTACCATGTCCGTTGCTCTCATGTGCACTTCCTTTAACCACTTGCTGTCCGCCCACCGTCAAATGACGGCGGGGCAGAATGGCTATTGTTCTGGGACGACATCATATGAGGTCGTCCCTTTAAGCCGGGATTGCACACCGCGTCACTGACAGGGGTGAACAGCCATTGGTTATATTCACCACTTCGTCACGGCCGATCACAAATGGCACGTCCGCCGTTCGCACTGCACATGCGCGCGATTGGGAGTGCGCTGCGCGTGCGCGTCGGTGGAGGCATGTTCCCAGGGAACACTGCCTGTCACCGACAGTGGTATCAGCCGCCGGCCAGTGGCTGTTACCTTGTGATCGGCTGTGATCTACTTCACAGCCGATCACATCCAATGTAAATAGAGCGGTAACTCATTGTTACCAGCTCTTCTCTCCTCACACCGTTTCTAGTGTGAGGAGAGAAGAGCTGGGATCAGTGAGTTACTGATCTGTTAAATGAAAACACACCTGTCACTCCCCCCTGCCCGCCCAATGCACCTGTCACCCAACAGTCACCCCATATGCCCCCATAAAGGGTACCTGTCATCATAAAGTGCACCTGTCATCAGACTGCCATCATAAAGTGCACCTGTCACCAGTCAGTGACCGTGGCATGTCACCTGTCACCCATCAATGACCACCACCAGTCACCCGTCACCCATCAGTGACCACCGCCAGTCACCTGTCACCCGTCACGCATCTGTGACCACCGCCAGTCACCTGTCACCCCTCAGGCATCTGTAACCACCGCCAGTCACCCGTCACGCATTAATGATCACCACCAGACACCGGTCCCCCATTAGTGACCACCTCCAGACACCCGACACCCATCAGTGACCACCGCCAGACACGCGGCAACCATCAGTGACCACCACCAGTCACCCATCAGTGACCACCACCAGACACCCGGCACCCATCAGTGACCACCGCCAGAGACCTGTTACCCATCAGTGACCACCGCCAGTCACCCATCACCTATCAGTGACCACCGCCAATCATCCGTCACCCATCAGTGACCGTTGCCAGTCACCTATCACCCATCAGTGACCACTGCCAGACACCCTCACCCATCAGTGACCACCATCAGACACCCGTCACCCATCAGTGACCACCGCCAGTCACCCCTCACCCATCACTGACCACCGCCAGTCACCCGTCACCCATCACTGACCACCGCCAGTCACCCATCACCCATGAGTGACCACCGCCAGTCACCCATCAATGACCACCGCCAGTCACCTATCACCCGTCACCCATGAGTGACCACCGCCAGTCACCTGTCACCCATCATGCATCTGTGACCACCGCCAGTCACCTGTCACGCATTAATGATCACCACCAGACACCGGTCACCCATTAGTGACCACCTCCAGACACCCGTCACCCATCAGTGACCACCGTCAGACACGCGGCACCCATCAGTGACCACCACCAGTAACCCATCAGTGACCACCACCAGACACCCAGCACCCATCAGTGACCCCCACCAGTCATCCGTCACCCATCAATGACCACCACTAGACACCCGTCAGTGACCACCACCAGACACCCATCAGTGACCTCCACCAGTCACCCATCAGTGACCACCACCAGTCACCCATCAGTGACCACCAGCAGACACCCGTAACCCATCAGTGACCACCACCAGAGACCCGTCACCCATCAGTGACCACCGCCAGTCACCTATCACCTATCAGTGACCACCGCCAGTCACCCGTCACCCATCAGTGACCACTGCCAGTCACCTATCACCCATCAGTGACCACCGCCAGACACCGTCACCCATCAGTGACCCCTGCCAGACACCCGTCACCCATCAGTGACCACAGCCAGTCACCCATCAGGGACCACCGCCAGTCACCCATCAGTGCCCTTCGACAATCACCTGTCAGTGAACGTCACACCCATGAGTAAACATCACCTGTAAAAGTCTCACACATGTGGTATTGCCATACTCGGGGGGAGTAGTAGAATGTATTTTGGGGTGGCATTTTTGCTACATACATGCTATGTGTATTGGAAATATCATATAAATGGACAACTTTGTGTAAAAATAAAAGTGTTTTCATTTTTTTCCCACACACTTGCTTTCCAAAATGGGGTAATTTGGTGGGCAATTCCATTGTCCTGGTGCTCCAGGACCTTCAAAAGTGTAATAGGGTGTTGAGAAATGAGATGTGTAATTTATGCTTGTAGAACGCCTGAAGGTGCTAGTTCAATGTTGGGCCTCTGTATGTAGTCAGGCTATGTAAAAATCTCACACATTCTATCGCCATACTCAGGAGGAATAGCAGAATGTATTTTGGGGTGTCATTTTTGCTATGTGTTGGAAATATCTTATAAATGGACAACTTTGTGTAAAAAAAAAAATTTCCCACATTTTCCAAAAACTAATGGAAAAAAATGAACCGTTCAAAAGACTCATAATGCCTCAAAGATTATTCTTTGGGGTGTTTGCTTTCCAGAATGGGGTTATCTTGTGGGCAATTCCATTGTCCTGGTGCTCCAGGGCCTTCAAAAATGTGATAGGTCATCATGACATTAGATGTGTAATTTATGTCCCTAGAATACCTGACGGCGCTCCCCTGTATGTTGGGCCTCTGTATGTGGCCAGGCTGTGAAAAAGTCTCAGACATGTGATATCTTCATACTCATGAGGAGTAGCAGAATGTGTTTTGGGGTATAATTTGTGGTATGCATATGCTGTGTGTGAGAAATAACCTGTTACAATGACAATTTTGTGAAAAAAAAAATAAAAAAAATCTTAATTTTGCAAAGAATTGTGGGAAAAAAATACAACTTCAAAAAATTCACCATGCCTCTTACTAAATACCTTGGAATGTCTACTTTCCAAAAAGGGGTCATTTGGGGGGTATTTGTACTTTCCTGGCTTGTTAGGTCTCAAGAAATGAGATAGGCTGTCAGTATATCAGGTGTGATCAGGTGTGATCAATTTTCAATGATTGGCACCGTAGCTTGTTCACTCTATAACTTACACAAGGACCAAATAATATACACTAATTTGTGTTATTTTTACCAAAGATAGGTAGCAGTATATATTTTGGCCACAATTTACAAAGAAACAATTACTAATTTGCAAAATTTTATGAAAGAAACAAAGAAAAAGGCATTTTTTCACAAAATGTTTAATCTTTTTTTATTTATAGCACAAAAATACCCCCCCCCCCCCCCTAGTGATTAAATACCACCAAAAGAAAGCTCTGTTTGCGTGGAAAAAAAAATTTCATATGGGTACAGAGAGGTGGAGAGGTAGATGTGATAAGGGAAAAAAAATTACAGGACCTTTTCTATTCCACAGCTTTCAGATGGGGATAAGAAAGGGTTAGACGCACCTATTACTATGGAAGAATTACAAAACTCAGTGTTTGATTTGGCTAATCATAAAACCCCAGGGCTGGGGAATACACTAAATTGGGCATTGGAGAATGGCGAATTGCCACTGTCTATGCCAGAAACCACAATCATAGTGTTATACAAGGAGGAAAAAGAACATCTTCTGCCTTTATCATACTGACCCATTTCCTTGCTCTGCTCAGATATTAAAGTGTTGGCGAAAGTTCTGGCGCTTAGACTAAGCAAGGTAATCAATATTATAATGATACTATAATCAATCCAGACCAGAATGGTGTCACCCCTGGTAGATCAACATCTTTGAACATCAGGAGACTACGCATGAATTTACAAATAACAACAGAAGTAAATACTCCAAGAGGTACATTATCTCTTGATGCATCTAAAGCATTCAATAGTATCGAATGGCAGTATCTGTGGTCTGTGCTACCAAAATTTAATATTGGCCCTATTTTTATAAAATGGGTAAGATTGCTCTATAATAAACCTAGGGCGAGAGTGAAGGTCAATGGCGAGCTGTCAGATTGCTTTTCTCTATCCTGGGGCATGAGGCAGAGGTGTCCTCTCTCACCCCTGTTTTTTGCCCTTGCGGTGGAACCTATGGTCATGGCTATAAGAGATGCAGGGAATATAAAGAGATTCAGTAGAGGGGCAGCCAAATAAATGATTTCACTATATGCAGATGATCTTCTCTTGTTCTTGGGGGACCTGGACAGTTCGCTAGTTGAAGTAATGAACATTCTTTTTTAATGAGCCTGCCTTTATTGCTTCAACCAGAGAGGTATGCAAAGTACAGGCTAGCAGAGCCGGTGAGCTATAATTAGTAATATTATTTTCCTATTCCCCCCCCCAGCACACTCGGGCAGTTCCTGCTCCATTCCATCTCCAGGTATCAAATGGGATAAGTCTGTTTTGTTACCGGTAGATGGAATGGAGCAGGAACTGCCTGAGTGCTCTAGGCATATTCGGGTAGTGAATAGCTTCAAGTATCTGGGTATAAATGTTACGAAAAAACACAATTTACATCTGCAAAAAAATTTAGAACCCCTAATGAACACAGTTAGGGATACAAGTAGAACTTGGAGTCGGCTTCCTTTGTCAATAATAGGCTGTTGTAGTTAAATTAAAATGGTGTGGTTGCCGCAACTTCTATATGTCCTACATAACTCGCCAATATGGATCCCGGGGGTATGGTTTAGGAGGTTGGATATAATTAGAGACCTGATATGGAGGAGAGGGCACGCTAGAGTTCACCTTTGAACATTGCAGCTTCCAAGAGACAGGGGTGGCCTGGCAGTAGCACATTTTTGGAGCTATTTCCTGGCAGCCCAGCTCCAACATATTGGGGGGGGGGGTAGGAAAATAGTATTACTAATTATAGCTCACAGGCTCTGCTAGCCTGTACTTTACATACCTCACTGGTTGAGGCAATAGAGGCAGGCTCATTAAAAGAGGAGGGTAGGTGCCCCACAATATCTTTAATAGTGAAGGTGTGGAATAGAATACAGTCCTTGTTTCATTATATAGGGTCCAGAGAATATACACAATAAAATTCTACAAGAGCTTGTGGGACTGGAAAAATTCAGTAATTGGAAACAGAAAAGGGTGGTAAGACTGGCACAGCTCTATGTATCTGAGACCTTGAAATCTTTCCAGGAGCTGAAGGAGGAATTTGAGTTCCCAAATAAACAATTTTACCAATATCTACAGCTAAGGCACGCTCTAATAGCCCAGTTCGGAAAAACAGGAGTGGAATGGTGCAGTGCCCCTGTATTAAAAATCTTAGTAGGTTCTACATCTTTAAAAGGGATGATATCAAAACTATATACAAGTATACATTTAGAACCATAAGATAGAGAGCTACAATTATAAAGCAAACCAAAATGGGAAAAAGATCTGGGAGAGATTAATCAGGAACAGTGGAGAAGCATACTGAAATCAGCGGATCTGTTGTCTCTATTGGCGGCTCAGAAACTGACACAATTTTTATTATATATTATGAATATCGTATCCTACACCAAAAAGATTATCTGTGTTTGGGAGACAACCAGACGTATTGTATCCTAAGTGTGGTATTACACCTGGAGATTTGATCCATATGCTCTGGAAGTGTCCCAAACTATATAGATACTGGGAAGAGGTAGTGGAGACAATAAGTTTTGCATTTAGTATAAAGATACAAATGGATCCTATGCTGTGCCTATTAGGGTACATGGAACAGGGTATGGCTCCTCCACATGTGCGGATAGCTGTATTGAGATGTTTATATCAGGCCAGGAAACTGATCATCTGGAAATGGATAGACCCAACCCTGCCAACCAAATCAGAGTGGCTTCACAGGATTAATGTTATGTTAACAAGAGAAGGGATAGCTTACACTAGGAGGGGACGTGGAGCCAGCTTTGTAAAGACATGGAAGATGTGGCGGCCTTTGGGAATAACATCCAGAATTAAGTTGGTTGTAAGGGAAAATAGGGGAGGAGAGTAGAAAGGAAGAGAAGTTTATTGACGCTCAGATCATACTGTGTCTTGAGGGATAGGGGTGAGCTAGGGAGTACCTTACCTGGGAAATTATGGGAACAATGCAACAATGGTAATCTCTCCTGTTTTTACAGATTTTTTTTTTTTTTTTTTTTTTTATGTACACCATTAACTTTAAATTGTGCTGTTGGGGTGGGGGTTGTATGCAATAATTGTGTATTATCTTGTCTTTTATTGCTTTTCTCGATCCGACTTTCTCTTTTTTTTATGCATAAAGATGCAAAATTTTGTATACTGTAAAACCAAAACCTTAAATGAAAATGAATTGAATTATAAAAAAAAAAAAAAAAAAAAAAAAAGGACATGGGTTACTGGAACCATGTCCTGTGGTCTTGATGAGACCAAGATAAACTTATTTGGTTCAGATGGTGTCAAATGCGTGTGGCGGCAACCAGATGAGGAGTACAAAGACAAGTGTGTCTTGCCTACAGTCAAGCATGGTGGTGGGAGTGTCATGGTCTGGGGCTGCATGAGTGCTGCCGACACTGATGAGATACAGTTCATCGAGGGAACCATGAATGCCAACATGTACTGTGATATACTGAAGCAGAGCATAATCCCCTCCCTTCAGAGACTGGGCCGCAGGGCAGTATTCCAACATGATAACGACCCCAAACACACCCCCAAGACGACCACTGCCTTGCTAAAGAAGCTAAGGGTAAAGGTGATGGACTGGCAGCATGTCTCCAGACCTAAACCCTATTGGGCATCTGAGGGGCATCCTCAAATGGAAGGTGGATGAGCTCAAGGTCTCTAACATCCAACAGCTCTGTGATGTCATCATGGAGGAGTGGAAGAGGTCTCCAGTGGCAACCTGTGAAGCTCTGGTGAACTCCGTGCCCAAGAGGGTTAAGGCAGTGCTGGGAAATAATGGTGGCCACGCAAAAATATTGACACTTTGGAAAATGGCTAATTGGGCCCAATTTTGACATTTTAACTTAGGGGTGTACTCACTTTTGTTGCCAGCGGTTTAGACATTAATGACTGTGTGTTGAGTTATTTTGAGGGGACAGCAACTTTACACAGTTATGTAAGCTGTACAATCACTACTTTACATTGTAGCCAAGTGTAATTTCTTCAGTGTTGTCACATGAAAAGATATAATAAAATATGTACAAATATATGAGGGGCATACTCACTTTTGTGAGATACTGTATATCTAGAGACACTGATGCAGCCTTTCTATCCTGCTCACTGAAAAATTAACTCAATTGCACCATAAAAAGCAAATGTAACCAATATAACCATTCCTTTCCTACAGAATGCAGAAAACAAAAAGTCACAGTTCACCCTGCAGTCTTTCTGCTTTCTAGGTGGAGCAGCACATTTAAAGCTTTTTTTAGTTTTAAATAGAGTAGAGACAGATTAGAAAACCTATATGCAAAAACCTTGAAGCACCGCTCAAAGCACATAACTGGTGTCAGTGTTCAAACAAGCTCATTGTGGCTTGCTGAAGCAAATCAAAAGACAGAAAGTGGAAACGCAGCACACTGGAATCCAGCCAGTAGACATAAATGTGAAGATACAGCTTCAGCTTAACCACTTCAACCCCGGAAGGATTTCCTACGTTAGGACCATAGCACTTTTGGCGATTCGGCACTGCGTCAATTTAACTGACAATTGCACGGTCGTTGTACCCAAACAAAATTTGCGTCCTTTTTTTCCCACAAATAGAGCTTTATTTTGGTGGTATTTGATCACCTCTGCATCATTTCTGATCACCACTATAAACAAAAAAAGAGCGACAATTTTGCAAAAAAAACAATATTTCTTACTTTTTGCTAAAATACAAGTCCAAATAAAATATAAAAAAACTAATTTATTCATCGGTTTTGACCGATTTATATTCTTCCTCATATTTTTGGTTAAAAAAATCGCAATCTGCGTTTATTGATTGGTTTGCACAAAAGTTGCCGCGTTTACAAACCATGAGAATTAATTTCTGGCGTTTTTACAATTTTTACTTTTTTTTACTAGTAATGACGGCAATCTGCGATTTTTGTCAGGACTGTGATATTGAGGCGGACATGTCGGACATTTTTGACACTTTTTTGGGACCAATGCCATTTATACAGTGATCAGAAATTGAAATATCCACTGATTACTGTGTAAATGTCATTGGCAGCAAAGGGGTTAACCTGCAGAGGGTGATCTAGGGGTTAAGTGTGTCCCCTAGGCGTGCTCTAATTGTGAGGGGGCTGGGCTGCCAGGGGCATAAGAGATCTAACTGATCCCAGTGACAGGGATCAGTAGATCTCCGTTATGCTGCCTGACAGAGCGGGAAACTGCCATGCTTACATCGGCGGTTCCCCGTTTTTGTTCTCTGCTAGGCAATCTCGGCTCACCGGCGGAGATCGAGTCTGCCCGAGCTGCGGCCACACTCCTGCAGAGTGCGGCAGACAAAAGAGCGCTCCACTGCGCTCCTGCCTGCTACAGCGAACACGCAAGCCGCTGTTTATAAATGGCGTTTCACGGGACAGAACCACTCTGCAGCAGTAAATGTAGTCGAGCCGGTCAGGAACCGGTTAGAGTGGAAGTCCAACCTAACACTTAAATTCTTCCCTGCAATCATTAACGTGAGCTAAGTTTAGCCTTATGCCTCAAAATTTAAAAAATCCCAGCTTTTCTACTTTTATTTTGCAGTATCCAGTGCCATCACATGACTTTTTTTCATAAACAATTTATTTTATTTTGTATCATTCAAAATACACTTACAAGTACAAGAAGGTAGAAATGGCATAACATTTATAATAGCAGAAGTTTGTTGAGGCTAGTGGACTGTAGACCTATCTACAAAGTTTTGCGAATCTACCTATCTCTTCCTCCTGTAGGGTGCAAATGTGGGTATATGTCCAAGGTTTTCCTCTTGTTGTTAAGGCTCTACGTCACCGAGGTTCGGTATGTACTGAAACGTTGTTTTACAGATACGAACATTGTCCAATGTAGGGAGTCCAAGTTATTGGAGCAAACTAATGTCGTGATGGCCCTTGTACGGGGTACAAATACCCTGACCAGCTCTCTGTCCATCTCCCAGCGTGGAAGAAGTGAGAGGAAATACAAACAGCCTGGGAAGGGAGGGTAAGAAGAAGTGAGAAAGAGTGAAGGGGGTGTAGGGAAGAGGGGAGGGGAGAATTGTGTTCAGCTCTTAAGATCCAGTGAGGCATGTACCCATGGGGACCAAGAAAGGAGAGGGGGGGGGCGGAAATAATCCTACCATCTGCCCTCTCCATCCCTTCCCATGCAGTACCCCACAATGTATCCAAAAATCTGTCCTTTGCCTGCATCTTCCCAAGTGGCCTCTGCGCTGCTAAGAAGTTTTTGGATAAACCTGGTTGGGAAATCAGGGTTTCCTCTAACCGGAGTAATCAGACAATTTTTGGATGATACAGAGTGGGTAGAGCACGCTCTGTCCAAGGCTTGAAAGGTGGCGCCTATGAGGGGATGCAAGTAAAGTCTAGGTGGGTTCTGTTTTTTGGAGTGCCAGGGTACAGAACCCAGATCTGCTTCCACAATAGAATATTCTAAGGATACCCAGTCGTTATGTTTAAGGTGCACCTTCCAATCCACTATCCGTGACAGGTGTATTGCCCACTGATATTGCTGTAGATTGGGAAGGCCAATCCCACTATCTAGTTTAGGTAGCACCAATTTCGCCCAATCTATCTGAACTGGTTTGCTTCCCCATAGGAATTTCCTACACGTGTCTTTGTATGTTTTGAAAAAGGACATAGGCAGGCATATTGGTATAGTTTGCAGCTTATATAAAAGATGAGGGAGAACCATCATTTTGAGAATAGAGGCTCTCCCAAACCAGGATATCGAGGAGGCATCCCAGCGAAGTAAACCTTGTTTTATAGCCTTAAGTTCCGAAGAAAAGTTATTGTTATATAGTTCAGCTAGGTCTGTTGGGAGTTGTATCCCTATATAGGTAATCATATCCAACTTCCACTGGAAAGGGAAATTTAACATGCCCTGCCGGACTATGTCTAATGGAAGGGAGACATTCAGGGCAAAGGATTTAGAGTAATTTATTTGCAGGTTGGATATGGATCTAAACTGCTTGAGGACCGTTATGAGGTTGGGTAATGCTGTCAACGGTGAAGAAAGGAACAGCAGAATATCATCCGCAAAGGCGGCTACTTTATATTCTTTTCTATGTACTGCAATGCCTTTGATGTTCGGATTGGCTCTGGTACAACAAAGCAGGGGTTCCAGCGTTAGTATATATAGTATAGAAGACAATGGACAGCCCTGTCTGGTACCATTATGGATGGAGAAGGCGTTAGACAGGTGGCCATTGACTTTAGCTCTCGCTTTGGGTTGGGAATTGTTAGGAAAAGGCATCAATCCAGATGCTTTCTGGCCGTTTCCACGGTGGTGTGCGCGTCCATGCGCGCGCACGTGCCAGAAACTGCACCAAATGGCACTATTTAAACCCTCTGCTCCCAGCAGCAAGTGCTGTCCATTCTACAGTGTCTGTGACTTGTGAGCCCCAGCTCAAAACCTCTGTTCCTGTACTACTCTGCTTTCTGTTTGAACCGGCTTGACCTGACCTGCTGATCTGCTGCTTGCACCGACCCCGGCTATCTACGACCCTCCAATTGTCTGCTCCCTTTGTACTTCTGCTGCCCGCCTGATAACGAACCTTGCTTGGACTTGACCACCCTTCTGCCTGACCCATCTGTACTGCACTGCCTGCCTGTTGCCGACCCAGCCTGCACGACCATCCCTCTGACCAGCACGACCACCTGGATCATCACATCACCACCAGTGACCATCCAGCCCTCATGCCATCCCGCACTCTTGGACTTCTGTCTACTCTACCAGGGGTCCTTGAATCGGGTGCGCAAAAGCGGTTGTTCCCAGCACAATACAAGACTCCACCACCAGGACCGTGACAGGAATACAGAGACATGATAAAAGTTTGCATCAACTTTCCAATCACTAATGCTTTTAAGACCGCCTCCATATAGTCCCAGGGCAGTCTGTCAAACGCCTTCTCCGCCTCCATTCCCAAAAAGAAACCTTCCCTGCGGTTGGAGGCAAGCCATTGGTGGAGATTAAGGGCCTTAATCGTGTTGTCCCTTGCTTCTCTGCCCAACACAAAGCCCACTTGGTCCAAATTCACTTATGCAGGAACGTGGTAGGATAAAAGGTTCGCTAGGATTTTAGAAAACAGTTTCACGTCCACACTTAGGAGGGAGATTGGACGATAATTGGCCACGTTGGTCGGGCCTTATTTTCTTTAGGTAGTACTGAAATATAGGCCTCCAGTAGACTGGTTTAATGATTTGGGGTTTTAAGCAGGGAATTAAAAGCTTTGAGGAATCAAGGGGCCAGCTGTTTGGTGAAGCGTTTATAGTATTGGGCAGAGAAGCTATCAGGGCCTGGGTATTTACCCAGGTTTGTGGTTTTTAATGCTCCCCAAACTCTTCTAGTGAAAGGGGGCTTCTATGGCTTTTACATCAGCCTCAGAAAGGGCCCATGGGCTGTATTGGCGTAATACATTTTTTTATGGTACTAGTTTGTGTTTGTGGAGTTGAAGTGAATGGATCATTTTCCTGCAAGTTGTACAGTTTACTGTAAAAAGGTTTTGAATTGATTTGCTATTTCTTAATTTTTAAGGTGTTTGGTATCTGAATTATCTGTAATGTGATATATTGTGGAAGCGAAAGTGTGTTTTTGTGTGGCTCTGGCTAAAAGCCTCCCTGGCTTATTGCCGTGTTCATAGTAAAGTCTTTGTGCGAGTACTTGTCTACGTCATGCTTTTTTGAATAACTCCTCTAGTAGTAGCGTACGCGTATCAGTTGTTCTCTCTCAATCTGGGTTACTTGAGAGCGTTTGTGTTGAGCTCTTCTAGTTTTCTAATTATGTTGGATAGTTCCGTTATAAGCCACTGGTGTGCTCTCTTTTTCCTAGCTGCTATGGCTAAAAGATGGCCTCTAATTACACATTTATGTGACTCCCTTTGTGTTATAGGAGGCATGTCAGGGGTATCATTAGGTTGAAAAAGGTCTTTATCGCCTTATTGATAGTGGCCATATCCCCTGGATCTGTTAGGAGCCAGGCATCCATCCTCCAGATCCTAGTGGAGGCCGTTTTTTCAGGAAATGTTAGGGTTAGAGTGATTAGGTTGTGGTCTGAGAGTACCATTGGTTCAATTGTAGCATCCTGTAAATAGATCAGGTCGGCCTGGTGGATAAAAATATAGTCAAGCCTCGAGTAGCGGTTGTGTGGGTGGGAAAAGAAGGTGTAGTCCCTCTCTCGAGGGTTTAGGGTTCGCCAGGTATCATGGAGTGTAACAGATGCAAGGGCTAACTTCGCTTGGCGTAGGGCAGTAAAAGGAAGAGAGGAAGCGCCTGTGGAGGTGTCAAAGGTCGGATTGAGCGCCATATTGAAATCGCCCCCTACAATCAGGAGTACTGGTTGGAATGTGCTCAACTTTAGCAGAACTTCCCAGAGAAAAGAGATCTATTTGATGTTAGGGCAATAGATATTTGCTAAGGTCAAAGGCCTGTTTTGCCAGGTACCCTTTACAAAGATGAACCTGCCATCCGGATTCCAGCAACTAGTCAGCAAGATGGAATAAGAAGGATTTGGTGAGTAAAATTGAGACTCCTTTCGTCTTTGAGTCGGCAGCTGCTGCATGAAACCCCGTTGGGAATCGACTGTTGGATAAGCGAGGCATCACCCCTGCTATGAAATGAGTCTCTTGTAAAAATACAACTTGGGCTCTTTGTCGGTGTGCCTCAGCCAGTACACTGCTACACTTTTCCGGAATGTTAAGTCCTTTGATGTGTAACAATAACACTTTGAGGAAAAGTGGAGCTGATGGATTCATTGTGAAAGGCTTATGGGAGGGTGTACTCGAGCTTGAGCCTGTAAAGATGGAGCGATCGTCAAGTAGGAATTTGTGAAGAGGGAAAAGACAAGGGAGAAGTACAGGGGGAATAGTAAGGTAAGGGTCAGAGAGAGGAGAGCTGGTCTTTCTTGAGGGTGTGGGTCTAGAGCTTGGAGCTCCCGTGTGAATATTGCTGGAAGTGGATATAGGCCTGTTGTTCCACTTAATCTGGACACTTAAAGGAAAGAGGATGGTAAGGGAACAGGAAGGCTATCTGGTATGTTTCGAAGAGAAACCAGTCTCTCAGATGTAGGGCAAGTGGAAAGCACCAGGTACTATCTGTATCTTTGGCTTTCTAGGATTCCTGTCATTATAAGGAATAGGGGAGACCTTCTTTAAGGAACCGTTGATTATCGGATCAAGGTATCCCTATGTGCCTAATGGATTCAGTTGAGAACCCCAAACTTGAAGACTTGGGGTCTTGTTGGGGTTTAGTAGATGACAGGTCACTGGACAAGCAGGTTAGGGTTGGTGGTGGCCTTATAGATATGTTTCATAACCTATTGTATTAGGTATATCTCAGTTATCAGTTATTAAGGAGGGGGTTATTCAGCTTCTCGGCATTCCACCCACCCTCCAACCCTCCAACCCTTATGAAGAACCAGTGCAACTTTGCTGCTCTGCATGAGCATTTTACCAAGATGCAGTTCAAATTAACACACCTGAATTAAACATCTATGTATTCCCGAAACATGATGAGAATAAAAAACATAAACATAAAAAACATAAAAAAGAAGGAAAAATAAGAACAAGAGCATCAATATTACCAATAAGTCTGACTTATAACCATTTACTTTTCCTGTTCTATGTATAGGAGTAATGAGGTCTCCAGCAGTGTTAAGCTTTTCTGAGAGAGAAGTCAGGTTCCACTAGTGAAGCTGGAGTTTCTTTACTTAGGGTTCCAGCCCCCCCCCTCCCCTGGGCCCCCACTCAGAGAGACCAAGCAAGTAGGACTCGTCTCCCCAAGAGAGGGGCTTCCAGGGAAGTAGCAGTCCAAACCAGCACGCAGGGGCCAGGTTTGTCAGAGGTTCAAGTTCAAAACTGCAAGAAATACTGAGTCAGTAACCAAAACAGAAGACTTTAGCCTACAATATCATCTGGCGATGAGTGTCCCTGAACTTCAGGCTCCCCCCACCCCCACAAATAAACAACATTGTCTAACGAGGTCCATCTGTATTTGTGAGAGTCTCCACAAGGTTATCTGAGCTTGTTTTCATTCTGGGCTATAACCTATCATTTGCCATGTTTGTACGTATATCACTGTGTAAGTTAATGTTAATGCCAGAGGAGGAGTACACTCCCGTTTGAGTTCTTACATCAAAGTGTGTGGAGGAGCGATAGCCTCAGAAAGTAGTAGCCTATGGACACTGTCAGATAGAACTCATCCTGTAGGCTATTTGTTTCCGTTTTCTTCCCTTTTGTAGATTAGGTTCATTTTCATACAAAGGGGAAAAGAAAAACCTTGAGCAGAGGGTAAATCCAGAATGCATGTAATGTTGACTCCTGAAGTGTTGGTTTCACAGGCAAGCGTAGGCTTAAAGGGCTGCCTCATGTATATAGTCTGATGTAAAGTCTGTTTCGAATTCAACCCATTTAGTAGAAACAAAAGAAAGAAAAAAAAAGGGGAGAGTCCTTATTGGGGATTGTCCCTCTTCGAATAAGAGGTACATATCTGAGCAAGCTCCATGTATCTACAAACACCATATAGGTTTGGGGTTTGACTTTCCCCTTTGCAGCCTTGGTTCAATATGTCCCTGGGATTATTACTCACAGCATCAGATGGGTACCTCTCAAATCTGTGTGTGGAAGTGAGGAGCCGGTAGGGATGTGAAGGGTTTTGGTAAGCTCAGCCCCGGTGCTGCGTTCTGCGGCAGACCGATGATGGAGAGGCTCTTGGGCTGTCCTCTGTTTCAATGTCCCCTCTGATTCTCGGTGGAGAGTTGGTTGTTGGCCTTTGTCTGGAACGTTGTGATCGTGGAGTGTCTTCTTGATGTGTCGGGATCCATGGGTCAGGTTGGAGGAATGTGCTATAGCACTCCGGGACTGGTACTACCGGGATACACAGCGTGTCATAGAATGTTTGAAGGTCCGCTGGGGTGCGAAGAAATGCCGCACGGTTACCTTCTGTGGCTTGCAGACAGAAATGGAACTTCTTTGAAAAAAAGCAATCCCATGGAACTTCCATTGGTAGGGCATGCATCGCTCACACAATACATTCAAGAGAGGGCGTAGATCCCTCCTATGCTGTAGCGTTATGGCAGAGAGATCTTGATATATTTGGATTTGTGCTCCTTCATGTTCCATGTGCCCCTGATTGCAAGCCAAGCGTAGTATGTCCTCCTTTTATACAAAGTTCACTAGGCAGCACACCGTATCTCTAGGTGGGTCAGTATCTCTGCCTCGGGGCTTGAGTGCTCTGTGGCATCTTTCCATCTCAATTGGAGCATCATGTGGGCTACCCAGGAGCATACCGAAGATCGCCCAGATTACTGCTTGTAATTGTTGGCCGTATACTGACTCTGGTATCCCTCTCACCCGTGGGGCATTGGGACACTGAACACCATCCCCTTTCATTCCTGGACAACGGATTGTCTTATATCATCATCCAAGCTACGTATTCATTCATCCATGGTCAATCTTGTGTCAAACTATTGACCATTTGATCCGTGACAGAGAAATGTTACTTTATTTTACAAATCATGTTGTTCCTCTATTATAGAGTGACCTAAACATTTTAAATAAATATGATATTTTTTCTGATATAATTTGATTCTTGTGTGGTGTGTTGCTGCCTATTAAAGTCCCATCCAAGGGGGTTCATTTCTCATTTGATCAAATATCAAGGGATGAGGCAGCCACCACGGTGACTTCACTGATATGTGGGACATTTATTAATATCATCCTGATTAAAGGCTGATGTAGTGGTCCTATATGCCGGAGCTCTTCACCTAGGTGTCCATTCCGTCCGGGGCTAAGCCACGCCCCCTATAACTTCAATTCTACTTCCTCCTGAGTGTAAAAACAGCCAGTGGATATGGTTACTGAAAGCTAGTAACATCACTTCCAGGGAGGGACACTGTTCCTGTGTAGCCAGTGGGTGTATATAGGATGGGAGGAGTCGACCATTGGAGACATATGGGGGAGGGGGGTCTGTCTGTGTAGCTGGAAGTTCTCTGGGGTTTCATCTCACAGTCTACAATCATCACTGTACACTAAAGTAACAGTACGGACAACCACACTTATGGCCCGTACACACGATCCAAAAATCGGAAATGCCGCGTTCAAAGCGATCGTACAATAATCGGATCATTAGTACAGAGCTTTCGAGAGCCGATCATGACAGTTCATTTGATATTATCATTTTTAATGAAATGCTTGTCTCTTAGGGAATATGTGGAATGAATCCCCACATCCCTATTATAATACCGATACAAAAAAACCCTCTTAGTGGGACTCTGTAGGGCATAGATTCCACAGAAAAAGATCAGACGATTAATTAAAAGAATCTCATATTAAATTTGCAAATTGTTATAGAATAAATATGAGATTCTTTTAATTAATCGTCTGATCTTTTTCTGTGGAATCTATGCCCTACAATGTCCCACCAAGATGTTTTTTTGTGTCAGTATTTGATATTATCAGATCGGACAAACAACATTTTTCTTGTATGATACCAGATCGTACAATTTTCCTTTAATCAGTACAATTGTCATCCGAAAATACAATACAAATACACTACAACACATGACATGACCTCCTATTTTTTATTCTGTCGTACGAGAATTTTCAGGACTTTAGTAAACTCTTCCGATTCGACCTGAGATTAGCATGCAAAAAAAAAAAAAAAAAAACTGATTATGGTTTTCAGAACGCGTGTACGGGCCTTAAGTCTACGTTTCCACTAGTGCGACTTTGGGCACAAAGTCGCATGACAAGTCACAGCCCATTAATTTCAATGGCACCCGTTCCCAACTATGTGACCTTGAAAATCAGTGCCTTTGAAAAGGTACCTACACTACTTTGATGTGACATTTGTTGCGACTTTGATCCAGAGAGTGTAAAGTTGGATCAAAGCCACACCAAAAGTCGCATTAAAGTCACACTCTAAGGCCCCTTTCACATTTTGAGACTTGTCCTGCAACTTGGGACTGCAAAGTCGCATGACGAGTCATACCCCATGATTTCCAATGAATACCATTCATATCTGTGAGACTTCAAGGTAGTCCTTGCACTACTTTGGTCCGACTTTGATGCAATTTGGGGTCTATAAAGATCAAGATTACACAGACATTGCATAAAGTTGCATCAAAATTGCGGCAAAATCACTACAAAATTGTGCAACTTTCAGTTCGCACAAGTGTGAAAGGGGCCTAAATAGTGCAACTGTGGGGTTGCAATAGTGGAAACATGATTTGCCATGTGACTATGTGTCCCAAAGTTGCATGACAAGTCACAGCCCATTGATTTCAATGTCACCTGTTCCCATCTATGCGGCTTTGAAAATCAGTGACTTTGAAAAGGAATCTGCACTACTTCAATGTGCTTTTTGATGCAACTTTGATCCAGAGAGTATAAATTTGGATCAAAGCTGCACTCAAAGTTGCATCAAAGTCACACTCTAAATTGTGCAACTTTGGGGTTGCAATAGTGCAAACATACACGAAGGCTCAGTTTCCACTAGTATAACTTGTCATGTGACTTTGGACACAAAGTCACATGACAAGTCACAACCCATTCATTTCAATGGCGCCCGCTCCCATCTAAGTGTCTTTGAAAAACAGCGACTTTGAAAGGGTACCTGCACTACTTTGATGCGACTTTGATTCAGAGAGTGTAAAGTTGGATCAAAGCTGCACTCAAAGTCGCATCAAAGTCACACTCTAGCCTTAAGTTATGTTTCCACTAGTGCCACTTCAATGTTGTGCGATTTAGAGTGCGACTTTGAGTGCAGCTTTAATCCAACTTTACACTCTGGATCAAAGTTGCATCAAGTAGTGCAGACACCTTTTCAAAGTCGCTTATTTTCAAAGTCGCATAGATGGTAATGTTTGCCCTCGAAATCAATGGGCTGCGACTTGTCATGCGACTTTACACATCCAAAGTCGCACTAATGGAAACAGAGCCTTAAACTCATTACTCACATGTAATGAGCAATATAAATGGATCTGTACACAGTGCTATCTCAGTGCCATGCAGAAACAACCACGTGGTTGTACACTGTAGAAAATCTGCAGCATGTTGCATGGTAGTCTATCTTACAGTTTCTAACAAACAGTGTGTGTTATGCCACTTTCACACTGAGACGTTTTTCAGGCGCTTCTGCACTAAAATAGCACCTGTAAAGTGCCTGAAAAACTCATCCTCCACCGTCCCTATTATTGAAATCAATGAGCAGCGCTTCCGAAGCGGCTGTACACCAATTCGGAAGCGCCACCACTTTTAGCCCCTTTTTAACCCTTTGTGGGGGGTTAAAAGCTCCCTGCTCCTGCCTGCCATAGTGTCGCTGACACTACTGCCACTTTACCGCTACCGCCTCAGTGTGAAAGTGCCCTTATGTGCTGCTGGAACCATGAAGAGAGCAGAGCATACTTACAAAGCCCGTCTTCCCCCTCCCCCCCCTCTCTCTCACAGGGGATCATATTCTCTGAAGGATATGAATGATGGGGGTGGGGCTTGGCAGGTCTAGGCATTTCTTCTCTAAGAAGGAGGGACAACCTTTTCAGGAAGTAAAAGACAGCTTAGCAAATTTAGATAACAGGAAATGGGAGTGGGGAAGGGAGCTGTCCCCGAAGAACAGGAATAAGCTGATTGTCTGGCTTAAATAACACTTTCTAAGCAAAACAATCAGCTAGCCAGAAAATGAATAATATCAAAGATAAAGATATTTAACATACTACTAATAGGACAATTTTCATTTTTGACTGGACTGCCACTTTACGTGCCTCCTGACATGTTTCCCCCCGACCCATGGTGCTTAATCATAGAGATAAAATGGTGATATGATTAAGCGAGTGTATTCAGGAGGTGCATAGTCAGGAGGAGATCAGGCTGAATCCTTATCTTTACCTTTCTGTATAGTGGCTGGGTTCTAATCTGCGGTTCCAACTTCAGTCTTCCAATTAGAACACCTGTCAGATATTTATTGCTGTCTGTGTCCCTGTTAGGGAGATTTGCCCCCTCTCTTTGTCCTGGTGACTATTATCACTGAAAGTGAGAGTAAATAAAAAAAAATGAAAATCCCAAACTCTGAGTGGACAACAGAACAGGAATAAAGTGGGAAACCAAGGACACTAGTTCTGGGGACTACTAGAGATTCCCATCACTATGGAATAGACTTTCTTCCATTTCCTGTTGTGGCTTTCTGACAGGAAGTGCAAGGATATCTTCCCAATGAGACACAGATGGGAAACAAAAACCTGACAGGTGTTATAACCCTTCTGTACTGTATCCAACATAAAAAAGTTTAATACATACTCGTAAACATAGTTAAAAACACCATGATATAAAATGAAAACATTTTAACCACTAGCTCTGGAAGGCCGTCATATGACAACCTCCTGTGCTTGCATTTCTCACGCTCACCTGGCAATATCCGTGATCGCTGGCTCCACGGGACCCAGCACATCACGGATCGAGGTAAAGGGCCAATCACAGTGGCCCTTTACCACGTGATCACTCTGTTCAATGATGGAGCGATACTCTGCCAACAAACCAGGATCATTCCAGATTCAGCTCACACTGCTGCAGTGTTTCTCTCTCCTCTCCTCACACGCTGCATTAGTGAGAGGAGAAGAGAGAGACACACCACATCAGCGTGAGTTGCCTTGATCCTGTGTCGCCTACAGTGCTCATCAGTGCCACTACAGTGCTCATCAGTGCTCTACAGTGCCACTACAGTGTTCATCAGTGCCACAACAATGCCATCAGTGAGTGCTCAACAGTGCTCATAAGTGCTCCTACAGTGCCCTATCAGTGCTCATCAGTGCCACTACAGTGCCCTATTAGAGCTCATCAGTACCCATCAGTGCCACCCTATCACTGGATCCTCATTGGCACCCGTCAGTGCCGTAAAAATGAGTTAAAAATGCATTTTCACTTTCTTTCCACATTTTCCAAAAACTTGTGGAAAAAAATGATACATTCAAAAGACTCATTGCACCTCTTAGAATTATACATTGGGGTGTTTGCTTTCCAAAATGGGGTCATTCTGTGGGAATTTCCATTGTCCTAGTGCTCCAGGGCCTTCACAGTGTAAGAGGTAATAGGGAACTTTGATGTGTAATTTATGTTCCTAGAACATCTGACAGTGCTCCCTGCATGTTAGGCCTCTCTATGTGGCCAGGCTGTGAAAAAGTCTCACACATGTGGTATCGCCATAGCCAGGAGTAGCAGAATACATTTTGGGGTGTCATTTGTGTTAGCAATATCTTTGTGAGGGCTGGGATCAGCCATCTCTTCTCAGAGCAAGCTGCTCAGCTGAGGGTTAATTGCCAGTCTCATCTTTCACTCTGTCTCACCTGATGTCCATATCCTGCTCATTAGTCAGCTCTCCTAGCTATATAAACTGCCTGGATAAGATCTCAGATGCGTTCGCCTGGTCAACATCTCTGGAGAAATCTCTGCTGTGTGTGCCTGTGAAAGATTTTGCCTGTTTGATTTGTGAAATGTGATGTGTTACTCTCACGCTCCCACTTAAACAACAATTATATATATACGGTTAAATAATAATATATTTGTGTTGTGGCAGCTGCAATCACTGAATAGTTATCTGTGACTATTTTGCAAAAGTAAAATAAGAAGTGTGCTCAGCGCTACCAAAAGTGAAATTCATATGAAATAGATATTTGTGCATTCATATACTGCTTCACATGCATTTTTTGCTCTGATGCAATTTTAAACATAAATTACTTTAAATCCTTATTCCAATCCTCTGTGATTCAAGGCTGGACACAGGTACTGTTGTGAACATAACTTAATAGAATCTCTGTGAAAATAGAAATGTTCATTTCTAAACAAAAACAATTTAACATATAGTGATACATGTCTTTCAATCTTCAATCATTCAAGTGCTCTTTTCTTGTGTGTTTGTGATTACTCCATCCTTCCACAATTTCCAAGTGCTGTTGTGTCAAGTACAGATGAACTGGTGACTTTTATATTCTGTGTCTCTTATGAGTGTTCTAGCCTCTCACCTGAGTGTGCTAGAGCCTATGCACGTCAGGGTTTCTTTGGTGGGACAGTGTGATGTCAATCTCTCTCCACTGGGGGTCCCTCTGTGCTTCTATGGAGCCCTCTTGCTTCCTTTAGTTCCTCCCCGTCTCCTCAGTTGTATTGGTATTGTACATGAAAGAAGGGTATAATATGCCTCGTGGTGTGATATTGTTTAAAAACTTTTATTTGATAAAAAAACAAGTGTACACTTACATTTAAAAAGCCCCCTATGGGCACTTCTCCACGAGCTGCAAGCTCGTCTTTAAATTTTTCTGTAACTTCAGGTCACCTCCGCTCACACCCTACGTGTTACGTCACGCATCACATGATTTCTTCATGGGGATAGAGGGAGATGTGTGTATGAAGTGTTTATATAGTAGCTAACTGATGTAATTGGGTTCCTCCATTTTGTTGGAGCCTCTATTTGGCTCAGACCCACTACTGCCTATTGCAGCCATTTTGCTGTAGATTGTAGTCCCTTTTGTTTCAGCCATGTTTTTGTGGCCTTTCCTTATGTTAATTATTCGGTGGCCATTTTGTGGGTTTTTTTCAATTTTAGCCTGTCTTGCTGACAGTTTATTTAGCCCTGTGAGTGTTCCAATCAACCCTAGCTGGTTCAGATGTTGGAAGATATGTTTCAAAATGCTATTATGTACTGGATTTGTAAATGATATAGAGTAAGAGGGATATATAAAAGTATTTATATACTGAATAAGACGCACATATAAAAACAAGAGCGATGTAGGTTGAAGAATAATCATAACATAATACACTAGGAACATAAGAGCATTTTGAAACACAAATTTTCTTTGCACATCAACCATATGTTCATAGCATGTTTTTATTATATGTATAGCCATATGTAACTGCAAAAAAAATGATTATCTTCCGAACACCTGGCTCCGATCGCAAGTCGGTAGAATGTACCAAAAAAAAAAGGGGGATGAACTATTCATGATTCCCACACACACATCTTCCAACATCTGAACCAGCTAGGGTTGATTGGAACACTCACATGGCTAAATAAACTGTCAGCAAGGCAGGCTAAAATTGAAACAAACCCAAAAATGCCCACTAAATAATTAACATAAGGAAAGGCCACAAAAACATGGCTGAAACAAAAGGGACTACAATCTATGGCAAAATGTGATTTTACTGCACTTCTGTCTTTGTCTGATTCATGGTTCCTGACAATCTTATAAACGGTCAACTTTGTGTAAGTATGTATATGCCATGTGAGAGAAATAACCTGTTACTATGACAGTTTTGTGAAAAAAAAAAATCATTTTGCAAAGAATTGTGGAAAAAATTACAAAAAAAAAAGACAACAAAAAGGGGTAATTTGGGGGGTATTTGTACTGTCCTGGCTTGTTAGTGTCTCATGAAATGTCAGTACATCAGGTGTGATCAATTTTCAGTGATTGGCACCATAGCTTGTAGACCCTTCCCAAAGACCAAATAATGTACACTGAGTTTGGCTATTTTTAGCAAAGTTATGGAGCAGTATAACTTTTGGCCAAAATGTATTAAGAAAAAATTAATAATTTGCAAAATTTTATAACAGAAACAAAGAACAATTAACTCAGTTTTTACACAATTTTTGGTGTTTTTTTA
Organism: Glandirana rugosa; assembly: GCA_018402905.1. Classification (NCBI taxonomy): domain Eukaryota; kingdom Metazoa; phylum Chordata; class Amphibia; order Anura; family Ranidae; genus Glandirana; species Glandirana rugosa. Next base: position 1,126,015 of record BLSH010409483.1, on the reverse strand, counting down.
ATTTATAGTGCAAAAAATAGAAAACCCAGTGGTGATTAAATACCGCCAAAAGAAAGCTCTATTTGTGTGAAAAAAAATTACAAAAATGTCATATGGGTACAGTGTTGTATGATTGAGTAACTGCCATTCAAAGTGTGAGAGCACTGAAATATGAAAATTGGCCTGGTTAGGAAGGAGGTATAAGTGCCCAGTGTGCATGTGGATGTACAAAAAAATAAAGTGAGAGATGTGTATATAGCCCAAAAAAAGAAACATGCAACTGTACTCATATTAGCCAAATATACTCACCTTTTACAAGGCATAATACTTTGTAGTGATGTCAGAGCTTGCCCATTCTCAACCCCCACTTCCCCAAACACATTTCTATTGGCCTATTACAATGATGAGCTGTCTCAATGCCCAATAAGAATGCATGGGAGAGTGATTCTTCACATGAGCAGAATCACTTAAGTTTTTGAAATGCACACATGAATTATAGTATGTCTACTTGTTCAGGAGTTTAGTTTTCCATTCAGTCACTAGCTATAGTGCACCAGTTTCAATTCATACTTGCTGATCTGGAATAGGTTGTAAGAAAGGAGAGGCAAATCCACTGTAGGGTCCTTTCTCCGCATTAAAAAAAAAAAAAAAAAAAAAAGACTAAGGTATCAAAGTAGAAGTACTATATATAGCATTTGATCGGCATCAGTAGGATATCAAAGGGTAGGGCAAATCTCATTTTAAGAAAATTATACAATGAATGTATGTGTAATGTAGAGGTGTAACTCTTAAAATACTTGGTTAGCCCTTTAAGCTTTAAGCATTTTCTAAATAGACAAACTGAACTAAAAGTGTAAGTTTATTGCTTCTGCCACAATCACTGTTCTGAATCTGGCAGTTGAGGAATGAAGTTTGAAAAAGACTTGTGCATTATAAATGCATACACTTAGGGCGGCAATACACAGTTCAAATCTCAGCCGGCTCAGCAGGAACCGGCTGAGATTCAAACCATTAATGGGCAGGTTGAGTGTATCAAGTTGATCGGTCAACTTGGGTACAACCAGCCTCTTGTAATTATCGCTAGCGGCTGCTATAGTCTCGGTCTTCTCCGGGCGGGGGGGAAGCCGTCGGGAGCAGGCAATTGCTCGGCAGGAGGGATTCCCCTGTCAGCACTGTCTGTGTTGATGGGGGAATTGTGGAATTTCTTTCCTGCAACCCATGGTGTATTGCTTGCCTTACACTTCCTTTGCTTAACATCAAGATGCGTAAAATTTATGATGGTGTTGATTACAGTACAGAAAGCTGGAGAGGTGACCCACCCACTAACATATTTAAAGGAGAAGTTTAGGAATTGAAAAAACAAACAAACATAAATACTCATCTATGGCTTGCTGCATCTGTCCCCCGCTAGCTCAATTACAAGATCACAAATTGCTCAGTTCTCAGTCTTCTGTGAGCAGAGACTGTCAATCACCACTCTCTGCTTCACTGCTCAGTGGGAAGCTGGGCTGTAGTGGCTGGCTCAGGCTTTTTGCAGCACGCTAAGCGTCTGAGCCATCTACTGATCAGGCATTTGAGTGTATCCCAACAATAATGTCAGGATCCTTCCAGAGCCTTGAGCAGCTCCATGAAAAAAAAAGCTTTGGCCATACTTCTCTTTTAATTTTACCAATGCAGTTTTGCCAATGTAAATAACCTGAATTGCTATGTTCACTTAGTCTTATTTTTTTCCTTCACTTTTCATCCTCTTCTTTCCTAAATACTATTCTATCCTCAGAAATAGGCTGTTATTTTAGAAAGCTAAGGATACTTACAAAAAGACAATAAAACAAGGCATCATTAGTCATATTGTCTCAAACCTATATACACTGACTGACCTACAAAGACCCTGTTGAGTCAGTCATTATTGGCACTGTTCTGCAAAGAATTCATTTTTAATTCAATTATCTGGCCAACTAATTCTGTCTTTTGATGTCATTAATCTTAATGAAGATGTACAGGAACATCTTAATTTTACATGTTGTCATTGCAAGAAAAGAATGATTGCTGGCAACAGGAATTAGTGCATGCCCTTGCTAAACTAAAGAACAAAAAAAAAAACCACAAAAGAGACATGCGGGTTGATTTACTGGAGAGTGCAAAATCTGGTGCAGCTCTGCATAGAAACCTATCAGCTTGCATAGTTTTTTTTGTCAAGGCTTAATTGAACAAGCTGAAGTTAGAAGCTGATTGGCTACCGTGCATAGCTGCATCAGATTTCACACTCTCCAATGTTAGTAATTCAACCCGACTGTCTTGCAATAGGGATGTGAGGAACCTATGCTGAGAAGTTCTGCACCATTAAACGTAGATAACTGGGTTTATTGCAGCAATCTCCTCTCATGCCAAAAATCCCAGAAATCATAGAAGAGTGCTTGGGGTCCTGTCATCGTAGAATACTTTGCCTTATGTTCATAGGCACAAGGTGCTGGAAATGTGGACAACATGGCACCACCAATCTTAGGGTCAGTTTTAGACAGGCACCTCAGCAAAGACATTAAACTGGACCAGCTGCAGCGGACAAGAGCTGCTAATCTAGCCAGACCCAAAGACACACTTTTCTGCATCCACTTCACATTCAGAAGAAGCTTTCATAGTGCAGGCTACACATGTGATGCTTTACCATTGGGGATAACCATTCCACCTATGTTTCATGAAAGACAACCACACTTTTATTCTACACACTCCAGCACAAGTACTGGACCTGTTTAACAACTTTCATACCAGGCCTATTCTGGCACTCTACATGTAACAATCATCAATCATTTTTTTTGCTAGAAAATTACTCAGAACCCAAACCTAAACATTATATATGGTTTTTTTTAACAGAGACCCTAGGGAATAAAATGGTGGCTGTTGCAACTTTTTATGTCACATGGTATTTGCGCAGCAATTTTTCAAACACATTTTTTTAAATAAAAAAATAAATAAATAAATAAAACACTAAAGTTAGCCCATTTTTTTTTTTTTTTTTTTGTATAATGCGAAAGATAATGTTACACCAAGTAAATAGATACCTAATGTGTCACACTTTAAAATTGCGCACACCACCAAACTTCCGTACCTCAAAACTCCACAGGCAATGTTTTAAAATTTTTTACAGATTACCAGTTTAGAGTTAGAGGAGGTCTTGGGCTAGAATTATTGCTCTCGCTCTAACGTTCGCGGCGATATTTCACATGTGTGGTTTGAACGCCGTTTACATGAGCGGGCACAATGTACATATGCGTTCACTTCTGTGTGCGAGCACGCAGGGACGGGGCACTTTCATTTTTTTTTTTAACTTATTATTTTACTTTTATATTTTTATTTTGATGTTTTCCCTTTAAATGTTTTTTTTTTTTTTTATCACTTTTATTCCTATTACAAGGAATGTAAACATCCCTTGTAATAGGAATAGGGCATGACAGGTCTTCTTTATGGAGTGATGTGGGGTCTATAAGTCCCCAAATCTCTCCTCTAGCCTGAGATAAAAACAAAAATGATTTCAGGCTCTCCAGCCAAATACACAACAGTGTTTACAACTGGCAGGGCCGGACGTGACGTCATAATGTTGCACCTGGCCTCAGAGAGTCATAGAGATGACCGGGGACCATCTGATCCTTGGTCAGCTCTATGGTAAACTTCCGCCGCCGGCAGGATTCCTTCTCTGGCTCGCCAATCGCACGGGCAAGCTGGCAGAAGCACCAGAGAGCAGATGGGGGGGGGGGGAGTCCCCTCCTGCCACCTGTAAAAGCAAAAGCAATCAAGCGGCTATGTTTGTTTTTACATGCGGGGTATCTGAATGATGCTTGCAGCTGCAGGCATCATTCAGATTTAACCACTTAAACTCCAGGACATTATATGGCGTCCATCTAAAGAGAAGTGATTAATATTATAGATGTGAGGATCAGAGAAACAGAAGACTGCCCTTGTTTCTGCTTTCAACTACAACTTATATGACTGATTCATTAAAGCTGTTGGCATCTACTTTACAATGTCATATCTAACCGCGCTTAACATTGAAGTTATAGTCATGTCATATGGAAAACATAACCACTTCCCATCTGGGCCAATTCTGGCATTTCTCTCCTACATGTAAAAATCATCATTTTTTTGCATAAAAAATACTCAGAACCCAATACTCAAACACAACTTTTTTTTTATTTTTAAATACACTTTAACCACTTCCTTACCGGCGTATAGTAAAAATATGCCGGCAAGGTGGACTCCCCATCCTAAGTGGATGTCATATGACGTCCTCTTGTTTTCGCCGCTTTGCGGGCCCTCAGGGGCCCGCATCGCGGCGATCGGGGACCGGCCGTGTCGCCATTCCTTCACCAATTTCACATAAATTTTTATTTTTTTTTCAACACAAACTCATAACCCAAGACTCATAAAAAATACGTTTTTTTACTACTAAAAATGTACATCCTCTCTTTACGGTCTTAACCGGGTCTACCCTTCACCAATACAAAAGGTATACTGTACTGATATTGAAGTTACAATTCGCGCCAATCTATACTGTAACATTTCATCTACGGTTGTCGAAATTACTTAGTCAGTATATTCAACATCAACTTTCGTCTTTGTTCCCGTCAGAAGACAAAGAGACTAGGAGTGTAGATATTATAATTAGTGAAGAGA
>BLSH010409483.1:1092922-1112603 GCA_018402905.1 Glandirana rugosa | reverse complement strand
TTTAAGTGCTTTATTCAGGTTTTTTTCATGCATTTTTGCATGCATATATAGCTTTGGAAATTTGTTTACTGGGCAAGGGGATGATAGAGCAGTTCTATAGGGGTAGAGGAATTCTTCAGGTGTGAAATTGCACATGTTGCATAGGCACTTCCAAGTCTATGTGCACAAAAACACATGAAAATATTACTTTATTCCCTGTACTTTTATGAGCGTAGGGCGACTCAGCATACAAGTGCAAACAGGGACATTAGAAAGAATGGGATCCTGCATAGTTAAGTGTAGAAAAACAAGTAGAAAAACTCTCAAGTGTGAATGGGGGCTAAGATGATTAGGTGCACCAGCCTGAGCAAGCCTACATTTCTGCAGGACCCAGAGGTGAACTTTGTATGAAACTTGTTTGCACGTCTAGTTGCGCATCTGACATCTTTTGTTAGTGACCAACTTTGCCAAGGTTTGGGGTAGGCAGGGCACTCACAAGCTAAATCCTCTCTGCAATATTTAGTTCACAGGAACCAAAAAGAGTGCATCCAAACCTGAGATTATTCGATGTGTCTAATGGTCTAAGAACATCTCAAGTATAAACAGCATGAAGGACAAAAAAAAGTAAGGGACTTTTAAGGTAACATGAAAGAGTCCATACAGTATAATAAAAATGGTTGTTTTTATTTAAACAATCGTAAAATAGTACATACTGGAGCTTGCCATGCTTGAGATCACAAATGCCTGTTGGAAAACAATGAGGCTGTTGCTTTGCTTGACATTTCTGAAAGACAGAAAGGTTGTAATATACAAAGTTTCACATACGGTTGTGCTCATAAGTTAACATACCCTGGCAGAATTTATGATTTCTTGGCCATTTTTCAGAGGATATGAATGATAACACAAAAATGTTTCTTTCACTCATGGTTAGTGTTTAGCTGAAGCCATTTATTATCAATCAACAGCGTTTACTCTTTTTAAATTATAATGACAATAGAAATTACCCAAATGACTGTGATCAAAAGTTTACATACCCTAGTTCTTAATGCTGTGTATTAGAGCTACACAATTCTGGCCAAAATGAGAATCCCAATTTTTTTGCTTAGAATAAAGATCACGATTCTCTCGGCGTAACATCTTACATATACAAAAAAATTGGCACTGTTAAGTTTTTTGAAAGGGTCATTTTTTTTAAAAAATTGCGTTTGAAAGACCACTGCGCAAATACCGTGTGGCATAAAATATTGCAACAACCGCCATCTTATTCTCTAGGGTCTCTGCTAAAAAAAAAAAAAAAATATATAATGTTTGGGGGTTCTAAGTCATTTTCTAGCACAAAACACTGGCTTTTAATTGTAAGCAGCAAATCAGAAAAGATTTAGTCTTTAAATGGTTAAACTGAACATCTTCTATACACGGGAGTTCATTCAGAGTTCATTCCTTTGAAGTAATTAACATTGTATCTCTTCTAGCGTCTTTATCAATGGTGACTTCAGAACTTGGTTCTCTGCCCAGACTTGGCAGTCTCCCCAGAGACTCAGGTCGCTCCGACTTAGAAAAGACTTCAGGCGACTTGCATTGACTTTTATTACAGTCAAGTCGCGCTGAGTCGCCCCGCAAGTCGGACCACTTTAACTGCACTAAAAATAGCGGTAATGCCTGATGGAGATTGCAGGGGGGAATGGATCGAGATCGCAATTTTAATATGATTAATCGTGCAGCTCTACCGTGTATTGCCCTCTTTAACATTAATGACAGCTTGAAGTATTTTGTGGTATTTGTGGATGAGGCTCTTTATCTTCTCAGATGGTAAAGCAACCCATTCCTCTTGGCAAAAAGCCTCCGGTTCCTGGAAATTCTTGGGCTGCCTTGCATGAACTGCACGTTTGAGACCTCCCCAGAGTGGCTCAATGATATTGAGGTCAGGAGACTGAGATGGCCACTCCAGAACCTTCACTTTATTTTGCTGTAGCCAATGACAGGCCGACTTGGCCTTGTGTTTTGGATCATTGTCATGTTGGAATGTCTAAGTACAACCCATGTGCAGCTTCCTGGCTGATGAATGCAAATGTTCCTCCAGTATTTTTTGATAACATACTGCATTCATCTTGCCATCAATTTTGACCAAATTCCCTGTGCCTTTGTAGCTCACACATCCCCAAAACATCAGCAATCCACCTCAGTGTTTTACAGGCCTTGGAGACTCCTCTCCAAATGTAGGGTTTATGATTGTGGCCAAAAAGCTCAATTTTGGTCACATCACTCTAAATGACTTTGTGCCAGAAGGTTTGAGGCTTGTCTCTGTGCTGTTTGGTGTATTGTAAGTGGGATACTTTGTGGCATTTGCATAGTAATGGCTTTATTCTGGCGACTCGACCATGCAGCCCATCTTTCTTCAATTGTTTCCTTATTGTGCATCTTGAAACAGCCCTACCACATATTTTCAGAGAGTCCTGAAGTTATTTGTGGGTTTTTCTTTGCATCCTGAACAATTTTCCTGGCAGTTGTGCCTGAAATTTCCATTTGGTCTATCTGACCGTGGTTTGGTTTCAACAGAATCCCTAATTTTCCACTTCTTGATTAGAGTTCGAATACTGCTGATTGTCATTCTCAATTCCTTGGATATCTGTTTATATCCCTTTCCTGTTTTATACAGTTCAACTAACTTTTCCCACGGATCCTTTGACAATTCTTTGGCTTCCCCCATGACTCAGAATCCAGAAACATCAGTGCAGCACTGGATGAAAGATGCAATGGACTGTCAGGAGTCCAGAAACTAATTGACCTTCTATACACACACACAAATTACAAGTAAACAGATCATAGATGAGCATGGTTACCTTTAATAGCCATTCAAACCCCTTTGTGTCAACTTGTGTGCATGTTATCAGGTCAAAATCACCAGGGTATGTAAACTTTTGATCGGGGTCATTTGGGTAGTTTCTGTTGTCATTATGATATAAAAAAGAGTAAACAGGATTGATAATAAATGGCTTCAGCCATACACTATCCACATGTGAAATACAAGTTTTTGTGTTCTCATTCACATTCTCTGAAAAATGGCCAAGTAATCATAAATTCTGCAAGGGTGTGTAAACATATGAGCACAACTGTACATTCACTTCAGCTGAAGTGCTTTTCTGGATGTTTTTTTTTTTTTCCCCAGTGGATGATTCAGAACTGATTACATATCTTTTATATATGGATCTTTGGGGAAGTGTTCTCCTGTGGTCCCTAGCAGCACCTCCTCTTGTGACCTCCTTGTTAAAGAATATGTTATCTTTTGTAACATATCACACTAGTAATTTAAAGCACCTAACCAATCCCCTGTGACAATGGGCAGGGGAACCTCTTTCGGCACCCCCTGTCACAATTATATAAGTGGCAGAGTTTTCGGCCTAACGAAAACAACTCTTACCCACCACACTTCTATTGATCCCTCCGCTCAGCCTTCCTCCTCCCCACCTCAGCACAGTAAACCGAACTGCACTGAACTGATCGTCACGCCTAGTGCATTCAGGTAGGTTAGCTGGTCTATCCCTATGGTCGGAACACCCAACCCCCCAAACGCCCCAGGAGCCTAATCAGGTCTACCCACCCTCTCTCACACCCACCCCCCCTTTTTTTTTTTCTCTCTTCAACCCAGACCCAAAGATCCTAACATTGACCTCTACCATAAAGACGCCCAATGGCACAAACATAAAACTAGTCTCATTTAACGCAAAAGGCCTTAACACGCCTGAAAAAAGATCACAACTTCTCCTATTTATGCAAAGATCCAAGGCAGATGCAATTCTTATTCAAGAAACCCATTTCAAAATGGGCCACACCCCAAAATTATTGAATACATTTTTTTTCCAACCACCCTCCATGCAACTAACAATTTAGCTAAAACAAAGGGAGTCTCCATTCCCATCTCTAAGCATCTTCCCCTCACCATCACAGACACTTTAGCTGACGAAGAAGGCTGCTTCCTATTTTTGAAGGGGACCCTATGGGGACGCCCCCTGACAATAGCCAACATATACAGCCCCAACTCAGCCCAAGTAACCTTCTTCCGCAATATAACAGACTTACTCACAGCCTTTCAAACTGGGATCCTCCTCCTTGGAGGAGACTTCAATGTGGCACTCAACCCCATAGAGGATACTTCCTCAGGTACTTCCTCTATCCCCTAAAAAGCCCTACGACAAATTAAACTCCAATTGCAACTCCTCCTTCTTCATGACACTTGGCGCACCTTAAATCCCAGGTCTAAAGATTATACCTTCTACTCAATCCCCCACAACAGGTACTCTAGAATCGATTATTTCTTCATCTCACAAAAAGACCTTCCACTATTAACCAAAGCCAGTATTGAGCCCCTATTTTTATCGGACCACCACCCAATTACTATCTCCTTATCCTTCCCCGATCACCGACCACCTCCCAAGACCTGGATTATTGGATATGGACCTCATTATTGTCAGACCCAGCACGTGCAGAAATAATTAACAAACAGATAAAATCATTTTTCGATCTTAACGACACCCCTGACACGAGCCCTCTCTCTCAGTGGGAAGCCCACAAATGCGTTATCAGGGGTCTCTTACTAAAAATGGGGGCGGCCCGCAAGAGGCTCAGTCAAGAGTATGCCAACAAGTTGCTATCACAAATACATGCTTTGGAAGGGGCTCATAAATTCTCTAAAGCCCAGCAGACCTGGACGGAACTCGAACAAGTATGTGCCCAACTCAGAGAAGAACTGGGCAAGAGTGTTCAAAGAAAATTCACCCTGACACAAAAAATATTCTTCGAACACAGTAACAAGTGTGGCAAATATTTAGCTAGGGCACTCCAAACCAAAAAGGCCAACTCATCTATCCATTCCTTGCGTACACCGTCGGGTCATCTACTCCCATCCAATGAAGATATTGCAAAACACGTTGCAGATTTCTACTCGAATCTCTACAATCTAAAACCGGAACATAGACCCCCAGGTGAAAATAGGGCCTAGACAAACAATAATTGAAGAATTCCTTAAACAATACGGCCCTACACCCTTACTTAAGCAACAAGCAAAAGACTTAGACGGCCCTATAACGGAAGAAGAATTCAAAACGGTCATCAAGCAGATGAAGCAAGGCAAATGTCCAGTCCCTGATGGCTACTCCTTGGCCTATTATAAATCATTCTCCAAACTCTTAATTAGACCATTTCTAAATGCATTCAATCGCCTCCCCGAGTTAATCCCACACCACAAGTCTGTATTGGAAGCACACATATCGGTGATCCCCAAGCCGGGGAAAGACCCTACACTCACTAGTAATGACTAAGCTCGGAGGCACCGAGTGAAACACGTCTACCTGTATCCATCTGTACTTGTACATGCCGCATTGAAATAAACTGCAAACAAAGAATATCCATGGAGTGCCACCTGTTTGTCTTTTTGTGCATTTAAGTGAGCGGTGGCAGGCACCGTAGTCCATATCAGGCACAGGTCCGGACCTAGAGCTAAGTATCCCCTTTTTTCATAGTGAAAGACCCTACACTTGCCTCTAATTACCGCCCTATTTCACTTTTAAATACAGACTTAAAAATTTAGGCAAAAATTCTGGCCAATTGTATTCTACCTTTACTACCACAACTTATTGACAATGACCAAGTGGGATTTATTCCGGGTAGGGAGGCCAGAGACAATACCCTCAAAGCACTTATTATTCACTACCACCTTAAAAAATCAAAACAAGCTGGATTTTTCCTATCCCTTGACGCGGAGAAGGCGTTTGACAGGCTGACCTGGGATTACCTACTGGCAGTGCTTCACTCTCTGGGAATTGGTAGTCATTTAAATAGCCTTATAATGGCCCTCTATAGCATCTCCACTGCCAGGGTCCGCTCTAACAGCCTCCTGTCAAACGCCTTCTCTATCAACAATGGCACACGCCAAGGCTGCCCTCTTTCCCCCCTATTATTCATCCTAACCCTGGAACTGCTCCTAAGACGCATCCGAGAAAACCAAAATATCAAAGGAGTGTTAGTCAGAGATAGGCAATACAAGCTAGCGGCATTTGCCGATGATGTGTTGCTATTTTTGACAGAACCCCTTGTTTCACTCCCTAATCTCATGAATGACCTCCAGCTCTTTCAACTCTTAGCACATTTCAAAATCAACTACCACAAATCGGAGGCCATGAATATCTCACTCCCGTCCGCCCTAGCTACTACCTGTAAACAAAACTTTCCGTTCACATGGCAAAAAGAAGCCATAACCTATCTCGGTACCCAACTCCCGACAAATCTTAGGGAACTTTACTCTAAAAACCTTTCTCACATGATAAAGATCATAAGTAATGACTTCACAAACTGGAATAAAGCACACTTCTCGTGGTTCGTGCAGTGATCATTAAAATGAACATTCTCCCACGCATCTTATATTTTTTCCAGACCATCCCTATTGCCACCCCCACAAGCTTTTTCAAATCCATCAAAACTCTCTGTATAGCTTTCCTCTGGAACCACAAGAAACCCAGAATCAGCTTTGACCAACTGACTAAAACTAAAGGTGGGATCGGCCTCCCGGACTTTCACCTATATTATAAAGCCTGCCACCTTCAAAGGATCATTGATTGGCACCTTCATACTAAAAATAAAGACTGGGTCAACCTAGAGAAAAGTCTCTCTGAAATGCCGCTCTGTGGCCTCCCATGGACTTGCCACCAATACAACTACCTAAATATTCATGATCACCCTTGTATTGCCCCCACCCTTAATTGCTTCAAAGAAGCTTCCCGTAAAAAACAAATATCAAAGATCATAGGTCCCCTATCTCCCCTCCTTGGCAACCCCAACTTCCCTCCAGGTCTGTCAAAGCATACTGTTCCACAGCACATCCGGATACGGCACCAGACTCTTACATCTCTTGCAAAATGGTAAGTTGGTATCTCTTGACGACTACAATGCACAACATCCTAACGCCAGGATCCCATTCTGGGAATATCGGCAAATTCATCACTTTGTACAATCTATCCAAAAAACCCATGATGTTGCTGCTCCGTTAACCCCTTTTGAAGCACTTTGTCTAAACCAAGCTCCTCAAAGACATGTTATTTCCCTCGTATACGATATGTTCTGGCACAACACAAAGACTACTGAAAGCAAAGCATACGACTCCTGGGCTAGGGAACTTCACCTAAACCTGTGCTAACCTCAGTGGGGGAACATACTTAAGTGTATACACAAGGGATCAATTAATGTGGCTATTCAGGAGAATAACTACAAATTACTCTCACGTTGGTACTGCTCACCTGCGCTCCTTCATAAATTCCACGCTACAACTCCCGACCTATGCTGGAGATGCAAAACAGCAAAGGGGGACCTTTTACACATCTGGTGGGAATGCCCCATTATAAGAGATTTTTGGAAAATGGTTCATCTAAAAACAATGGCAATCACCACTTCCCCACTAGAACTGGCACCAGCATACTATCTCCTGCACCAAATAAACACTGAGCCCTCATACTTCAAATCACTAGCTATGTCGTTAATTAATGCGGCCAAATTTTGCATTCCAAAACTATGGGGCACCCAAAGGTCCCCATCCCTTAAAGACTGGTTCTCTAGAATTGAAAAAAAAAATAGCAGAAATGGAGGAACTTATTGCCATCGCTGATGACTCCCCGTCTAGTTTTTCTAAAAAATGGGCTTGCTTGATCCATTTCCGCAATTCGACAGAATACTCTTGGATAATGGGACCCACCGAGGTAGCTCATGATAACAAACACCCATAAATTGCCTAACCGTAAGCATGATCGGCCCAGAATAACCTCTATCCCACCAAAATCTCTGCAGCCACCCCCCCTTTTTTTTTTTTCCTCATTCTTCTCTCTCTCTCATCCACCCAACTTCCCTCCCAAAACTCCTTATTGTCTAAACCTCATGTGCTGGTCACATGCCCCCCTTAGTTGTTCCAACTCGGCTCACCTATTATTGCTCTAAACCAGTGATTCTCAACCAGGGTTCCGTGGAACCCTAGGGTTCCTCCAGAGTTTGCTAGGGGTTCCTTGAGCAATGAGAAATTTCTGCCTCTCAGATAAGTTCACACTGACACCATTGATCTTTTCAGCTATCTGTAAGAAGGTAATTCTTTCCGATGACCACAAGTGTAAGGAGCATTCTTCCCACTGACCATCACACTAATGTATCAGGAGTTGTAGATTTATCTTTTTAGCAGGGGTTCCCTGAAACTAGAGTAGAACCTTTTCAAGGGTTCCTCCGTGTTGAAAAGGTTGAGAAAGGCTGCTCTAAACAATGTGATTATACCTAATCTACAGGCTTATGAGGTAACAACCCAATCTTTATTCAGTATACTGCCTGTCCGCTGTTATGTCACATGATATTGCCATGTAAATGTTGTGAATTCTGCCTTATCCATATCCGCCTTTGTATGGTGCACCTTTGTCTTCTTGATCCATAATAAAATCATTTTGGAAAATATATATATATATATATATAAAAAAACAAGTGCACACTATTGCATAATTTATGAAAGAACTACAAGACCTGCTTGTCACCGAGGCAGACAGCTTGCAGTTCTCAATGTACTGTGAGGGACCTGGGGAACACTCTCATAGTTCATTGGCACTTCATGCACTTCAGTAACTGTCTGCCCATATGAAAAATACAGGCAGTTAGCTATACTGAATGTTTGCAGTGTAAAAAAATAATAAATGCACTTTTTTATCTACAGAATGACATATTATATACAGTATCTCACAAAAGTGAGTACACCCCTCACATTTTTGTAAATATTTTATTATATCTTTACATGTGACAACACTGAAGAAATTACACTTTGCTACAATGTAAAGTAGTGAGTGTACAGCTTGTATGACAGTGTAAATTTGCTGTCCCCTCAAATTAACTCAACACACAGCCATTGATGTCTAAACCACTGGCAACAAAAGAGAGTACACCCCTAAGTGAAAATGTCCAAATTGGGCCTAAAGTGTCAATATTTTGTGCGGCCACCATTATTTTCCAGCACTGCCTTAACCCTCTTGGGCATGGAGTTCACCAGAGCTTCACAGGTTGCCACTGGCATCCTCTTTCACTCCTCCATGACAACATCACGGAGCTGGTGGATGTCAGAGACATTGCGCTCCTCCACCTTCCGTTTGAGGATGCCCCACAGCTGCTCAATAGGGTTTAGGTCTGGAGACATGCTTGGCCAGTCCATCACCTTTACCCTCAGCTTCTTTAGCAAGGCAGTCATCTTGGAGGTGTGTTTGAGGTGTTCATGTTGGAATACTGCCCTGCAGCCCATTCTCCGAAGGGAGGGGATCATGCTCTGCTTCAGTATGTCACAGTACATGTTGGCATTCGTGGTTCCCTCAATGAACTGTAGCTCCTCAGTGCCGGCAGCACTCATGCAGCCCCAGACCATGACACTCCCACCACCATGCTTGACTGTAGGCAAAACAGACTTGTCTTTGTACTCCTCACCTGGCTGCTGCCACACACGTTTGACACCATCTGAACCAAATAAGTTTATATTGGTCCCATCAGACCACAGGACATGGTTGCAGTAATTCATGTCCTTAATCTGCTTGTCTTCAGCAAACCTGCAGGCTTTCTTGTGCGTCATCTATAGAATAGGCTTCCTTCTGGGACGACAGCCATGCAGACCAATTTGATGCAGTGTACGGTGTATGGTCTGAGCACTGACATGCTGACCCCCCCACCCTTTCAACCTCTGCAGCAATGTTGGCAGCACTCATACGTATATTTCCCAAAGACAACCTCTGGATATAACGCTGAGCACATGCACTCAACTTCTTTGGTCGACCATGGCGAGGCCTGTTATGAATAAAACCTGTCCTGTTAAACTGCTGTAGGTCTTGGCCACCATGCTGCAGTTCAATTTCAGGGTCTTGGCAATCTTCTTATAGCCTAGGCCATCTTTATGTAGAGCAACAATTCTATTTTTCAGATCCTCAGAGAGTTTTTTGCCATGAGGTGCCATTTGTAACTTCCAGTGATCAGTATGAGAGAATGAGAGTGATTACACCAAATTTAACACACCTGCTCTCCATTCAAACCTGAGACCTTGTAACACAAATGAGTCACATGGCACCAGGGAGAGAAAGTGACTAATTGGGCCAAATTTGGACATTTTCACTTAGGGGTGTACTCAGTTTTGTTGCCAGAGGTTTAGACATGAATGGCTGTGTGTTGAGTTATTTTGAGGGGACAGCAAATTTACACTGTTATACAAGCTGTACATTCACTACAATACATTGTAGCAAAGTATCATTTCTTCAGTGTTGTCACATGAAAAATATAATAAAATATTTACAAAAAATGTGAGGGGTATACTCACTTTTGTGAGATACTGTGTATGTATATATATATATATATATATATATATATATATAATTTTTTACAAAAGGAGAACTTAGCCTGTAATGCTGATCTCCACATGACTGCATATGGATTTTTTTATCATATTCCACCATTAGCTACCGAAGAAGCTGAAAATCAACCAAATGCAAAGAGTCAGTAACATATTTCTCTCTAATAATGTTGCAATTATACTATGAAGGGATCTTTGGAAGACAGTGTTCTCATCATTTAAAATAATAGACAGGCAATTTAGGGAATATAAGCGTGGTTGTGTAATATTTTACTAAGTGTGAGTCTTGTTATATAGGGTTCAAGTATGTACTATTTTATGATAGTTTTAATAAAAACTACCATTTTTATTATACCATGTACACTTTATGAGTATTTCGGGTACCTTAAACATCCCTTACTTTTTTCTTCCTATATAGTCATTCACAGGAAATCTTATATTTACATATATATTTTTAAAGGGTATATTTATTTAAATTTTTGCACAATGTACAATAAAAATAAGTTTTGTTAAACGTCTTGAGTTGTCATTTCAACTATTAACATACAAGTATTTCACACGTCAAACACATTAAGTATGAATGCTACCAACAACATTCCATGTGAGCAATAAGGCAAAAAATTGTCATGTCATATGGTAAGATCGCTTAAAGATATTTGTACATACACCATGAGGCTATTAAATTTAATGTATTTTAGTCTAATAGTATATTTCCACTCGTTCAATCGTTATTGAAATTTCAAACCTCCATTTCCACTAAAACCTTCAATACCCAACCAGACCATACTTTGTTGAATTTTTGTGGACACCCTCTTGCAACGTATGCTACGGTAATTTAAATAATGGTAGTGCTTTGTTGATTAGGTCAATCCAATATTGTAAAGAAGGAGGAACTAGATTCTTCCATTTGAGTGATCAGGAAATCTTCTATTAACCAATCATTGGCTAAACATGTATTAGTAAGTACATCAAAGCCACAAGGCTAGGCATATTCCAGTGCCATTAACATTTCCCTAGTTGACCAAATAATGGTGAAGTGTATCAAACCCAGTCATTAATTTCAGCACAATTACAATACAACATTATATATACACACACACACACACACACACACAAAACACCACTATATCCAGCATTA
The DNA here is from genome assembly GCA_018402905.1 of Glandirana rugosa. Taxonomy (NCBI): domain Eukaryota; kingdom Metazoa; phylum Chordata; class Amphibia; order Anura; family Ranidae; genus Glandirana; species Glandirana rugosa. The sequence continues at coordinate 1,101,093 of BLSH010409483.1, read as the reverse complement.
ATAAATTATCATAACTATTACTCTTAATCTTTTTAGATTCTTTTATTTTTGGTTGGTGAAGCAAAAGATAAACAGCCAAATGATAATTCCAATGAGCAAGGCCACAGTGAACCATAACTGTACAGGAACACGTTCACCAGAACACATTGTAACAGCGTCTTTTATTTAACGTGCAATATGTATAGAGTCACTGCCCGTCGGCAAAAGCCTTATAGCCAGTATCAGAAACTGGTTCGCCTGTGGGGAGAACAGAAAAAAATTGCATATGTTTTGCCAGTTTAGGGGACAGCACTTACAAAAACAGGAAGGTGTGACAGAGGACGTGTGGAAGGGGAATAGAGGAGAAAAAAAAAAGGGAGGGTAGCTCCCTAGTCCACTGCCAGGGAGTGGTAGGTAGGTTCCCCGCATTCCAATTTGCATGTAAGGAGATTGTGACCGGCTCTCTATGGAGCTGGATCACACATTTCCGTATTGGCTTCAATGTGAATTGCACAGGAGTCCTGTGCATCTTCTGGTCCGTTTCAGGTCTGAATTCAGACAAATATTAGGGCTGAAATCGGACCAGAAACGGCGAATGAGGACGCACCTGATCGCTGCTATGAGCCCCCCCGTGCTGCGGTGTGAACCCACCTTTGTTATGCAATTGCACTCAATATGTGTATAAAAGACAATGCACATTTAAAAAATTAACAAAACAGCGGTCACTTCAAAAAATCAAATTACATTTTTTGGGGAATGGCAAGATTCTGGCTAGATGGATCGCTTGATGGTATCGAATTGGATCTGGAAAGCCCATGCCTCCACAAAGATTAGGTTAACTAAAAGTATCAGCTTTTATTCTGGGAGCACTGTCCTACCTAAGTGCTTCTTCTGACTGAATTTAAAAAGAATGGTGGGATAAAATCGGAAGAGTTTGCAATAGGTAGAAAAAACAGGACAAGACATTCATTTTTAGAATGCTATTTCTCCTGAACCAGGCATGAGAGAAGGAACACCATTTCCTAAGGCATCTACGAAGAGTTGCAAGTAATGGGGGAATACGGTACGTTCTGCATGAACTTGTGAAAGGGGCAGGGTTAGGAAGATGCCTAAATATTTTTGTTTTCCATTAAAACATTTAAATGGGACATTTCCTTTTATAGCCTAAAGCCAAGCAACTATATGAGTTACTCCTTTGACTATTGCTCCAGTGATGTCAAGGTTTGCCCCAGTGATGTAAAGGTTCTTTCAGATATGCCTGAGAAGAGGCTCTAGGGTTAAGATGAAAATCAATGGTGAAAGCAGGCAACACTGTTGGATTGCATTTGCCAGAGTGAGCTTGGATGAGAGAATTCCATTGACTTTCACCTTAGCAGTTGGTTGGGAATATACAGGGTGGGCCATTTATATGGATACACCTTAATACAATGGGAATGGTTGGTGATATTAACTTCCTTTTTGTGGCACATTAGTATATGTGAGGGGAGAAACTTTTCAAGAGGGGTGGTGACCATGGCAGCCATTTTGAAGTCGGCCATTTTGAATCCAACTTTTGTTTTTTTCAATAGGAAGAGGGTCATGTGACACATCAAACTTATTGGGAATTTCACAAGAAAAACAATGATGTGCTTGGTTTTAATGTAACTTTATTTTTTCATGAGTTATTTACAAGTTTCTGACCACTTATAAAATGTGTTCAATGTGCTGCCCATTGTGTTGGATTGTCAATGCAAACCTCTTCTACCACTCTTCACACACTGATAGCAACACCGCAGGAGAAATGCTAGCACAGGCTTCCAGTATCCGTAGTTTCAGGTGCTGCACACCTCGTATCTTCACAGCATAGACAATTACCTTCAGATGACCCCAAAGATAAAAGTCTAAGGGCGTCAGATCGGGAGACCTTGGGGGCCATTCAACTGGCCCACGATGACCAATCCACTTTCCAGGAAACTGTTCATCTAGGAATGCTCAGACCTGACACCCATAATGTGGTGGTGCACCATCTTGCTGGAACTATGATGTCGGTGATAGGGAATTGCTGGCCATCAAGTCGGCTTTGGAGGAATGGCTGTACCTCCTGGAAGGAGCAGCTCACCCGGTATTGGTTTTTACTGACCATAAAAAAAAAACATATGCTGTGAAGATACGAGATGTGCAGCGCCTGAAACTACGGATATCAGTGTGTGAAGAGTGGGAGAAGAGGGTTCCATTGACAATCCAACACAATGGGCAGCACATTGAAGACATTTTATAAGTGGTCAAACTTGTAAATAACTCATGAAAGAATACAGGTATGTTAAAACCAAGCACACCATTGTTTTTCTTGTGAAATTCCCAATAAGTTTGATGTGTCACATGACCCTCTTCCTATTGAAAAAACAAAAGTTGGATTCAAAATGGCCGACTTCAAAATGGCCACCATGGTCACCACCCATCTTGAAAAGTTTCCCCCCTCACATATACTAATGTGCCACAAACAGGAAGTTAATATCACCAACCATTCCCATTTTATTAAGGTGTATCCATATAAAATGGCCCACCCTGTAGATCATCAATCCACTTTAACATATTCCCACCTATCCCAATGTGGTGCAGGGTAAGTTTCAGAAATGCCCAATAGGCCATGTATATCTCTAGCTTCTCTAGCCCACTTGGTCTGACTGAATAATACGGGATAAGTAGGGGTTTGGCTAAGTGAGAGGATTTTGGTTAAGAGCTTAAGGTCAGTGTTTAACAATGATTTGGGCCCGCAGCTTGAGCACAACAAAGGGTGTTTGTCTAGCTAAGGGACGACAGAAATGTGTGCTCAAGTCGTATCTTTGGGCAAGGAACGATATTTGAGAATATAATTGAATGCTTTGACAAACCAGGAGGCAAGAGGTTGTTGAAACGTCCTATAGTACAGTGGGGTTAGGCCATCAGGATCAGGTAAGTTGTATTGTGCTGCATAAAACTCTTTAACCGCTTGCCGACCGCTGGTCGGCAATTGACGGCGACAGAATGGCTGCTCTGCGCAAATTGCCGGACATATGACGGCGGCTGCGAGATCGCGCACAGTGAGCGCGCGCGCGCTGCCGGAGGCGCGCCTGCACGCTCACTGTGTCCGGGGAGGGCCAGGGAGCGGGTGTGGCAGATTCCATCTCCGCCGGCCACCCGCAATGCCCCCCCCGGAGTGAAAGAACAGAGGTCCGTGTAAGTAAACACGGTCCTCCGTTCTGTGAGAGGGGGAAGGGCTGTGCTCACAGCCTTCCTCTACATGGAAACTGTGATCACTTTCCTTCCCCTGTTAGGGCAGCCCAAATACAGTTAGAACACGCCCAGGGAACACTGTTAACCCTTAGAGCGCCCCCTGCAGGTTAACCCCTTCACTGCCAACGGCATTTACACAGTAATCAGTGCATTTTTATAGCACTGATCGCTGTATAAATGCCAATGGTCCCAAAAAAGTGTCAAAATGTTCCAACATGTCCGCTGAAATATCACAGAACCGCTAAAAATCGCAGATCATCGCCATTACTAGTAAAAAATAAAAACCCCAGAAATGAATTCTCATCATCCGTAAACGCGACCACTTTTGCGCAAACCAATCAATAAACGCCGATTGCGATTTTTTTTATCACAAATATGAGGAAGAATATAAATTGGCCAAAACCGATGAAAAAAAATGTTTTTTTATATTTTTTTGGGGATTTGTATTTTAGCAAAAAGTAAGAAATTTGTTTTTTTTTGCAAAATTGTCGCTCTTCTTTTGTTTATAACGGTGATCAGAAATGACGCAGCGGTGATCAAATACCACCAAAAGAAAGCTCTATTTGTGGGAAAAAAAGGACGCAAATTTCATTTGGGTACAACGTCGCACGACCGCGCAATTTTCAGTTAAAGCGACGCAGTGCCGCATCGCAAAAAGGGCTCTGGTCCTAAAGGGGGAAATCCTTCCGGGGCTGAAGTGGTTAAAGAAAGAAACTATCTCCACAGATTTGGTTAACTTGTGGCCCTGCAGAGAAACAACTTGAGGAACAAAGGTTTGCACAGTGGGATCATGCCAACAGTCTGCTTGACTTGTTTCCAAATTCAAAGGAAACATTGTCTACTATAAAGTAGTTTGGGCTTAACACGGTCTAGTAATAAAGGAGTTAAGTTGTTTCTGAAGGTGACTAAGCTTTATGCTAGGTTTTGGGCGAGCAGTATTTTGTGTTAAGACTCTAAGTCACGGATTTGTTGGATAAAAGCTGTAAGTTGTGCCATATGCTCCTTTTTGTGTTTGGTGCCCATCTTGATAAGCACACCTTGTACAAAACTCTTGTGTGCTTCCCAGGTTGATAGAAAGAGAGCATCAGATGTATCATTATTAGTGAAAAAGGAGGTTACTTCCTGTAGGAGGTTTGCCTGAAGCCGTTCATCTTGTAACAAGCCTTTGCTATGTTGCAAATGTCAAGGGGGGTAGGAGACGGAACCAATGCGATCGTAAGTGTGATCAGGGCATGGTCTGACAGGAACATTGGTTCAATTGTAGAAGCACTAATTTTGTTGAGAAGAGCGTGGGGGACAAATGGTCTATTCTGGAAAAGGACTGATGGACAGTAGAGAAGAAGATGTAATTGTTGGTATTGTGGTGCAGGTAATGCCATATGCCAATCAAGTTTGCTTTATACATGCATTTTTTAACCATTTCAGGCAGAAGTAAGATAAATGGGAGGAACCTCATGATGCGTCAAGTGAAGGATGCAGAGAACCATTAAAATCACCTCCAAGGATAACAGTGTCCTCAGCAAAGCAGGAGAGGTCCACAATGCAGGACTCCAGGAAGGTCAGCTGCTACTGATTCAGGAAGTAAACATTTGTTAATGTTAAAGTGTACCCTAAAATCTAGCCTTTTACAAAAATGCATCTACCTTGGATGTCTGCCAAACTATCTATTAACGTCCATGGAAGGGACCAGGCCAACAGAATGGAGACTCCCCAGGATTTCAGGTTTGTAGAATAACAGTGATACCGCACGGAAAAAAAAAATTATAGATCACCCATTGAGGAGTACTTGGAAGCACAAAACTGTGTTATTCGTGAAAATGCCACATGCGCTCTTTGTCTCCACAAGTCACATAACTACAAACATTCAGTGAGACTAGTTTCAATGATCCCACTTACCACAGGAAGGGGACAAGGACACCAGGCAAAGGAAAAACAAAGATAAATGGGAAGGGGGGGAGGAGGAGGAAAGACTGGGAACAAGAAGAGTGAAAAGAAAAAAAAAGTAATAAGAAAAGAGGAAGCAAATGGGGGTCTCGGTATTGGACTGAGAAGAACTAAAGTATAACAGAAAGAGTACCCTGTCACACAAAAGATACTACTATAGCTGCCAAGAACCAAAATTTCCAGAGCCCAGGAGTACTGTATGTCCTAAGAGGGGTGGGTAATGAGCTATTAGTCAGAGCAGCTTTCACCCATCAGTCCTAGTAATATACTGATGAAAATAAAGGTAGAAACCATAACTGAGCATAAGAGAATTTCAAGACAGTGAGACTGGAAGGGAGGGGTAGAGAAAGGACTCTCCTTCGAAACCTGTATTGTGACAACAGTATGGTTGGTCAAGTAAAGAGTAATCACAGGAACTTTAGGCAAGGGAGGAGCGGGACAGTTTCCCAATATGGCCTAGTGTACACTACAGAAAATACAAGGCAGGTCCTCTTACAGCTTAGAAGGGAATGTGCAAGGGAACGGTGTAAACCAGCAGACCCTAGGCCTTGAAATAATAATGTGCAAATGAAAACTCGCCCTACGGCAACAGAAATTATACTCCTATGATATATATTTCAGTTACTATATTCAGTAGCCTAGGGCATAATCAAAAGTATAAGTGGACTCTGCTTGTAGCATTGAAGAGTAGATCTATATTAACTCATTGTCTGCAACTATATTATTATTTATTGTAGAAAAGAAATTGGGGTTAATCTTCACTAATTTAGCCCAGGGTCTAAAAGTGTTGGGGCCCTAACCTGAGCACTAGGCTTTATATGATGCCTGACAAAATCTGGTCACTGGGGGCACCACTCCGACAGGGAGGTAGGGGTAGGAAAAAGGAGCAGTTCGTTGATCCATACATATATGAAAAATTCTATGAGACAAATGTGTGGAAAGCACTAAGAGTTGTTCGGTAAAGTTCCAGAGAAAAATAGGTCCAAAGACTATAAGAGTTTATAAAAATGAATAAATTGGAATATTTCTTGGTTAGGGTAGTGCTGAGACAATGATCACAATTTAGTATTCACAAGCCCTGATGTCAATAAACCAGAACAGAAAGTGAGTAAGGGGCAGTAAAACAGTCACAGCATGTTCCACAAACTCTTGTTTGAAGCAAGGCTAGAAGGAACAAAAGTAGAGTAGCAGATTAAGTTAGAGTAAATTGTCAGCAGGGCATGGAGGGCAGAAAGCAGCCCTGGGTTGATGAGATCTCTACCTTCTCTGGCGTTGTGGAAGGGCTGTCGGGTGTCCTCAACTATTCTACCCCTCCAACAGGTCAAGCCACTCGGGGACCTTGATGGAGAGAGCAAGTGCTCTGGTAAGTAAAGAAAAAAAGTATGCCAGACCTGTACATGGAAGGGGTGTCCCCATTTGTACAATGCTCCAGAATTGCAGATGAGCACCAGCAAAGCTTTAACAATTCTGCATCTCTTAAGGGAGAAGAGATATCTGGTAGTAGCTGGATTTCAGCTCCATCAAATTCAATCATGCCAAGACACCAAACTCTCTGCCTCATTGCTTGTACACAATCTAGCTTCAACCCTTCTGTCGGCAACCTGTCCAGCACTTTGTAGAGGATTGCTGTCTTTAGCTCAGAGGTAGGGGTGCCATCTGTAATGCCACATTGGTGATTATTATTCTGGCAAGAGTGATTCTTGCCATCTTTCACTTGTAAACTGCAATGAAATGAGGGTGCGCTGATAGGAGCGATGGAATGGCTAATACATCCATACAGGCTTCCAGTCAAGCAGTGGAGCTAGAAAATGCTCAACTTTGGTTTCAGTGGTGGAGATAAGATGTTTTAAAGCTTCCACTTCAGATTTCAGGACCTCCATTATTTATGCAGCCCAACAGCCCAGTTTGTTTTTAGTAGGTAACGAGTCAAGCAAAGACTAGAGATTGAAATCAAGCAGGAAAGAACCATGTGGCAACTGTTGTGTGAGTTCTGATTGACCTGGAGAAGATGGTGCTGGCCAGCTGGAAGTGGGAATCAGTGATGCAGCCCAGGGAGGATGTAGTGTTCAGGAGGTAGCATCCTTGACTGGCGTCAGGGCCAGATCCTTGTGGTGGGTCATTTTTGGAGCATCCTAAGCCAACACAATGTTAGAGGCTGCTGTCGCCATCTCCGCCAGTTCGGAGAAAAGTATCCCCGCAGATCAGACCATGACTGAGAACAAGAGCGGTCTCACTGTCTATCTGGAGTAAACATAGGCGGGGGGACCAGGCTATGGGGGTCAGTAAGAGCATGATGACAACCTAGCTAACTCCAAGCAAGACGACATGGAAAACAGGCTCCACCGCTGTAACTTGCGCTTTGTGGGTCTCCCTGAGCGCTTGGAGGGCTCGGACCCCCTGACATTTCTGGAGAACCTCCTGATTAAAACCTATGGGCGCGAGGCCTTCTCATCCTCGTTTGTTGTGGAGAGGGCCCACCGCCTGGCGGCTCGCCCTCCACCCGCTGGTGCCCCGCCTAGAACCTTCATCGCTAAGATGCTCAACTATCGCAACCAGGATACCGTTTTGCGCCTCACCCGCGAGAAGGGCAACATTCCATTCAATGGCGGGCATATTGCGGTGTTCCCGGACTTCTCTGCTGAAGTCCAGAAGAAGCGGGCTCGCTTCGTGGAAGTGAAGAGTACTTCCAAGATCCGCCCCGTGGTCGCCCACCTCCCGCTCGGCGGTCCGCCACCCGGGAGAGGTGTTGTTTGCTCCTACTCTTCCGGAGCGCGGGTATCCAAAATTAGTCCTCCAAGAGGTCTTTACAGTCCCCCAGGCTCGGGAGGTTCGCGAGTCCCTCTGGGTGTTTCGCGTTCAATGTCGCCACCTCGGACAAAAGGTACAGCAGAACGAACCTCAATCGATCCAACAGTAGTACGAGAATGACTGGGGGTATCGGACCAGGGGGACGGATACAAATGAGGTCTATCTGTCACTCTGGCGAGAACAAGAGT
>BLSH010409483.1:1024099-1041089 GCA_018402905.1 Glandirana rugosa | reverse complement strand
GCCATGACTCCTACCTCAGAAGCTTCCCTACTGGTCAGTGAAGCCGCCTACTGAATTTACATTAAAGAAGCAATAGGCAGGCTCAGAAAATAGCAAGGGTTAGGGTCAGTATTGACTTGTATGAGAAAAGCTACACATATCTTTGGATGTGCCGATCATGGTAATACATACTTTCACTAAAGGCAACCAATATAACATATAACAAAAACATAGCATAAACATTGATTAACAGTTACCATACACAAGTTCCCCAATTATAGAAGGTATAGAATAAATGGTTGTAAACTCTAACATGTACCCTGTAAAGCAGGGGTGACCAAACTACGGCCCTCCAGCTGTTGCAGAACTACAAGTCCCATGAGGCATTGTAAAACTATAACATTTACAGACATAACCAGGCATGATGGGAATTGTAGTTCCAGAACAACTGGAGGGCCATAGTTTGGACACCCCTGCTGTAAAGTGACTAACGTGATACGCAGAGATTAAACAAATCCTCCTACATAAGTTGTAGCTGTGTACCTGCAGTCATTTCTTCTGTAGATTGTTCTGAAAATCAACAGAAGAAAGGATTTCTCCTTAGTTCTAGGAACAGGGGGCAGAGATCTGACGTATTCACACACTCAGCAGCTCTGATTAGAGGAAAGGGACACACCTCCTTCACAGAGTAGTAGGTTCTGGAAAAGTACAGCTGCGGATATGATTAATTGGCTGCTGAGTGCTGCAGCTCCCTCACCCATCACCACTTTAACTCTTGGTGTCAGGAAAAGCTGCCAGAACCGAGTCATGATGGTACCAGAGAAACCAGCAGAGAGAAATGACATTAAGAACTGAGGTTAACAACAACTTTAGCTTTAACATTTTGAACAAAATATTTTAATGAATGTAATGTTCCCAAATCACTCAACTGCACCCCCCCCCCTTTTTTTTATACTTTGCTGTTGGGTTTATAGCAGCTAGGGGTAACAATTGTAATGGATAATGACAACAGTGCCAGTCAGTAATGCCATCCAAACGGAATACTCACAATGTGCAGTTGCCTCACTTATTTTTTTCATTTTTTAATAGAAGATGCCTATGTTTAATTATTTTAATGAGTGTAGCTTATTCAGAAATGACATGAACATTAAAAGCTATTACTACTTATAATTCAGTATGTAAAATTTGTACACACAGGCAAGCTACATATTACACAGGTGTGGTTGATATGTACCTAAACTGATAATATGTTATTTAAATATATAATGCTTACCAAAAATGTCTTTAAGGCATAGACTGCATACATTATTGTATGCATATATTTACAGGTATTATCCTTCCTGAGTGTCTCCATTCAGCTCTAAATCTAATTGATTGAGAGTAACAGCTCATCATTTCATTGTGAGTTCAACCCCAATTAGGTATAATATTATAAATGGAAATGTTTGTAAATTGCAAGGGTACCAATTTAATATATTGTTTCACTTAAATGCAATTTATGTTGTCAACATCTTTTTGTTTTTTCAATTTAAAAAGAACATAGCATTATTAATATTTAAAAACTTCATGCAGCATACTCATCATGATAGTATTAAACTTTCATTTCACTTGTCGGCCTTTTGATTATAACAACAAGTATTGTAATGACAAGATAAGCCTGTGGGTATTTAGGCCTGTGGGTATTTCCACCCTTGCTTCTCTGTGCTTTGTGTCAACAATTAAAATGGGTAGCAAAAATAGAAAAAAAAAAAAAAAAAAATTGCCAAAGAAAATGATAAGTTATGCAATATTTCATACAACTAATTTAGCACGTTGTTTGTTGTCAGTTCATTATCGCTATTTATGCTCCCTACTATTTGTTGTACAGCTCAAAAGACTGACATATACATGATATTTAATGTTATGTATTTTTACCAGCATCTGCATAGTTTACATAGGCTTGGATTTTGCTTCACTGGGAACATTACATTACCCCACAGGGCGTATTAAGAAGTGGTATATAATGGAAGATAATAAGGTATAAAAAAAAAGAACATTTTGACATTGTGTGTTCTTGAAACCAAGGTCAATGTGACACTAAGGATATGGAGCAATACTCTAATTTTGTATGTTACATTTTTTTTTTCTTTTAATGTCCCATAAAGGACATAAAAAAAACACACACACACACACACATGCAGCTGAGCAATAGCAATTCAAATGGGGGACCGGATAAGCATTTTGCATTGTAAGAACAATATTTTATAGCAATAAGGGGTTTTGAGAGTAACCATTTCTTTATATTTCAGAAATGTTGTAAGGAACAGTCAGGACATTTAATATTATCTGAAAGAAGCTCACATGTCACTCACTGCAAAGTTTTAAATGAGAAGCCTGGAGGCAGATATAGGCACCATGGAGTTTGCTTCTCATGTGAAAAGGTTGGGGAATAATTTGTATCGGTTCTTATTTCACTATTAATCATGTGATGAATCCCTGCTCACAGCAGCCTGTGGAAATGGAATGAAATTACATTTTAAATGTGCATTAAAATGGCTACAATTTACTGTATGACAGTTTGGATGTGATATTCACTAAAAGCTGCAAACTGCAGCTTAGCATCTTTTATGCACCACACAAAAATGAAAGAAAGGAAAACAGCACTGAAGAGATTTAGGGGTGAAAAAATGACAAATTATATTTGTGAAGCCCATTTCACCTTCATTCTGTTTTCTGATGGATAAGTACCACTTCTTCTTCCTAATTGGGACCACTTTTGTTTTTATGATCGAACCTCAAACCTTTAAGAAATTTTTTAAAAAGTACCTTTTATTTCTATGATATCTTATACTAATACTACTTTTTTATTCTTTGTGATCAAAAATCCAATTACATTTAGGTACTAAGCTAAGCTGTGATGAAAAAAGATAAAAGTATAAAAAAAAATGACCAGTTAAGGCCTCATTTACACTGCTGCTGGTAAACTGACGCTTAGGCTTCATGCACACAGGACTTTAAAAAAGCAGCCAAAAAACGTCAGTAGCTTATCAGGGATGTTTTCAGCTTTTACCAGCGTTATATTACCACCGCTTTTTTCACATTTCTCCCCGTTTTTAAAGGGCCAGCGGGGTTTTTTTGTTTTTTTTTCAATTGGTCTTAAAACGTCCAAAAACGTTGGGGATTGACATTTTTAAGCATTTTTTGGGTGTTTTTTAAGTGTTTGAACGTTTTTACAGCTGAAAACAGTCCAAAAAAAACCCTCAGCTCTTGGGGTTTTTTTACAGCTCAAAAACGTCACTGCTAAAAAAAGTTGATAACAGCCTGTGTGTGCATGAAGACATAGGATAACATGATGGAGGGTTTATTGACTGTAGAAAAAAACTTCTGCAGCTGAAAACAGCTGCTGAAAAACAGTCAAAAAAAGTCCTGTGTGCATGAGGCCTTAGAGGTATTTGAGCATTTTTTTCAGCTGCCCCTGAACTCTCCTCTATGTTATTTTATCAGTACATTTACACAGGGTTGTTTAAGGTCGTTTCCAGGCAGTTGAGTTTAGAGGCTTTTTTTGGAACGCAAAAAAATGGGTTCAGACGCCAGTTCAGAGGCATTTGGAATGCCAATCAGTTTGTAAACACGCCAAAATGTGGTAACTTGCATCTAGGAGCATTTCATTCACAGGCGTTTCCATCGCTGGCATTCTAACAACCAATCATGTGCTTGCCACATTATTTAGGGGAGGGCTACTTCCAGCATCCAGACCTGCTCAGCCTCCACCTACTGCTTGCCATACTCCTTGGCTCTACAGTCTCCAGCAATTTTGTAAGTGTGTTGAGTAAGGGTGGACTCTGATGTAAGGAAAGACACTGATGGGGACTCACATGTAAGGGAGGAACTCTTATGGGAACCCTGATGTAAGGGGGGATTCTGGTAGGGGCCCTGATGTAAAAGGGAACTCTAATGGAGACCCTAATTCAAAAGGGAACTCTGACAGAAATTCTGAGGCAATGATGATATGTAGGAGTACCCTGATGGGGATCATGACGTAAAGGGGCTCTCTGATGTAAAAGCAGGATCTGATAAGAACTCTGATGTAAGTTCTCTCTCTATTGTTCAGAAACATATCATACTGATTACATAAAAGCTTGAGGTAAAACATATTCATTAAATTTACTGTTCATTCATTTATAAATTTGATTTTTTTTTTGGCCTGTAGATATTTGTAAAATATGCAATGTACTGAAAAAAAAGTGGAGATCCCTGGTATATGGCAATGTGCACCCAGTTGTGTGGCATCATTTTTTTTTGCATTTTTGAATAGTATTTTACAGCACAGTATACAAAACCTACATTGCTATTTATGTTTAGTATCTTAAGATTTTTGAGACATGCAATTAAAGTTATTTGCTTTAGAGGCCTGTTCAAAGAAAGGGATCAGGGACTCTTTGCACTACATTGCAGGATGTCTATTTGCTCACAGCCACACAGACTGCTCTACAATTTGATATATACAGGCACTGGTCATATAATTAGAATATCATCAAAAAGTTGATTTATTTCACTAATTCCATTTAAAAAGTGAAACGTGTATATTATATTCATTCATTACACAAAGACTGATATATTTCAAATGTTTATTTCTTTTAATTTTGATGATTATAAACGACAACTAAGGAAAATCCCAAATTCTGTATCTCAGAAAATTTGAATATTACTTAATACAAAAGTATTGTAAATTACAATACAAATAAAGGATTTTAGAAATCTTGGCCAACTGAAAAGTATGAACATGAAAAGTATGAGCATGTACAGCACTCAATACTTAGTTTGGGCTACTTTTGCCCGAATTACTGCAGCAATGCGGCGTGGCATGGAGTCGATCAGTCTGTGGCACTGCTCAGGTGTTATGAGAGCCCAGGTTGCTCTGATAGTGGCCTTCATATGTTCTGCATTGTTGGGTCTGGCATATCACATCTTCCTCTTCACAATACTCCATAGATTTTCTTTTTTGGGGTTAAGGTCAGGCGAGTTTGCTGGTCAATTAAGAACAGGATACCATGGTCCTTACACCAGGTACTGGTAGCTTTGGCACTGTGTGCAGGTGCCAAGTCCTGTTGGAAAATGAAATCTGCATCCCCATAAAGTTGGTCAGCAGCAGGAAGCATGAAGTGTTCTAAAACACAGTCGTCAGTTATAATCATCAAAACTAAAAGAAATAAACATGTGACATATATCAGTCTGTGTGTAATGAATGAATTTAATGTACAAGTTTCACTTTTTGAGTGAAATTAGTGAAATAAATCAACTTTTTGATATGATATTCTAATTATATGACCAGCGCATATATTATATTTATTGAATTCATCAAAGGAACACCTGTATATTTTGATATCTGTTAATGATAAATAGGGGTAAAGAAGTGCTTAATAGGAGTTTTGCTACGATTTCTTTTATAGGTTGCAAACTTTCAATATATGAAAAGGTGCTAAACCAATAATAATATATAATCAAGTCCTCACATATAAATATAACCATGAAAATATATAAAACCAGTCCAGTGAAAAGTATAACAGCTAATAAAGTGACTTTAAAATAAGCTATATGGAAAATAAGTGACAGGAGCACTGTCACTTTTAACTGTGCCTTTCTTAGCCTAGGTTCACATTGGAGTGATTGGACATGTGATTTGAGAGATCAAATTACATGACAAGTCACAGCGTTTTGGCAGCAATGACACTGTTCCAATCGGGGCAACACCAATTTTTCAGCGCCGCACCGACTTGCAAAAGTAGTTCCTGCACTATTTTTGCCGATTTCAGGTGCACCTTCAATAGACATCTGTGCATGAAGCCACACAGATGTCTATCAAGTAGCACCTGAAATCGCCCTGACCTTGCTACTTGGAAATCACGCTACTTCAAGTCATGTAGCAGCAATTTCAAAGTAGCATCAATGTGAACCAGGGCTTGCACTGAACTTTGACTTATTTTATATTTAGCATATTTTAAAAAGTCACCTTTTATATTTTTGACACTTTATTAGTTGTTATACTTTTCACTGGATTGATTTTATATATTTTATGGTGATATTTATGTGAAATATTTTACACTTGTGATATTTGCTTCCAGTTTATTATTCTGCCTGTATATTTATATCATATTTGTGAGCACTTGATTATATACTATTATTGGTTTAGTGCCTTTTCATATATTGCAAGTTTACTTTGTATGTTTGTGGGGACACTACAGGGTTTGGCAGCTTTACCCATTTGATGATTTGCTATTATTTTACCACAGTTAGACAGCACACCATTTTATATTTGATTATTTTTAAACACAGTATAGTGCACTTTTTTTTTTTCATTTTTTTAACTTCATCCACCAGTCTTGTTTATTTATACAAAAATATTTGTTGGTCAAACTTGGTAGCACATTGGATCTTTTCTATCTTTTTTTATAGGATGTTTACTGGATAAAGAAATCATATCACATGAATAAAATCTGTATGTATAAGATTTCAGTAAGCAATGAAGAAGCCAGAAGGTGAAACCTGGGTCAGGTACTCTTTATGATCAGGAATAAGCTCAGGCAGATTCAGACAAGAGTCTGAACCATCAGGGGCTATCCCACTAAGAAGATGTAAAAGCAGAAAGTCAATCATAGGCAGTGGAGGCATGCCCCACAGCTGCATGTATACAAGAAGCATGTATTTGTGCGGCTGTAGGATGGGGAATGCCTCCACCACCTATGGTTGGCTGTCCACTTTGACAGCTTCCTGGTGGGGTAGTTCAGGCAGGTTCAAACTTGGGACTGATCACACCTGAGCTCATCCATGTTAAGGATAACCCTTTTATGAGCCATGTTTTGTCTGCATTATAAATTGACATTAGGTGTAGCCACTGTCTGCATGATCCATACTATTCTTACCTTACAGATTATTGGTGATAACTTGTGTTATCTGAGGGATGGAAAACAGCAAGCTAGTATTTATCAAAGTAAGATACAGGAGAGAGTTTTTTGTGCATGCTAGATTTGAGGGACCTAGGCTTCTGTAGCTGTAGATGACATAAAATGGTACATCCACAGCTAAGCTGTGTTAGATTTGCTAGCCACTACCAAGTGCGAGCCAACGACATAAACAGGAGTGTGGTAAAGATCTTTGTGTATAAAAAGGAGCATGGTAAGGATCTATGTTTTGTTTCACATGGCACTCAAAAAATGTGTACTGAGAGATGTATGGAAGCTGCCCTGATCACTTGCTTGTTAAAATACTAGTTGCTTAGTGCTACCTTCTGAGTCCCTAAACCACAGCAAGAAATGTCAAGCATGTAATATGTACAGCACGGATAAAAGAAGGGAAAGGGGAGACATGATTGAAACCTTTAAAGGGTAACTCCACTTTTGTGGGAAAAAAATAGCAAATAAAGAAAAAAATAATATAGCGTATACAATTGCGACACAAGTTATATTGTAATTGAATGTTATTAAAATTACTTTTCCTTTTCAATCTGAAGTTCTGGAATTTTCTAAAAATGCAATGCAATATGCCAAACTGGAGGCATTCTGTACACAGAGTGTGTAAAGAACGTCCCCCAGAAACATAATTCCCTGCTTGTGTGATTCGCTCACCAATATTCCCAGAAGTCTGCTCTAAAATACAAGTGAGGTTTCCGGCATCCCCTGCAACAAAAATGTCATTTTTGGTGAGATACTTTTAATAGGAAATTACGGCTAAAGGGATGCTGACCCTGCAATTTTCCTCATTAGAGCCCTGCAGGTGCACAGTTGGTTCTTAATTATTATACCACTCCCATTTAACTTACTTGGCATAGGGGCACAAAGAACATTTTCTTCAGAATAACAAAAGGTAGGAATCTGCAACAAAGTTAGCTAAAATCCTTGCAATGTACATAGATCACCTAGAGAAGAATGATTTTTTTCTGAACAAAAGTGGAGTTACACTTTAAATAAATCAAGGGGGTGAATAAGGTTCAGGAGGGCTGTTTTTTCAATCTGAAACCAAAATCAAGAACATGGGGACATGACCTCAAACTGGAGGGAAGTACAAAAATAATCTTAAGTGTTATTTTACTGAAAAGGTAGTTGATGCTTGGAATAAACTTCTAGCAGAGTTAGTGAGACAGTCAACAGTAAATGACTTCAAACATGCTTGGGAGAAACCTAGATCTATACCAATAAAGTTAAAGTGTTACTAAACCCACAACAGTACAATCAGTCTGTATATGCAGAATAGTCTGCTTGTTATACTTACTGTGGAATTTCTCTTTGATCTTGTACGGCCAGATACTTCCTGCTTGCACTTAATTCGCATCTAACTGTGTACGACCTTACTACATGCATACATGGTTGTAGGTTTGCACATGCTCTGTTCGGCCTCTCCTATGTTGTGTTATAGATTTCCTGTTTCAGTTGAGTCTTTCAGGTCACATGATATTTACATCACAAATGTGGGTGTGTATACAGAGTCTAACTGACTGCCCAGACCCTCCCTCCTCCTCCACGCCCAGTAACTAAAAAGGAACAGTGGGTGGGATTGCACATCTACAATCATGGAAGATCCACCTCCCATAAAAGCACATGGACACAGAGACTGCATCTCCATCCCCTGTCATCCTCATCCACCTGGACATCCACTGCAACCTTGCTAAAAACCCCACCCTGTCATCATCATCCTCCTCTTCATCACACCTGGACATCCAATGCAACTTTGCTAAAACACCACCCCCTGTCATCCTCGTCCTCTTCATCACACCTGGCCATTCACTGCAACCTTGGTAACACCCCACCCCCTGCCATCCTCATCCTCATGTTCATCTCACCCGGCCATCCACTGCAACCTTGCTAAAACCTCACCCCCTGCCATCCTCATCTTGATCACACCTGCAACCCACTGCAACTTTGCTAACACCCCACCCCCTGTCACCCTCATCCTCCTCTTCATCACACCTGGGCATCCGCTGCAACCTTGCTAACACCCCACCCCCTGTCATCCCCATCCTCCTGTTCATCACACCTGGACATCCACTGCAAACATGCTAGCACCCCCTGTCATCCTCATCCTCCTTTACAGCACCACTGTAACCTTGCTAACACCCCACCCCCTGTCATCCTCATCTTCATCGCAAATCAATACACAATCATTGCACAATCATAGGCGGATGATCCATGGCCACACACCATAAAGCCTCAAAATGTAGCATGATAACATTACATTTTTTGTTTTTAAGTTTTACAATTAATATACTAAATATTTATATTTTTATCAGAATGCCTTGCTGTATGTATGCAATATGGAAATATACACTGTATACACTCATAGTGTTTATGGATTTAAGCCGTATGAGCAGAGTGAACCAGAATGTCACTCAAATGTAACTCTGCCCCCACATGATTTTATTACAGATTAATAATACATTTTGTGTTGTATACATCTCATTTTTAAACAATAGTATATCATGCTGTGTTGTGTGAACTTTGTTTTTTTTTTTTTTTTAGAGTTTGTAAGTTTTTTTATTTATTTGTGAACTGAGAATGTCTTTGGCAAAGCACCAATCATCTCTGGCCGGATTGAAAAAAAAAAGGTATATAGCAGCAGTATTTTGATATAAAAAGAAGATTTAGAAGCTGTGTGCACTGTGGGGGGATTAATCGTTTTTATATTGCTGCATTTAGTAACACTTTAACCACTTGCCGACCGCAGGCTGACAGCGACAGAGTGGCTCGTTATCGCAAACCGCCGGCGGCCGCAATAACTAGTGCTGTGGGCAGGGAGTGGGTACAGCGGACTCGATCGCAGCCGGCTACCCGCGATGGCTCCCCCGCAGTGAGAGCATGGAGATCCATGCATGTAAACACGGATCTCCGTTCTCATAGAGGGGGAAGGGCGGTGATCGCAGGCTTCCTCTATATCGAAGCCGTGATCATCCCCTTTCCCCAGTCAGGGCAGCCCATTCACAGTTAGAACACACCCAGGGAACACAGTTAACCCTTAGAGCGCCCCCTGCAGGTTATCCCCTTCAATGCCAATGGCATTTTCACAGTAATCAGTACATTTTTATAGCACTGATCGCTGTATAAATGCCAATGGTCCCAAAAAAGTGTCAAAATGGTCCGACATGTCCGCTGCAATATCGCAGTACCGCTAAAAATCGCAGATCACCGCCATTACTAGTAAAAAATAAAAAAACCCCAGAAATGAATTCTCATCGTCCGTAAACGCGACAACTTTTGCGCAAACCAATCAATAACGCCAATTGCAATTTTTTTTACCAAAAATATGAGGAAGAATCTAAATCGGCCAAAACCAATGGAAAAAATGTTTTTTTATAATTTTTTTTTTTGGATTTGTATTTTAGCAAAAAGTAAGAAATTTTTTTTTTTTTTTTTTTGCGAAATTGTCGCTCTTCTTTTGTTTATAGCGGCGATCAGAAATGATCAAATACCACCAAAAGAAAGCTCTATTTGTGGGAAAAATTAGGACAAATTTTGTTTGGGTACAACGTCGCACGACAGCGCAATTGTCAGTTAAAGTGACGCAGTGCCGAATCGCAAAACTGCTCTGGTGCTAACCTGGGAAATCCTTCTGGGGCTGAAGCGGTTAATGAAAGAAAAAACAAAACACCCCCCCCCCCCCCCACACACACACACACACACACACACAAACACATCACTTTTTTATGTTTTTATGTTAAGACAGTGAAGTCAGAAATCCATATGAATAAGGCCTCATGCACACAGGACATTTTTTGACTGTTTTTCAGCAGCTGTTTTCAGCTGCAGACATTTTTTTCTACAGTCAATAAACCCTCCATCATGTTATCCTAGGTGTTCATGCACACACAGGCTGTTATCAACTGTTTTTAGCAGTGACATTTTTGAGCTGTAAAAAAAAAACCAGAGGGTTCTTTTCGAGGTTTTTCAGCTGTAAAAACGTTCAAACACGCTCAAAAATGTCAATCCCCAAAGTTTTTGGACGTTTTAGATCAATTGAAAAAAAAAACAAAAACAAAAAACGCTGGCCCTTTACAAACGCAAAAAAACGTGAAAAAATGGCGGTAATATAACGCTGGTAAAAGCTGAAAACATCCCTGATAAGCTACTGACGTTTTTTTTGCAGTTTTTCTTAACCACTTAACAACCGCCCTATAAACAAAAGATGTCCACAGGGCGGTTGCATTATTCTGGGAGGATGTCTATGGACGTCCTCGCAGAATCGCGCTTCCCGCGCGCCCCCTGGGGCGCGCACACGGGAACATCCGTGACCGCCGGGTTCAGAGGACCCAGCGCATCACGGATTGCGGTGAATGGCCGCTGTGAGCGGCCTTTCACCACGTGAACGCGCCATCCAATGACGGCACGATCACATGTCAACAAGCCAGCTTTTCTCTCTCCTCTCCACACCGATCGGTGCATTGCGAGAGGAGGGGGGGGAGACAAGACGTGCTGCAGTGCTGTGGGCGATGTGTAATGCCCACAGCACTGCTAAGTAACAGTATGCACTCCCACCATCCATCCTCAACCAATCCATCCACCACTCACCCAGCCATCCTCACCCCATCCATCCACCACCCACCCAGCCATCCTCACCCCATCCATCCACCACTCACCCAGCCATCCCCACCCCATTCATGCTCACCCAACCATTCTCAGCTCATCAATGCTCAGCCACCCATCCATCCGTGCTCAGTCATCCCCATCCGTGCTCAATCATCCCCATCCGTGGCTCATCCATCCCCATCTGTGGCTCATTCATCCCCCATCCATGGCTCATTTGTGCCTCATTCATGCTCACCCATACCACATCATCTGTGACACATCCATGCCACTACAGTGCCCATCCGTGCCACTACAGTGCCCATATGTGCCACTACAGTGCCCATATGTGCCACTACAGTGCCCATTTGTGCCACTACAGTGCCCAATCTTGCCACTACAGTGCCCACCCGTGCCACTACAGCGCCCACCCGTGCCACTACGCTGCTCATCCGTGCCACTACCCTGCCCATCTGTGCCACTACAGTGCCTATCCATGCCACCACAGTGCCTCACAATAGTGTAAAAGGAAGTCAAATTAGATTTGAAATGTATGCCCCTAGAACACCTGACGGTGCTCCCTGCATGTTGGACCTCTGTATGTGGTCAGGCTGTGTAAAAGTGTCACACATGTGGTATCGCCATACTCAGGAGAAGTAGCAGAATATATTTTGGGGTGTCATTTTTGCTAGGTACATGTTGTGTGTTAGAAATATTGTATACATGCACAACTTTGTGTAAAAAAAAAAAAAAAAAAAAAGTGTTTTCATTTTTTTTCCACATTTTCCAAAAAACCTGTGGAAAAAATGACATGTTCAAAAGACTCATTATGCCTCCTAGAATATACTCTCCCTACATGTTGGGCCTTTGTATGTGGCCAGGCTGTGTAAAAGACTCACACATGTGGTATCGCCAAACTCAGGAGGAGTAGTAGAATGTGTTTTGGGGTGTAATTTGTGGTATGCATATGCTGGGTGTGAGAAATAACCCGTTAACATATGACAATTTTGTGGGAAAAAAAAATCTTAATTTTGCAAAGAATTGTGGGAAAAATTACAACTTCAAAAAATTCACCATGCCTCTTACTAAATACCATGACATGTCTACTTTCCAAAAAGGGGTACTTTGAGGGGTATTTGTACTTTCCTGGCTTGTTAGGGTCTCAAGAAATGAGATAGGCCGTCAGTATATCAGGTGTGATCAATATTCAGTGATTGGCACCATAGCTTGTAGACTCTATAACCTTCACAAAGACCAAATAATATACACTAATTTGTTTTTTACCAAAGATATGTAGCAGTATAAATTTTGGCCAAAATTTATGAAGACAAATTACTAATTTGCCAAATTTTATAACAGAAACAAAGAAAAATTATTTTTTTTACAAAATTTTCGGTCTTTTTTTAATTATAGCGCAAAAAATAAAAAACCCAGCAGTGATTAAATACCACCAAAAGAAAGCTCTATTTGTGTGGGGAAAAAAAGGACGCAAATTTCATGTGGGTACAGTTTTGCATGACTGAGTAATCGTCATTCAAAATGTGAGAGCACTGAAAGCTGAAAATTGGTCTGGTTGTTAAGGGGGTTTAAGTTATAAAGTCCTGTGTGCATGAAGCCTAATTGTTTAGGGTCTGGTGATTACGGTACTAAAGCCTATGGATCAAGCGCATAGCTATTCTAATAGCATTTTCAGAAGGTTTACCAATGGTTGGTTGCATATCTGTTTATTATAGGTTTTCTTTACAAAGACTATGCTGGCTTTTGGTCAATCCTTTAGACTATTTTATTTACTAGCCATGTATTCATGTTTTGATTATGTGCTGAATCATTGTTTCACAAGCATACGATTTATAGATGATGCCTGACTTTGCACAGATAGCAAAATGGTTTTCATATTACAAATGTACTAGCTAAGGGGATCATGATAGAGTGTGAAAAAAATTGGGGGGGGGGGGGATCAAAGCTGCTGCACCACTTTTCTGGTGTGAATCCCTCTTGTTAATCAGTTGCCGACCGCCCACCGTGGATTGACAGCAGCAATATGGCTTGATAACGCATATCGCTGTCACATGACGGCAGCTGCGAGATCGCGGATTGTGAGCAGGCGCACTCACACACTCACTGTATAGAGGGAGAGCGAGGGAGTGGGTATGGCGGACTTGATGTCCGCCGGCTACCCGCGATCGATCCCCTGCAGTGACAGAATGGAGATCAGTTAGTGTAAACAATGGATCTCCGTTCTGACAGGGGAGGAGTTGATCGCATGCTACCTGTATATGGGAGCAGCGATCACTCTCCTCCCCCACACAGCCCAGCCCCCATACAGTTAGTAACACAAGGAACACAGTTAACCCTTTGATCACCCCCCAGTGTTAACCCCTTCACTGCCAGTGACCTTTACACAGTAATCAGTGCATTTTCATAGCACTGATTACTGTATAAATGCACATGGTCCCAAAAAAGTGTCAGAAGTGTCCGACATGTCTACCACAATGTCACAGTACGGCTAAAAATCGCAGATCACTGCCATTACTAGTAAAAAATAAAACCCCATAAATTAATTCTCATTGTTGGTAAACGCGGCAACTTTTGCGTAAACTAATCAATATACACCAATTGCAATTTTTTTACCAAAAACATGAGGAAGTATATATATCGGCCTAAACTTATAAAATAAATTAGTTTTTTTACATTTTTTTTTGGATATGTATTTTAGCAAAAAGCAAGAAATATTGAGTTTTTTTTCAAAATTGCTGCACTTTATTTGTTTATAGTGGTGATCAGAAGTGACGCAGAGGTGATCAAATACCACCAAAAAATAGCTCTATTTGTGGGGAAAAAGGACACCAATTTCATTTGGGTACAATGTCGCACGACCGCGCAATTGTCAGGTAAAGCGATGTAGTGCCGAATCGCAAAAAGTGCTCTGGTTAAAAAGGGGGAAATCCTTTTGGGGCTGAAGTGGTTAATCTATCACCCAAGGGTCATGAAGCATTTGCAACACTTGGTTCTGAAAGCAACCCGTGCAACTAATTTAGGTAGTTATAAAATGCAGCACTTTTACATCAATTGGATGAGCCAAATGTAAAAGAGATAGATAAGACCAACTCTCTTTTGGTGTACAGATAGAAGAACTGGCTCAGACAGATTTTGCAAAAGTGTCTCTAGTGCATTATAAAAGTGGCACAGCATGAGATAAATTTAAGTACAAGTTCTAGACAGGTATTATGAATTTGGTGCATTCATCACCACTTTTAGAACATGTGTGAGACACTTTAGCAAAATCTGCCCCTGCCAGTCTTTATGAATTCCAAGAAATGTGCCAACAATGTAGTTGTATTTTTAGCACAGCAGCTACAAAAATGTGTATCACAAAGCACCTGCTTTTCGTAGAGCCCCATCTTGTGGCTACAAATGGTTATTATGGATAATTAATTTGCAACATTTCATATTTCTCTGATTAAAATAAAATGTTGAACATACAAAAAAGGGAAACATCTGAAATACACTATAAATTCCCTTTAACAAATGATCTGTTTGCATATTGCAAATCACACATTTTATTGCGGTCCTCTCTTTGTATATATGTAAATGAGGCCACACCGCCACCATATAAAGACTGATGAAATATGTGATTTTATAAAATAAAAGCAAAGAAAAAATTGTTGTCATATTAAAAAGGAGAGGCCAAGAAAGTATACTAAATCTTTAGTAAGAAAGTCACAAGGCTGGCCACAAATCCTCTAGGTCTCTAATAGCCATTTAAGTATCAGATTGACTTATAATGTTGCAATAATGTGCCTCTTTCACCAGTAATGCCAAGGATATGTCATGCAAATATTCTGGCATCGCTGTAATAACAAATGCTGCCAAGCCACTGATTTATTAAACCTTTTTATGGAGCCAGAAATTCCAATAAGTTTTACTCCATGTTTGTCAGCTGCACTCACAAATGTATATTTAACAGGGCCATTAGCAATGATCTACTGATTAAAGCTTTCAACCTGATGAAAAAGAGAAATAATAACATATGTTCTTGCCTTTAACAATCTAGCAACATTTAGCGCATTTGGAAGCTGTGTGTGATTGCGTCTTTAGAGCACTCAAAGTTGAACTTAACTTTAAAGTATAAGCTGAGAGAGAAAGCTACTGTACGCTAAGCAGCTGCTTGAGCTCACTTGAACAGAAATAAGGTACAGTCTTCTAGTCCTGCTACCACAATTCAAAACCATTTAGTATAATTAAGGATTGGATGGGAGGACCTGGTTCCCAGAAATAAGCCTCATTTTAGTCAATTTGCTGCAGGCTTTCCAGATCCATTGCAAACCCCATACTGTCTCTACACTTCCATTGCTCACAAAGAATATTTAAAAACTGAGGGGAACCTGAAAACTAGATATGGCTTGTTGAACTGGACTGGACAAAGTAGCAAGTGTGCTTTCTCCTGCTTTTTAAAAGTTCAAGACTGAAAAAGCATACACTTTGCACCAGGGACATATCATGAAATCAGTGGGTCCCTGTGCAAGATCCAAAGTGGGCCTCCCTACGTAGCGTGAAAGTAAAAGTGAGAAGTGGCGCACGTGTTTCTTTGGTAAGAGAGCCCCCCAGGCCAGGTGTATAGAGTAGCAGTGGGAGTACCTGGGTCCTGGCCCTGAAACATGTGCGCCACTCCACTCATCAGGACCAGGACCCAGGTACTCTCAACTGCCACTCTATACACCTGGCCCGGGGGGCTCTCTTTCCAAAGAAACACATGTGTATGTGCCACTCCACTCAGCAGGGCCATCAGGTACTCACAAGTCTGCCGTTCCTGGCTGCCACTGCATCAGTACAGGCTGGAACAGCTTCTAATCCAGTCCTCAAGTTGGCACCCAGCTTTCACTCTTCACAGCTCCGCCCTTGCAATTTATAGTGTGTGCCAATGCTGGGACTAGGTCATCTCCATATACCCCCTTCCAGCACAAATCCTCACTCCCCATATCCCCCTTACAACAAAAAATCCCCCAAAACCCCTACATACACAAACTCTCTTACCCCCAATCCCCCATCTCAGCACAGACCCCCCCCCCATCTTCCCCCTACCAGAAAAAAAGTCCATCCTTCAGCACAAATCCTCATTCTCATATAACCCCTTCCAGTACAAATCCCCCTCTCAGCACAAACCCTTGCCTCCACCTCTCCTTTCCCAGGATAAATACCCCCTCTGAGCACAAATCCTCTCCCATCTCCCTCTCCCAACATAAATTCCCCCTCTTAGCAAAAATCCTCCCCATTTCCCCCTCCCAGCATAACCCCCCCCCTCAGCACAAATCCTCCCCATCTCCCCCTCCAAGCATAAATCAACCCTCTCAGCACAAATCCTCTCCCATCTCCCTCTCCCAACATAAATTCCCCCTCTTAGCAAAAATCCTCCCCTAAACACGACTCCCCCCCAATACGACCCTCCCCCTTTACCCCTCCTAAAAACGATTCTCCCCCTTAAATAC
>BLSH010409483.1:1004306-1019785 GCA_018402905.1 Glandirana rugosa | reverse complement strand
ATACAGCATGCTTTAGATACCAGAATAAATGATCTAGTAATGGTAACCTAAAGGATAGGTTCAGGCTACTTAACCCCTTAATGATGAAGGGTAAAAAAAATGGTACTACCTGAACACAATTTTGACATGTGTTAGTAAAACTGTACATATCATCACAACAACTTTGTGCATTCATATTTTGCACTTAGTGAAAAAATAAGGGTGCAGCAACCTATGTGTTTGAATACAAAACTATGGACATTGTTAAAATATAAATATATATATATATATATATATATATATATATTCAAAATCAGGTGTGGTGAACAGCAGAACAGTCTTATTTCAGTGCAAAAGGCCATCCCACTGGCCATATAAAGAAGTCCAAAGGGAATGCTGCACATAACATTTATTAGGAAAAAATACATATGATACATGTATATCAGAAGAATCCCAGATGACAGTTTCGGGCCAACATAAGAACACCCTTCTTCAGATAGGAATACATCTAAATTACGCTAAATATACACACATTTAAATACATTTAACACTGATTTGGAATCCATGAATCAATCATTAATCAAAAAAATGCCCAACATATTGAGTTCATTATTCACAAGGCAAGGCTATATAGCAGTATAGAAATCATATGACATATTTGTATATATATATTTTTGTAAAAAATGTTTTCCTAATAATAGGTTAATTCTTGCATGCTTCTGATAATGTGTTGGGGGATAGATCTGCTCAGTCCGTAAAGATCTTGATTGCTCTTGTGCAACAACCACACAGCAAAAGGGTATATATCCCAGTGATTCCTCCAGCATGAATACTCCGCTTCTTACCAGATAACATTGATCTCAGTAAAGAGGTCAGCGTGTGCTTGTGTATATGCCTTTAAGCAATGCTGGCTATTTTCGTGTCCATTGTTCAACTTCCAGCAGCCACCGTATATAAGGTAGGAAGCAAGCACTTTCTCACAGAATCAGCACTCAATCCTCCAAAGAGAAGCCAAAGGGAGCTGCAATAGTACTATACCAGAAAAACAATCTTTTATTAAAAACTGACCGGTACTTACAAAGTAAGAGTGAATGGTGATACAAAAGCCAAGACTCTGTTCCTGGCTGGCATGTTGATGTCCTTGGCTAGGCCCGACCCAACAGATTTCGCCACCAATCAGCATCGTCAGGGGTATGGAGCTTGGCTGGTAATGCCAGTGACAGATCTTTTATACTGGAGGAGCTGTCTTTTCTGTGCATGTGTGAGCCGGCAATACAATAGACTGGCTAATTCAGAGAGACTGCCGTGCCTGACTTGTAAAAGCCGTAACTCAATATATAAAGGCAGCTTTCATTAAAATAAAATAATTGTGCTTAAAAAATAAACTATACAAATTATATTAGGATATTTAAGAATTAGGATACATCCTATAAAATATTAAAATCGGGTACATTTCTTTTTATAAACAATCTTATAAGAACTGCGATCAGCCTATACATTTTCCAACTCCATTTGGTGGTCAATTAAAAATAAATTACATGTAAACAAAAGTATTATTGCTAAATATTATTCTATAAAAAAACTATGCAAGATAGATAAGACTCCATTCACAAGAAAAAGGCACACTCGATGGACTACTCAGTCTTTTTCTGCCATCATTTTCTGTTTCGAAAACCAAAAAAAAAAAAAAAAAAAAAAAAAAAAAAAAACAGGACACAATTTTGCATGCTGCACAAACTTTTTTGTACGTTTAACTGTTTTAATCGTTAATAAAACCATTGAGGTCCCATTCAAGATTTAAACCATGTGGATAATAGGCTTAAAATAGATATATCCAACAGGTTTCTGCTCGGGATATTCCATGAATAGAGTGGCCCCCCTTTCCAACTATGATTGCATTTTTCTATACCCACAAGTACAAGAGAAGAGGGATCCCTGTTGTGATGTTCTCTATATATTCGTTGATCCTGGCCTGCAGTGCCCGCGAGGTCCTCCCAACATACTGGAGATAGCAAGGGCATTACAGCAGGTATACAACAAACTGGTAGAGCAAGAGATAAAATCCTGAATGTTGTACCGAGACTGGGTAGTCTGAGATGTAAATTAATTAGTTTTAATTGTACCTCTACCAATAGTGCTATACATAGTACATCTTTGACAAGAAAAAAAAAAAAAAACTTTCATACTACCCAGGTTTGGTGCCACATTCAGGATCATATCACTTGCTCTACCAAGTTAGTTTTATTGTTGTCTGTGTCATTATTGGGGAGATCACCCTCACTTCCTTTCAGGGCAGGAAGCAAAATGATATGTTCTCCAACAAGTACTTAGAAAAAAAAAAAACAGAACAAAATCTATTTTAATAGTGTGGCAAGGCTTTGAGCCTTTGAAAAATGTTTTTATTGCATTCTGTGCTTTCCTGTCACCAGGACCACCACAGGACTCATTTCCTACATGGGCATCAAAGAGTGAGGAAGTAAGGAATCCTCCCCAATTGAGTCACAGGAAGAAAAAAATAACCCAGCATTTTTGCCTCTTCTCCACTCTTTCTAAAATTGTCTTAAAGTGTTTGTTACCCCAATATTTTATATTCCTGATATGTGTATTAGTACCATGCACTTGTGTTAAAAAAAAGTACCCTGGGCTTCGCAAAACTGATTTGATCTACAGCCTTGAAGAACCCACCACCATTGCCAATGAAACATCAGCAAAGTTTCATAGGCTCTGGACCCCTTGGATTGTGTTTCGATACTCGGATCACTACACAGCCCTAGTAAAGCACCGACCTTCTACCCCACCTAATACACAAGTTAGGACTGTACAATGCACACGAAACAAATACTACCACAAGATGAGCTCCTAGAAACCTAATTGGCACACTATCTAACATCACACCCTTTGACTTAAAGCATGGTACCAGCATTACCTAATTATATTATAAAATAACTGAAGTAGCCAGGTGTTGCGGAAGCCAGCGACCCCCAGGCCCCCCCAATCCTACACAATAAATCACCCCACGTAATACTGAAATGAAGCAAGGTCGCTGGCCGCCTGACCTAAGACCTAAGTCCATCATAGTAACCCTGTCTACTTATTTTTGTACTATGAACTGCAACCATTTTTTTTGGAATTACCCTGTTCTTTAAATACTGAATTCTACATGTTTGAATGGAATTCTAACCCTGTATTGGCAAATTTACATGCACCATTGTTGAATAACATGACTATGTTCTGAAAAATTTTCCTCAATAAAAGCATATTGAATTTAAAAAAAAAAAAAAAGTACCCTGTTCCCTTTGTATTTCCATCTTTTGTGTGAAATATCTAGGGATCCTGCCAGCCCCCTGCCTTCCTATTTTAAACTGACCATGTTAGTCAGGAGAGCACATTCTCCCCAGCGTGGTCAGTTTCAGTTATCTGACTGTGTTGGGCAACAACCTGCTTGTCCTCCAGTGGCCAAAAGTTGTGTTGACACCCCCCCCCATGCAGCTGAGAACAGAGGTTATCTGATTGCCTAAAAAAAAAAAGTGTAATATATATATATATATATATATATATATATATATATATACACACAGTGCTACCCATAATTATTCATACCCCTGGCAAATTTTGAATTAAAGTTACTTTTATTCAATCAGCAAGTCATTTTTTGATGGGGAATGACATAGGTGTCTCCCAAAAGATAATAAGACGATGTACAAGAGGCATTATTGTGGGAAAAAAAAAAATTCTCAGCTTTTATTTACATTTGAGCAAAAAGTGTCCAGTCCAAAATTATTCATACCCTTCTCAATAATCAATAGGAAAGCCTTTATTGGCTATTACAGCAATCAAACGCTTCCTATAATTGCAGACCAGCTTTTTGCATGTCTTCACAGGTATTTTTGCCCATTCATCTTTAGCAATGAGCTCCAAATCTTTCAGGTTGGAGGGTCTTCTTGCCATCACGCTGATCTTTAGCTCCCTCCACAGATTCTCAATTGGATTCAAGTCTGGACTCTGGCTGGGCCACTCCAAAACGTTAATGTTGTTGTCTGCTAACAATTTCTTCACCAATTGTGCTGTGTGTTTTGGGTCATTGTCATGCTGAAATGTCCACTGGTGCCCAAGGCCAAGTTTCTCTGCAGACTGTCTGATGTTGTCGTTGAGAATCCTCACGTATTGCTCTTTTTTCATGGTGCTGTTTACTGTGATTTGGTTCCCTGATTGGCTGAAAAAACACCCCCAAAGCATTAGGTTCCCACCACCATGTTTGACAGTGGGGATGGTGTTCTTTGGGTTGAAGGCTTCTCCTTTTTTACGCCAAATGAAGGAAACATCATTGTGACCAAACAATTCAATTTTTGTTTCATCTGACCATAACACAGAAGACCAGAAATCTTCTTCTTTGTTCAGATGAGCTTTTGCAAAGGCCAAGCAAGCTTTTGTGTGCCTTATCTGGAGAAGTGGCATCATCCTTGGTCTGCATCCGTGGAACCCAGCAGTGTGCAGTGTCCGTTGGATTGTCTGCCTTGAGACATTGCCACCAGCAGAGCCCAGATTCACCAGGAAGGCCTTGGTGGTGATCATTGGATTCTTTTTTCACCTCCCTAACTATCCTCCTGGCCAGCACAAGTGTCACTTTTGGCTTCCGACCACATCCTCTGAGATTTTCCACAGTGCGGAACATCTTGTATTTTTCAATAATACTTTGCACTGTAGCCACTGGAACTTGAAAACATTTAGAAATGGCCTTGTAGCCCTTTCCTGATTTGTGAGCAGCCACAATGTGCAGCCGCAGGTCCTGACTGAGCTCTTTTGTCTTAGCCATGACTGTCCACAAACCAACGGCTGCTGTTTTTCACCTGTTGAGTTGATTAAAACAGCTGTTCCCAATTAATCAGGGTAATTAGGATGCTTTAGAACAGCTTGGACTATTTGGAATGGTATAGAACTTTTGATTTTCCCACAGACTGTGACAGTTTGTGAAGGGTATAAATAATTTTGGACTGGACACTTTTTGCTCAAATGTAAATAAAAGCTAAGTAATGTTTTTTTTTTCCACAATAATGCCTCTTGTACAACGTCTTATTATCTTTTGGGAGACACCTATGTCATTTCCCGTCAAAAATTTACTTGCTGGTTGAATAAAAGTAACTTTAACTCAAAATTTGCCAGGGGTATGAATAATTATGGGCAGCACTGTATATATACACACGCACACATACATACACACATTTTGCAGTTTTGCCTTGTATTCTATCTTAAACTGAATGGGTTGTTATACAAGGTGAGGGTTCACATATGCTTTAAGCTGGCTATACATGGATCAAAATTCACCTTGTTCAGCAGAAACCATTTATGGCCATTCCTGTTCATGAGAAGTCAATCAATTGACTTTTCATGAACAGGCTTGTAGGAATATTTTTGCTCGAAAGTGCTACAGCCAATTGGCCGCAGTGCTGATCAGTGTATTGTGGTCAGAAAGTCCTGCTGGCAGAATATAATGACACAGTAGGGAGGATTTTCACTTTCACCTCCATTGTTCTACAATTTATTTCTGCCTAGTGCTGGAATCTGTTACAATTATATGTTCTGCATACACTAATTTGAATGCCTATGCCAAGATCAAGAACGTTGTTATAGTTTATATGACTTAAGCATAAAGGGCATGTCATGAATCTGCAGCAAAGTTTCAATGCCCTGACTGTCTGCTTACCTCTCTGGTCTGTGTATCAGCTTGAGGCCTCATACACACGGACGTTTTTTGACGCCGGCGTTTTCTGGCGTTTTTTGCAGCTCTCCATGTTAGTCAATGGCCCCATAAAAATGTTGGCGTTTTTGAGCTGTAGATGACGTCGGCGTTAGTGAGCTGAAACTAGAACCCACAGCCATCGCGTTCTGAGGCTGTAACATTTTGGCATTTTTTGACGCCGACGCCACAATATGCCAACAAACGCCACCTAATATTATACCGGCGTTTTTTGACGCCAAAGTTTTTAGGTTGAAAAATAGCAGAGGGATGATTTTTTTTTTAAAACGCCTATTGACGCCGACGCTCACTAACGCTCAAAAACGCTGATGCATAACGCAGAAAAACGCCGACTTTTTTTTCCTTGACGTCGGGCCCGACGTTTTGTTTATTTTTTTAGAAACGTCCGTGTGTATGAGGCCTTAGGGACTGTGCTCTTACACCTGTGTGTTTAAGTTTCTTCTCTCAGCATGACTCCACCCCAGCCTCTAACAGGAAACACGATTTAACCCCCCACACGGCAAGCCAGCTTTACCCGAGCACCAATTGTGTGAAGGCTTCCCTAGGTGATTCTTGCAGTGTGTGCTACATTTGATTCCCATGTATCAACTTTAGCTTGTTCTCCTGACCATCGGCTAGTTTTTCTGACTATCCTTGTCTGCTTGTTGCCCCAACCTTTGGCCTGTCCTCCTGACTATTTCTTGTTGCCCTGGACTGCTGCTTCCTCTCCATCCACCAGAACCAGCTGTGAGTGTGAGCTGGGAGACCCTGGGAGCCGCAACCTGGAGCCAGCTGCAGCCAAGTGCATTCTCACCATCAGAGGCCCTGGTGAAAACCTGCTGGCTCTTAGACTTTGCGCCCTGGGGGATGTTATGCTCTAGCTCCCTGTCCCAGACCGTGGCTGAGACCCTGTGTAGCTGCTTCTCAGAACTATTGACACTCAGCAAACATCCGTTGGATCCACAACTTCCGCTGTGCACTCCTAATCACTTGGTCCCGCAGGTGACCTGACAGGACAATAGCGTGATGTCTTTTATTGGGTTCCTGTGACAAATTCTTTCCTCAAGAACGAAAGAACCATGAATTCTAATTGATTTGTATGGTTTACTCTACTGCACATACAAAAATATAGTGCATTTAGCCCCATCAAACACGCTCACCTTATTGCTTGTAAAAGACATACAGATAAAGTCGCTCCTTATTATCTTCCTTTTTTCTTTCAGGAGTACCTCCTATCTGCCACAGACTAATTTACATGCATGTGATTTAATCAGACAAAATGTATTAGTGTGACCTTTCTCAGTTTACTTTAGCTGTTTTTAATATACACATTTACAGTACAGTCAAAGATGTGCTATGCATAAAATGTTCTCTTTAATTAAGAATATTCTCATTCATGACTTCTTTGAAAATGTCCTCAAATCTCACATTTATGTTTGTCACTAATAAAACACACTGCACATAAATAACCTTATTTTCACACATTGCTCACAGCAATTATTAAGCTCTCCTTTAACAAGCTTACATTTGATTTCTCAGTTTTAACTTCATATTAATTTGCAGCTGAACAACTTACTAGGACTTGCTAGATTGGGGAGCATTGGTATGTGCTCATTGCACGTTTAATTAAATATTTTTCCGCTCTCCAGATACATGAATAAACATGTCTGTTAACTAGAAGGGCTTGGGAAGGCAATATGAAAAACTACATCACTCCTCGTTTATAGGGAAAAAAAGTTCTTGCATACTATATGCATTAGTTAGATATTATTTTCAAAATACACTACAGGGTGGGCCATTTATATGGATACACTTTAATAAAATGGGAATGGTTGGTGATATTAACTTCCTGTTTGTGGCACATTAGTATATGTGGGGGGGGAAACTTTTCAAGATGGGTGGTGCCCATGGCGGCCATTTTGAAGTCGGTCACTTTGAATCCAACTTTTGTTTTTTCAATAGGAAGAGGGTCATGACACATCAAACTTATTGGGAATTTCACAAGGTGCTGCACATCTCGTATCTTCACAGCATAGACAATTGCCTTCAGATGACCCCAAAAAAAAAAGTCTAAGGGGGTCAGATCGGGAGACCTTGGGGGCCATTCAACTGGATTGGTCATCGTTGGCCACCATGGTCACCACCCATCTTGAAAAGTTTCCCCCCTCACATATACTAATGTGCCACAAACAGGAAGTTATTATCACCAACCATTCCCATTTTATTAAGGTGTACCCATATAAATGGCCCACCCTGTATATTACCAAAAGTATTGGGACACCTGCCTTTACAAGCACATGAACTTTAATGGCATCCCAGTCCTAGTCTGTAGAGTTCAATATTGAGTTGGGCCACCCTTTGCAGCTATAACAGCTTCAACTCTTCTGTGAAGGCTGTCCACAAGGTCTAGGAGTGTGTCTATGGGATGTTTGACCATTCTTCCAGAAGTGCATTTGTGAGGCCGGGCACTGATGTGGACAAGAAGGCCTGGCTCACAGTCTCCACTCTAATTCATCTCAAAGGTTTTCTATTGGGTTGAGGTCAGGACTCTGTGTAGGCCAGTCAAGTTCCTCCACACCAAACCCGCTCATCCATGTCTTTATGGACCTGGACCTTGCTTTGTGCACTTGTGCGCTGTCATGTTGGAACAGGAAGGGGCCATCCTCAAACTGTTCTCACAAAGTTGGGAGCATGAAATTGTGTAAATTGTCTTGGTATGCTGATGCCTTAAGAGTTCCCTTCACTTGAACTAAGGGACCAAGCCCAACCTCTGAAAAAACAACCCAACACCATAATCCCCCCTCTACTAAATGATCTGGCCGGAGAGTATGTGTAACGTCATCTGAACTAGCTGGGCAAGTGATACTGCCGTTAGAGATACTGTTAATGCTTGAATATCTTAACCTTGATGTAAGTGCAACATTTACTTTTCCTAATAAAATGTCTGGCTGTTTTACACTCTGAGGCTTCTCCCTTTCTATATAAGGTTTCTGGATACATGGAGTGTATCCCTACAAGCAGGGGCGTAACGATAGGGGTTGCAGGGGTTGCAATTGTAACCGGGCCCCATGGTCCAGGGGGCCCATGTGCCTCCCTTGTACACCTGAATAGGAGGGATGGTGGGGATGGCATTTAGAGGACCCAATCTCCTCTATTTTCCTCTATCCAGTTTACTTGTCTTCTGCTGTTCCCAGGGCCCCTGTGTGCTTCCCTGGTCCCCCTGGGGCCTGCTGCAGAACTTGTGAAAGGGCCCCACTGCAGTACCATAATAAAGGGACCCACGATAGGCGTAAAGGGCCCCTGGATCAGTAGGAAGAGGAAAGGGCCCTGGCCAGGGGTCAGGGGGCCCTTCATAATTTCTTGCACCGGGGCCCTGAAGGTTTTAGTTACGCCTCTGCCTACAAGCATATGCAAACACGCTATTTGAAACATCCAAACCTGAGACATCCAAACCTGTGATTACTCCTTTACAAGCTGCCTTGATCCCTGTGATAGGGAATCAGTGCGTCAGGTAAGAGGCAAATTTTCCTCTTGTTGACTGAGCACTTTTCATCTTTTGAGCACTGGTGGCTGCGGAAGTGGAACATTTGACACTTACACACTTTTAATTGTTATATGCATCCTTTCCAAAGTGTATGGACTTCATGGACATTTCTTTGCACTGAGATTTTTTTTTTTTTTTTCTTTCATTTGTGCTCACGTTTTTATACACTATGCATGCAATTTAAGATTTATCTGTGCACTTTACTTCATTTTTTCATTAGTGGGATCGTAATATTTTCCATGTACACAATTTACCTAAGTTGGTTCATCATTTGTTGTGAGATTGGTTTCACTCATTTCATCCACTATTGTAACATAAGGTCACATTCATTTAATTTTAAAAATAACAGCGTAGCATCATTATTTTTGTTTGTTTGTTTTTTCCTCTTCCAGGACTTGGGTTACAGCAGTTCAAACTTTAGGCCAGCACAAAGATACATCATTTGTTGTTTATTTTAGCTAAATTGATGAAGAAATTAGATTTTTTACATTTTTTTATGGGATGTTTTTTAGAGCAGAAAGTAAAAAAAAAATATTGTTTTTATTTCAAAATTGTTGGTAATTTTTTTTCAAATACCTCCAAAAGAAAGCTATGTTTGTGTGTGTGGGGGGGGGGGGGGGGGGTTTGCCCAACATTTTACCTGGGTACAGTGACGCACGATTGTCAGTTAAAATATTGCAGTAATTGATGAAGAAATACATTTTTTTACATTTTTTATGGGATGTTTTTTAGAGCAGAAAGTAAAAAAAAATATTGTTATTATTTCAAAATTGTTGTTTTTTTTTTTTTTTCAAATACCTCCAAAAGAAAGCTATATTTGTGTTTTGTGTGGGGGGGTTTGGGGTACATTTTACCTGGGTACAGTGACGCACGATTGTCAGTTAAAATATTGCAGTACCATAGCACAAAAAAAATGGCCTGGTCAGGAAGGGGGTAAATCTTCCAGAGCTGAAGTGGTTAAAGAAGGTTCCATATTCAGGATTTTTTTTTTTTACATGACAACCAACATGATCAGTACTTCTCAGTATGATACTTTTACTCTAAAAATACAAAAGAGCTAGAACATTAAACCTTAAAACTGAATTCCAGGATTTCAGCTCTTTTGCAAAAAAATGAAAGCACACTATGGGGTTGATTTACTAAAACTGGAGAGTGCAAAATCTGGTGAAGCTGTACATGGTAGCCAATCAGCTTCTAACTTCACCTTGTTCTATTAAGCTTTGACACTAAAACCTGGAAGCTGATTGGTTTCTATGCAGAGCTGCACCAGAT
Source organism: Glandirana rugosa (assembly GCA_018402905.1). Lineage (NCBI taxonomy): Eukaryota > Metazoa > Chordata > Amphibia > Anura > Ranidae > Glandirana > Glandirana rugosa. The sequence continues at coordinate 1,009,256 of BLSH010409483.1, read as the reverse complement.
TTTGCACTCTCCAGTTTTTGTAAATCAGCCCCTATGAGTTAAGTCCAGCGAGGTGCATGACACCTCCTGGGCCTAGCTCTATTATTTATATCTGACAACTTTATAGTACTCCCGGAAGACAGCTATCACTGTAGTTCCAAGAGTGCAACATGTATCTTTTTGATCTCTGTATCTTGAACAGGAGAGTCACTGAAGCTGCTATGCCTGCCCCTCGCCTCCTTCTGCCCAAACACATAAGCCTTGGTGAACACATTCACAAAATACAAAGGTTTCTGTGAAGAGGCAGCAGAGGGGAGGGGTGGGCATAGCTGCTCTGTGTGTTTCTTTCCTCCCCGTTCCCCAAAGTGTATTTCCAACAGAGCATAGGAGCAATGAATCTGTCAAATAATAGAGACAAGCCAATGAGATGCCATGCAGCTCCTTGGACTTAACTCACAGTATGCCTTTACTTTTTAAAATTAACAAAATTAATGTAAACCCTAAGAAGTAATATCTATTTTTTGTTCTTTCTTTTGATCAGTTAAATATTGAAAATCTTTAGTTATATTTCGGTTTGCCGAAAAACAATGCTGCCAGAAACAGTGTGTTCCTAATTTTCTGTATTAAGCTTGAAATGCTGCAGTGAAACCTCAGGCAATCATATAAGCTTTGCCAAGCTCACACTTGGGAATTTCAGGACATCTCCCCTTTATGTTATGGAGAGGAGGAAAGGAGGCAGAGTTCTGTAGCTGGTGTCCTGTAGTCCTAACATACTTTATATGCTAGGCTGACAATGCTCCCAGCAAACATCATCATCATCTTGGTGAGGAATAGAGAAGAGGGCTCAAATACTTTATGGAGAAGGTACTAGCCACCTTGTGTATGGCTCCATTCACACTTGTACAACTACAAAGTTGTGCCGACTTTGGAGTGCAACTTTGATGCAAATTTGGATGGGTGCAACTTGAATATGACTTTGGCTTTAACCAGTAATAATGGACAACTGTTGCACACAAGTTGCATTGTATAACATTCAGGTATGACATTCATGCAACTTCTGAGGGTTAACATTGAAGTCTATGACCCTCAAGTTGCATGAAAGTCAGACCAAAGTAGTGCATGAACTAGTTTGAAGTTGCTGCAACTTTAAATTGCCCATGACAAGTCGCACAAGTGTGAATGGAGCCTCCAAGGCCCCTTTCACACTTGTGCGACTTGAATGTCACATGGTTTTACCACATTTTTGATGCAACTGGAAGCAATGCATGTGAACTCTTGAGGTCTATGGTGACATAGGTTGGATGGGGGGGCGCCAGACCCCGCCCTTCCTTTTTGACCTCTGCCACTTCTCATAAGCCCCACTCCTTATACTTTCCACCCATTGTGTCAGGAGTATACAGCCCAGCATCACCAGATGGGGTATACAGCATCACAGATAAGGTATACAGTATCACCAGATAGGGGTATACAGAGCCACCAGATAGGGGTATACGGAGCCACCAGATAAGAGTGTACAGAGCCCCAGATAGGAGTATACAGAGCCACCACATAGGAGTATACAGAGCCACCAGATAGGAGTATACTGTGCCCCAGATAGCAGTATACAGAGCCCGAAATAGGGTATACAGAGCCCCAGTTAGCAGTATACAGAGCCCCAGATAGGAGTATACAGTGCCTCAGATAGGGGTATACAGAGCCACCAGATAGCAGTATAGAGATTCCCAGATAGCAGTATACAGAGCCCCAGACAGGGTATACAGTGCCCCAGATAGCAGTATACAGAGCCCTAGATAGCGGTATACAGAGCCCCAGATAGGAGTATACAGAGCCCCAGAGAGCAGTATACAGAGCCCCAGATAACAGTATACAGAACCCCAGATAACAGTAAACAGAGTCAACAGATAGGGGTATATAGAGCCCCAGATAGCAGTATACAGAGCCACCAGATAGTAGTATACAGAGTCACCAGGTAGGGGTATACAGAGCCCCATATAACAGTATACAGAGCCACCAGATATGAGAATACAGAGCCCCAGATAGAAGTATACAGAGCCACCAGATAGTAGTATACAGAGTCACCAGATAGGAGTATACAGAGCCCCATATAACAGTATACAGAGCCACCAGATATGAGTATACAGAGCCCCAGATAGCAGTATACAGAGTCACCAGATAGGAGTATGCAGAGCCCTATATAACAGTATACAGAGCCATCAGATACAAGTATACAGAGCCCCAGATAGCAGTATACAGAGACACCAGATAGGAGTATACAGAGCCCCAGATAGCAGTATAGAGAGCCCCAGATAGTAGTATACAGAGTCACCAGATAGGAGTATACAGAGTTAACAGATAGGAGTATACAGAGCCCCAGATAGGAGTATACAGAGCCCCAGATAGGAGTATACAGAGCCCCCATATAACAGTATACAGAGCCCCAGATAGTAGTATACAGAGCCACCACATAGGAGTACACTGCACTAACCCCCCCCCCCCCCCGCGCACGCTGCGGACATCACTGACAGCACACACCCCCATCCCAGAGGTCCGGCAATTACTGTGTGGACTCTGGAGAGGATCATCCTGTCTCGCAGCGCCGGCAGAGTTTGGAGAGGGTGGACGGAGGTGTCCGCTCTTCATGTTTCCCTTCCTTGCCAAAGCGCCTAGGCATCCAATAGGATCGCCTGATGCTTTGTCCAAATCCGGAAACAGGTCTCACTGACCTGCCTCCTGATTGGCGGGGAGGCACTGCAGTGTGAAAATTCATTCGCTATGGTCACACAATTGTGTGGGATTGGGGCACAATCTCTGTGCCCTGAGCCCACCTTTTTTGAAGCCTGTTAGAGCCTTGGGCTCTAGCCAGGTACTTAAAGAAAAAACACTTCCTCCCACCCCCACCATAGGAATCCATGTGTCTGGTGTCCTGAAAAGGGCCGGGTGCATGGATAGGAAGGAGGCGGTGCCCATGCACCCTTAATGCTGGGCTGCCCCTGTACCTATGAAAGATGCAAACTGTCACAGTTAATAGAGAGCCAGAATTGGAGCCACACCTCTCTATTATGTACAAAGATTAACTGATACTCATAAGCTGCATCTATGTTTCAAACAGTCTTTTAAACATTTAAATAGTGCAAAATATAATGTCCATAAATACCTGATGTGAGCCTGAAGGCTGACTGTTCTGACTGATAAGCATACTAATAAAGATTTCACTGACACAGTGAGAAGGAAAGAAACACATTCTTGAATAGACCAGAAATCATTTCCCTTGTGCATGCACTGGTAAGTGCTATCTCCCTGCACTAGTTGTTATGCCAATACATCTGGGATGCTACAGAATGTATTACTGTACTGTATGTGTGGAGGCTTCTTAGAATCTCAGCTATGAGTGTTTGCAATGGGAAACTCCCCTCAAAAGGAACAGTTATAGGGAGAACTTTGGATATTGGATTAGGTTAATATGTGTTAAAATAGTCTTTTAGACTGACCATGCACAGACTGGTATCTGCAATTAATGCAATAAAACTAATCATCACTTGTGATAACTGGGCCCTTGGAAAGGATGGATCAAGAAACTAAAAGCATGTGCAAACATGCTTTTTCAAACATGCTGGAATATATACATGGTCAACTGTCAATTCAGTTAAAACATCATTGTTTGAGTTAAGGAAAGAAGTCTTGGCATATCCTATATGGCAGAGATTAGTGTGCTATATTAATGCTGCAATAAAAGATCAGCTGATGGTAACTGAGCTCCAGAGTTCCAGTCATTTCCAGTAACCTGATGATTCTAATCATTGAACCATTTTTGGGAGCTAGAGACTCCAAAAAAGGAAAACAAAAAAAAAAAACAAAACATTAAGGCCCGTTTCACACGGGCTTTCCAATCAGTCCCGCCTGTCAGTTTTTCAGGCAGACCTGATCGGATGCTCCATTCACTCCTATGGGGTAGCTGATGTCAGCGGTGACATGTCCGCTGACACCCGCTGCTATCCTAAAGTGTCTGTGAAATCCAGACGGATGGTGACCCTAGACGGTCAATTTTCATGCAATCTCCCCAGAGAGGACAGTGTCCGTTTCTGCACAGTGAGTGGAGACGGACCTGTCATCCGCCTACTCAGCGGGGATCGGTGGAGCAATCCCTCGCGGAGCAAAGCAGAGCCAGCCGAGAGGCCCGCCCATGTGAAGGGACCTATATGCATGCTTTTCAATTAAAAAAAAATAATGAGATGCTATAAAGAATAAAACCAAAAACTTGCCATGCTCATACGTACAGCCTAAAATGATAGAAACTACCAGCCATACACTGAAATGCAGGAAATGTAAACAGAAATTTCCCTAATCACTATTTGTTTAACTGACAAAATAAAATCATTTCAGAAAGACATTTGCTGTTACAAAGGCACTTAGGGGTTCTCCATTCATCTATCTTACACACGTGGAAACATTTAAAAATGAAGAACCATTCCTCCACATGCCTCCCACTGCCTGTCAATGATCTTGAAGGAAATGTTTACGTCAGGAATACAGTAAAAAGAAAAATGTTTTCAAGAAAATTGTCCCTTCTTTTTTCATTTTAGTCGAGTAAGAGCACAATACTGCATATTAATTATTTATAGCTTTATATGCAGACAATAGGTGCTCTCAGCTTCTTTTCGCAGGTTTCCAAAGTGCTCATTAACTTCTTTGTTGAAAAAATTAAAATCTGAAAAAAAGCATTGCTCTTTGGAAAACCTATAATTCTATGTGATACCACTGTCAGAGGTACACTTTGCATTAAATGTTAAGTAAAAGTAAAACTTTCTTTAGATCTAGCAGCCAGCTAAAAAAGTTAGGAGCCAGTGTGTGTGCGGCGATATGTAACATGTGTATCACAATTGACGTTTTCATCCGTAGGCACCCCAACGCATACATTTACATTTGTACATGCACATATGTGAGGGTGGGGGTGTCAAAAATATATTTTTGACA
>BLSH010409483.1:918162-934665 GCA_018402905.1 Glandirana rugosa | reverse complement strand
GTCTTGTGCTTGCAAATAATAGCATTTCTGGTGTCGTCAGACAGCTCCTTTGTCTTTACCATTGTCACACATGAAGAGGGAATGACAGGTGGCTTTTTATAAAACCAAAATGTTCATTTATTGGCTAATTTGGGTCACATGGGTGGAGGCAATTCATCACAGGTGATCCTCATTTGAGATCTGCAACAGGTGAGCCAAATTGGGTTTCCATACTGATTTGCAGCAAAGGGTGCCAATACCACTGACAAGGCAAGCATTATGGTTTTCTCTGTTTTCCTCATAATGTTTATCTTTTTAAATGTTATTTATCATTTACAGTTTTTTGTCAAACACAAGCTATCTGTAGTAATATGTTGGTTAATTTGATACATTTCCTTCAGTAGATATTCCACAATATGTACATAAACTTCATGGGTGCCAATAATGGTGAGCAGGACTGTACATAGACAATATAATTTAAGAATAATTTTAGAGATGTTTGTTTACACATCCAATTGGAAACACACTGACCATTAAATGCAATTTTTTTAAACAGGATCTTGCTTATTAGATGCTTAGATTCTATTAAAATATATTTTGATATTAAAACTCTCAGTTAAAGTAAAATATAATGCTCCAAAGGAAAAAAAAAAATAACAAAAAACCTGAAATGAGATAAATATGTTGGATATGAATGTTGACAGCTCCCTCCTGAAAATGTGTCACTGTCTTTAAAGCGGAACTTCAACTTAAGGCCTCATGCACGCTGGACGTTATTAAAAAAACAGTAACGTTAGCTGTAGAGTGAGTTTTATAGCGTTTTTTAGCTTATTTTAGCAAAACTATACTCCCTTAAAAGCTTTATGGCTCAAAAACACTGATAAATTCATCTGTTTTACACCTGAAAAACTCTTCTCAAAACCCACTAGTTCTGGGGGTCTTTTCCAGCCAGAAAACGCCCCTTCCAAAAACTGCTGAGAACAGCCTATGTGCGCATGGATACATAGGATAACATGCTGGAGAGTTTATTGGATGCAGAAAAAAACGTCTGAAGCCAAAAACAGCAGCTATAAAAATGTCCAGTGTGCATGAGGCTTAAAAGGTTAGTTTCACTGATCCTCCCCCTCCAACTTTGACACTTTTTTTTTTTTTTTTGGGGGGGGGGCACATACCTATTTTTTTAATGTACCCACTCCCACTCCAACTGGCAGCCTCCATTGACCCATCACTGGCTTCTGGACCATTCACTGAGTGCAGCATGTGCACTGAGGAGCCGCCTATGAAGCAGCAGGGGGTGACAGCTGGCTTCCCCACAGGCATGGCGGCACCAGGGACCTAAAATATGAAGATCAGGTATGCTGAGCTGACACGGTGCATACTTGTTCCAAGTAGTGAAACCAAAGGCCGTCAAACAACACATTTTTAAAAGGAGGTCATCGTGGATTGCAGCCAACATGTTTTTCTCAATAAAGGTTTCCTTCATATGCAATTTGTGGTAAGAAATATGGTACTCTACAGCACAAATAACCAATCTTAAACCGGCCATATACCAGTAAAGGTGCATACAAACATTATTTTCAGTACATTTGAAGACATGACAAATGTTGTTCTAAAGTACTTCAAAATGTAATAGCCTTTAACAATAAATTGTAAAGCGAATGGACTTTCCTAAAATGTAAACTATGGATAGTGTTAGAAATTCATTTTTTTCATGAAAGAAGAATGCATCCTGCTCCTTCAAATATTCTCATCACTGCAGTTGAACATGAATGTCAATTTGCACCCGCCAAATACATTTGAAAATCTAACGAATGTTAATAAAATTGAAATTTTCGAACAAAATTCTGCTAGTGTATGACCAGCTTTAGCAATTGCAGTGAGGATCAATAAATGCAGGCTTGGAAGATAATGCCGTCTCTTGGATCCTGGGATTGGAGTGGGACTTTCTGGGATATGACCATTCCTATCAAGGATTATAATAGTCCAATGTTTGGAGAGAGCATCCATGTCCATACTGTCTGACTGGCAATATTTGTAGCAATTGAACAAATTATAGCATTTAGAGGTTACATAACGTGTGGATGTAACCTAATGTATTTTTTTTTCTATGTATTGTGACCATGCACAGGTTTCAGTAAATTGCCAAATATTCTCCGGGTTCCGCAAATGTCAGTTAGTGTTCTCCATGTAAGGTATAATTATTTTCCCAGCTATGCAAAAATGAATAAAAGTATTTGCCCAGCAGTGTAGAAAATATAATAAACATAGCTAAATCCCTCAACTTTGTGTATGGAACGTTTTTTTTATCAAACAGAAGAGAAAGCACAATGGATTCACAATCCTTTACATCAGAATTTAAAAACGTGCTCCTTTGCCTAGTGCCAGGTGTGTTTAATTCAACCAGTGGTGAATGGAACACAGTTTACATGCAATACAGGGGCAAATAACGTGTCAATATAAACTTATACAGCTGAATAACAAACACAGTGCATCCTGTTAATATATAGACAAGCATATGCCACAAGAGAAATGAGGCTTTAAAAACTGTAAACACTCATTACATGCATTCCTATATGCAAATTAGCTTTTGACAGAACAATCTTAACCACTTCAGCCCCCGGAAGGATTTCACACTTTAGGACCAGAGCACTTTTTGCGATTCGGCACTGCGTCGCTTTAACTGACAATTGCCCGGTCGTGCGACGTTGCACCCAAACAAAATTTGTGTCTTTTTTATCCCATAAATAGAGCTTTCTTTTGGTGGTATCTGATCACCTCTGCGTCATTTCTGATCGTCGCTATAAACAAAAGAAGAGCGATAATTTTGCAAAAAAAAACAAATTTCTTACTTTTTGCTAAAATACAATTCCAAAAAAAATATATATATATAAAAAAAAACATTTTTATCCATCAGTTTTGGTCGATTTATATTTTTCCTCATATTTTTGGTAAAAAAAAAAAAAAATTGCAATTGGCGTTTATTGATTGGTTTGAGCAAAAGTTGCCGCGTATACGGATGATGAGAATTAATTTCTGTTTTTTTTACTAGTAATGGCAGTGATCTGATCAGAGTCCCAGGCAGTCGAGTCTCTCGTGCAACATTGCTGGAATGGAGGGAGCCCAGGTAAGTATTAGGGCAGCTGAAAGGGACTGCTGCACACAAAAGGCTTTTTATCTTAATGCACAGAACACATTAAGATTAAAAAAAAAAAAAAAAAAAAAAAAAAAAACGTTCTGCCTTTACAGCCACTTTAGAGTTTCTCCAGGTGATTTGACTGTTTTGGGCAAACTTGCTATGCTTTGTGTACATATTTTTCTTATCTTATGAAAGGCTCAAGGGAGACGGTACTCCAGAAGTCAAGAGTGATCTCACAGTTGAACCACCTCATACAAGCTTATATTAGTTATCCACCACACATTTCAATTCATGAGTTACATAAGAAGCAATTTTTATAGAAAGAAAAACTAGATAGATTTCCTGCATACAATTCCCAGCCTTGTGTGACTTCCAGATGCCTGACAGAAGCTGCAATTCTGTACTTGATCAGGCTTTGAGAAGTCTCTGGCACAGGATGTGTTCTGTGTTAGGCTACAGTCTGAAATTGCGTAACAATGCAACATTTATTTATTTAACCAAAGGGATTGTAATTGTGGTTTTAACTTTGTATCACCTAACATGACCTATGGGACCTCTCTAAGGAAATCAGAATGAAGAGAAAATTAAAATAGGTCACAAAATGTTGTGGGTATATTTTACCTCCCTTGTGAGAACTGAATGTTCTTGTATGTCTTCCTCTGAGGCAATCATTTTTAGCCTGTCTATATATGTAACTTTAATAAAAAGGCAGCCTGCAAGCTGCATTAAGTTGGACCTTGAGCTTAGTACATATTCACACAGTAACGATTGCAGACTGCACCAAAATACAGATATAGTACTGCCTGTAAGCTTAACTCTATGAATTTAAACTAAGAACACAGCATGTTCTCCATCTTAATTCATTATGCTCATAACATGTTGTACAGTGTTTCCCCAAAAATAAGACTGGGGTGGCACAGTGGTGTAGTGGTTAGCACTTTCGCCTAGCAGCAAAAGGGTCGCTGGTTCAAGTCCCAACCACAACACTACCTGCCTGGAGTTTTCATGTTCTCCCTGTGCCTGCGTGGGTTTCCTCTGGGTACTCCAATTTCCTCCCACACTCCAAAGACATGCTGGTAGGTTACCTGGCTCCTGTCTAAATTGGCCCTAGTATATGTATGAAAGTGAGTTAGAGACCTTAGACTGTAAGCTCCTTGAGTGCAGGGACTGATGTGAATGTACAATGTGTATCTAAAGTGTTGCGTAAATTGACAGTGCTATACAAGTACCTGAAATAAATAAATAAAAATAAAATATTAATTTAGGCAACAACAGACACAGTAGGGATTATATTTGGCTAGGTCTTATCATGCAATGTGCGGTCTTCTCTCCCTCTCTGCCTGTCAGGAATACGCAGTGTGAACTGAGTAAAAGTGGTTGTAAAATCCTAGAACCCACTCTACTACAGTAATATATCATGTAAAATGTGTGTGTTTCTGTAATACAATTGTGCCAAATGCCTTTTAAAGCGCTTCTGTGACCCGCGAGAGCTCTCTTCCCCGCTTCAACAGAAGGGAGAAGATGAGCAGGAGGTCAGCTGAGCACCGAGCGGCGCTGTACCGAATGTATTTGACATAATTATATTACAGAAACATGCAAATTTTACACTATATAATACTGTAATAGAGTGGATTCTAGGATTTTACAACCACTTTAAACTAGGGCTTATTTTCAGGGTAGGGCTTATTTTGCAGCCACTCCCAAAAATCACATTAGGTCTTATTTTTGGGGAAACACGGTAGTCACTGCATAGATAATATCCACACAGCTGTGTATGTCGCTTAACCGATTGCCGACGGCTGATCGGCATTTGACGGCGACAGTGTGGCTCGATTGCGTGGATCGCCGTCATATGACGGCAGCCGCGAGATCAAGCCCAGTGAGCGCGCGCGTGCCGCCGGAGGCACTGTGTCCGGGGAGGGCCAGGGAGCGGGTGCGGCGGATTCGATCTCCGCCGGCCACCCGTGATGTCCCCCCCGGAGTGAAAGCACGGAGGTCCGTGTAAGTAAACACGGACCTCCGTTCTGTGAGGGGGGAAGGGCTGTGATCACAGCCTTCCTCTACATGGAGGCTGTGATCACTTCCCTTCCACAGCTAGGGCAGCCCACACACAGTTAGAACACGCCCAGGGAACACAGTTAACCCTTAGAGCGCCCCCTGCAGGTTAACCCCTTCACTGCAAATGGCATTTACACAGTAATCAGTGCATTTTTATAGCACTGATCGCTGTATAAATGCCAATGGTCCCAAAAAAGTGTCAAAATGTTCCGACATGTCTGCTGAAATATCACAGTACCGCTAAAAATCGCAGATCACCGCCATTACTAGTAAAAAAATAAAAAATAAATAAAAACCCCAGAAATGAATTCTCATCATCCGTAAACGCGGCCACTTTTGCGCAAACCAATCAATAAACGCCGATTGCGATTTTTTTATCACAAATATGAGGAAGAATATAAATCGGCCAAAACCGATGAAAAAAAAATGTTTTTTTTATATTTTTTTTTTTGGATTTGTATTTTAGCAAAAAGTAAGAAATTTGGGTTTTTTTGCAAAATTGTCGCTCTTCTTTTGTTTATAGCGGCGATCAGAAATGATGCAGCGGTGTTAAAATACCACCAAAAGAAAGCTCTATTTGTGGGAAAAAAAGGACGCAAATTTTGTTTGGGTGCAACGTCGCACGACCGCGCAATTTTCAGTTAAAGCGACGCAGTGCCGTATCGCAAAAAGGGCTCCGGTCCTAAAGCTGGAAATCCTTCCTGTCCTTAAGTGGTTAAAGTGACTTTTGCAAATTGAAAAAAAAAAATCTAATCAAATAACACCAACCAAATGTGTAAGATGCAACAATGGCATTGTTTCCAAGCAGATTTGTCGTACACAGTTCTGCTGTTCAGATTTCTGAAGGTCAATATTTTAGAAAGGGCACAAAGCTTCTGTCTAAGGATTATTAGAAAGACGTGATATGAGAGAGGGAACAATAAAAAAAGCTTACTAAAACCTTAATGCACAGATACTGCACAGACAGAAAAAGGTGTTATAAGGGATATAAAATAGAATGGTGTTTGTTACTTTAGAGCCCAGTTCTAGCCAGTTATTTTGGATATAGCAGGGAAGTTCATGTTGCCATAAAGGTTGTGAATGGGCGCTCTGTATTTTGAAGCATACATATGTACAAGCAAATCACTAAAAGGTAGCTTGCTTAAGTTTGTTCATTTTCTGTAGCTGCTTGGTATTACTTAGCATTGACATTTGTGGTGGATTGTCTGTACTAGATAGCGTAGATCAAGGGTGCTCAACCTTTTGAAGAGCGATGGCCACTTTAGCGACTTGGTAGCTGGTTGCGGGCCACAATGAGCAGAGCGGGTGGATGACAGGTCTGAGTCCATTCTGCATATGCAGAGCAGATCAGATCGGAGATTGTGAGTGAGTGTAAAAGGACGCAAGTCAGTTTAAATCTGTTGCTCTATAGAGGTGAATGGAGGGTCTGCTTGGGTCCGCCTGAAAAACAGACGGTCCCGATCAGACCGATTGTGTGAAAGGGGTCTAAGGCTGCTTTCATACTGATGCACTGCAGTTTACCTGCACCTCAACTGACCTCAATCTTCACTTCTTCCTCAGGATTCCTGCAGGTATCACTGTTTGCTGCTGTCTCCCAGGCGGGTATGGCTTGTTGCTGCTGCTGGCTGCCCTTAAGGCGGGTACTGCTGGTGGGTCCTGCTGGCTGGTATTGCTGGCTGGTACAGGAGTACTGCTGGCTGGTACTAGTGGGTACTGCTTGCTGGTACTGGTGGGTACTGCTGGCTGGTACTGGTGAGTACTGCTGGCAAGTACTTCTGGCCGGTACTGGCAAGTACTGCTGGTGAGTTCTGGTGGGTACTGCTGGTGAGTACTGGTGGGTACTGCTGGCTGGGAATGGTGCCTGGTACTTCTGGGTACTGCTGGCTGGTACTGTTGGGTACTGGTGGCTGGTACTTCTGGGTACTGATGAGTACTGCTGGCTGATACTGCTGGGTACTGGCGGGTACTGCTGGCTGGCACTTCTGGGTACTGTGGGGTACTGTTGGCTCGTACTTCTGGGTACTGGCTGGTACTGCTGGGTACTGGTGGGTACTGCTGAAAAACAGACAATCAGACTGATCGTGTGAAAGGGGGCTAAGGCTGCTTTCACACTGATGCACTGCGGTTTACATGCACATCAACTGACCTCAATCTTCACTTCTTCCTGCAGATATCGCTGGCTGCTGCTGTCTCCAAGGTGAGTATGGCTTGTGACTGCTGCTGGCTGTCCTTCAGGGCGGGTACTGCTGGTGGGTCCTGTTGGCTGCTACTGGTGAGTACTGCTGGTGTGTACTGTTGGCTGGTAATGGTGGGTACTACAGGCTGGTACTGCTGGCTGGTACTTCTGGGTACTGAGAGGTACTGCTGGCTGGTACTGCTGGTTAGTACTTCTGGGTACTGATGGCTGGTACTGGTGGGTACTGCTGGCTGGTACTTCTGGGTACTGCTGGCTGGTTCTTCTGGGTACTGGTGGGTACTGCTGGCTGGTTCTTGATCCCCCCATACCCGCCATCAGTGTGACAGGAGTGGCGCTGGAGGAAGCATGTGGCTGCAGTAGAGGGCAGAGCTGATGCTTTCTGTATCACTCTTGTCCCAGGCGGAGTACATTTGGTATCACTCCGCCTGTGACAGAAGCTGGCGCTATACAGGAAGCTTCAGCTCTACTCCCTCTAGCGCCGGGTTGGATCTTCACGCTAATACTCAAGCATGGCGGGTCAGGAACCCGCAATCTGGACTTGCCGATCCGCCATCCCAGAGCAGGAGGCGTGGGCCACATCAGACAACCAGTGGTTGGGCACCCATGGTGTACATGGATGTCGTATGGTTATTTCTGCAGTCAATGAGCACAATGGTAGTGCTGTTTAGGCCCAAAAGTGTGAAACATTATCATGCTAATAGGATGCTCTGCTTACCATTCCAAAACTTAAATAATAAAGATATTACTTTGTTTTTAACTTTTTAATAAACTGTGGATCAGCACTGTCCATTTTAGAGCAACCACACTACTAAATTGCTATCTGTAGGTTTCAGGGCCGTGTCCCCTCTTTAAGACTGAAGAAAAGGGGTCACATCCCTGAAACATGTTGTCCTGGAAACCCTAGCCTGTCAGAAAAATCCACTGGTACGAACCTGCATACAGCCCATAGTTAGCTTCGGTTGAGAGCTTGTGAAGCGAATTTGCACTTTCGCCAGCTTTTCAGCACACACAGGACCAGAATAAGCTTGGCTTTGCAAGTTATTCTACACCACTGCCTATGTACAAAGCACTTCTCTGATGTGGCAACATGCAATTACATTTTCTGGATTTTATTTTATTTCATCCCATTAAACTGTTCAACTTCACTAGCTCATGCATTTTCCTATGGTTTCTCTTTGATTGCATGAAAACCAGTCCTATTTAAATGGCATGCAACTGTTTACATCCATGTGCTATGTTACAGTGCTGTTTGCTGCATCATCTTGCGTGTGTTTTTTTTTGTTTTTTAAATAGAGCTTCTATTGCAGTATTAAAAGCACTAAAAATGCAACTTTTTTTTCATACTTTTTATTGGGTTTCACAAAAAAAAAAAAAAAAAAAAACAAGCTGCAATACCAGTGTGTAAGTACAGAGGTCTAGCAGACTAGATTCGAAAGAATAGTGTATCTTTGGTTAAGGCCAGAATATTATACAACTTGAATATTATGCATAACACATATATGTTGTTGTACAAATTTCTGAGGAAGAAGCAGTGGGAAACGTGAGTGGAAAGACCCAAGGGGTTGCTACCGGCCCGGAGGTGGGTTGAGGTGAGCCTGAAAGGAATTTGTAGATAAGAACAAACAACAATAATCTATAGCAACTAAAGGCTAAGACCACAGTCCCAAGTGTTCTAAAGTATGTAAGCAAATGCACTAAGGCTGTGAATATCCATCTTAATTTCGCTTTTCAGAAAGCCCTTATCAACCTACCTAACCTCCCCATCAATTGGTTCCAGGAAATGCTGCACCTCCTATCCAGGTTCCCCTTCCTTCTGCTTGTCAGCGGTATAGCAAGTTGTTCCTTCCCTGCACCGCTCTGCATACCTGGAGAAGCATTCTGGGGGTCGGCAAGTAAGGGACACAATCGATAAGTTGCCGACCCCTGGGCTAAAGGGCTCTATGTTATGTGTTCTAGGTTATGAGATATGGTTCTACGATATTACTGCTGAAAACCTTTCCAATGGTGGATGCACAACTTTTCAGATATAAATCTACAAATGTACTTTTTTATACCTATATAAACTGTAGTGCAGTAGTAGGCAACCTTAAAGAGGAGAAGATCTACCTGAACAATGTGGGAGCAGTCAAAGATCATGGAGCATAGTGTCACCTCCTCACACCTGATTTAAATGTCTAATTGTTGTACTACCTTGTCGCATTTGTGTGCAATGCATGGCAATCATGGGTTTAAATCAGGTGGTGAAGAGGCAACATATAACCTCCTCACCACCTGTCAAATACACTTGGATCGCTTTTCAAAGAAGCAGCAGTGCCCGCTGCACTTGTGAATAAGTCCTTAGTTGTGTTCAGCAGAGGCAGCCTGACTTGTTCACATGTAAAGATGGGGGAGGTGATAAAGCCCGGTGGTTGAGTCGCGGTTCAGCGTGAAAGCAGCCCTATACCCAGTGTATTGGTTCACACTGACCTGAAGATCTCTTCTTACCTGCTGCTGGCACCACTCTGGAGACTGCTAGGCAGGATAAGAGGTGGAGTGCAGTTGGTATCTGCATGGGACAGGAGCCAGCACTACAGAGGAAGCATCAGCTTATGCGGCTCTTGCTCCATTCTACAGCTCCAACTTTACAAGTAGTTTCTCTGCATTGCACTCTATTTGGTGCTCTGGAATGGTGGGTCAGCAAGCCCAGACTGTGATCTGCCAGTCACTTGTCCACAATCTACTGGTAGATTGTGATCTACATGTTGCTGACCCCCGCTGTAGTGGACCTGTATAACAGCTTATATTATGGAAAAAGGTCAGCAAAAAAAATTTAGGTTTGGTTATATGCAATAAATATTTACAAGCAACAGATTATATCATTCCTTATGTATCTGAACTACTGCACTGATATGTGACCTATTGACATCATGCATTTTTTTTTTGTTTGTTTCAATGGTTTTTATTGAAGTTTTGCAGGTATGGTTAACAAGTTACATGGTACCATGAAAGTGCTCAGTAATACATGGATATTTTTAAATATAATCTTCTTACATATGAGACAGAGAGGAATGCAACTAACCTTAAAGGACATACAACAGTAAGATAGATACCAGTGTAATATTAATAAAGATGTTAAGTGTGATTACCGCTATATTTAGAGGCAGGGTTGTTAAACATAGAACAACAATTTTGTTAGGTTGAGACTTCTTCGAAGCATCCCGGTCCCCCCACCACCCCATAGGGAACAAGCTGTGGTGTTGGGGAAGGGGGCACCTCTCTGTCCTCCCATTAGAGAAATTACAGAGTAGTGTGGAGTATAGCAGAACTAAGTTGAGGTATGGTATCTAGTAGTAAATGGTACGTAACGGTGTTAATATTTCGGATTAGGGGTGCTTAGTACAGGTGTATTTCCTCAATCCGAATTTGAGGTATCCATGTTAGATAGGGTTGTTGAAGGGAGGGTACCAGAAAGAAAGGGGAGAGAAGAGGCGGAAAAAGAGAAGACAAAGGATATGAAAGGAAAAGAGAAGGAAGAGGGTGGGTAAGTAGAGGGGGCCGGGGAGGCAGTAGGAGGAGGCAGTGCCATTGTTTTGGGTTGTACTCTCTGTGAGAATATGTTGGTGCTAAGCCTGTGGTTAGGTATGTTTTAGTAGTCCAAGAGTGTCTTTGGGGTTTCCACCAGATATCTTATGAGGGGTGGAGAGACCATAGGGACCATCTGTGGTTGAATTTTTCTGTTTGCAGGTTTGCTTTGGCAAATGAATATTCGAGGGAGGCATTTTCCGTGATTATCCGAGTAGTGGAGGTAATTTCAGGGGGTGTTGGTTGTTTCCACAGTCTGGAAATTGCAAGTCTTGCCCCATGAATATATGTGCCAGTATAGTTCTGAGGTTTTGGGGCCAAGCGGATAGCCCTATCCCAAATAGGGCCAGTTTAGGATCTGGTGTCATTCGGGTTTTGGTGATGGAGGAGGCAAGTTCAAATACTGATTTCCAGTATCGCTGTATGATAGAGCAGTTCCACCATATAGGTGGGGCAGAGCCTATTTGTCCGTAGTTCCTCCAGCAATAAGGTGAGTAGTTGGGGTAGATGTGAGCCAGTTTTTCGGGTGTTAGATACCAGTTATGTAGAAGCTTTTGGGAGGCTTCCCAATGGGACAGGCATTTGGAGTGGGCAAGTGGGATTCTAGAAGCCAAGTTCCATGTGTTTATGTCCGATTCAAAGTGGAGGTTCTTTTCCCAGTACTCCATTGATGACAATTTCGTCTGGTTGGGGTTGTTGGTCAGCAGTTGGTAGAAGGGGGAAATACCCAGGTGGATGTTCGGGGGGGTATCCAGGAGAAGCAGGATTTTTAAAGGAGTGTTGTTAGCCTCGCAATGCTTGATTGCTTGTAGTGCGTGTCACACTTGTAGATATTTATAAAAGGTAGTTGCTTTGAGTTGGTATTTTTGGAATAGGTCTTGGTAGTTTGATAAGGTGTGGTTCTTATAGAGTTCATCAATGTGGAGGATTCCCGCTGATTCCCAGTCTGGTAGGCTGATGTGTGGGAATGCAGCTTCCAGAGATCTCAGTGGGAGTTTGTGCAGTGTTTGGACCAAGACTCTCTGGTTATTTTTCAGGAAGGAAGTCCATACTTTAATCGTAGACTTTATGGAATGCATGTAGTGTGGCTTGTTAGAGGTGGAGATCCAAAGGGCTCCTAGTAAATGTTTTAGATTCAAGCCATATGTGGTTATATGGGTTGCAGTAAGGAATGCGGCTGTGCACATAGCAGCTTGGGAGATCACTTCTCTCCTGTACATAGACAAGACTTTCACATAGAGCATGAAATAAATCATACAAGTTAACAGTAGTTCTTATAAGAAGGTTAGCACTGCCTCCTACGGAGCATATGAGGGGTGTGGGGGACAGGGGAAAGGAGGAATAAGAAGAGAAAGTCAGAGGGTAAGAAGTAAGGTAAAAGTATGCGTACCTAGTACGCTTCTCAGTGGGAGGAAGGTAGGTATTCCCTGCGCTTAACAGGGACAATACTAAGAAAAGTAACATTAGTAACACAGTGAGACGGGCCGCTAACACGGGGGCCAACAATGTCGGATGTTTGTAAGGTTCCTTTACCTGGCCTGAGCGTTAAAATGTTCATTTGTTTGTCACGTTGCGCCAGTCGCTTTGTAGATGATTTGATTTGGACCGGTTGGAGGTCTCGCCGGCTGGTGATGGGTTAATGCCCCAATTTTGGAGCTGTTTTAGCCCTTGCTTCAGTTGGGTGATAGTGGTAGATTTCCCCAGATGTGTCACTATTATTTTGGTGGGGAATCCCCACTTATACATGACATTCTGCTCCTGCAAAGCTTTCGAAATAGGTGCTAGCTCTCTTCTTTTTTGGGCTGTATATGCGGAGATATCTGAGTAGACGGATAGGTGGCTGTACGGCTCAGGGGATGGAGAGGCGTTCCTGGCTGCCCTTAGGATTTTTTCAGTAGTAAAGAAATGAATGCGGAGCAGGACATCCCTGGGTTTGTCTGCTGCAATATGTGGAGGCTTAAAGATCCTGGGGGCTCTATCTATAATGAGCTCATGCGGTGTTAACGTGGGTACCAGGGTGCTGAATAGGATCTGGAGGTATTGCGGGAGGTCCGGGGGCTGGATAGACCCTGGGACTCCTCTAATTTAAAGATTGTTCCTTCTGGAACGGTCCTCGAGGTCAGCGAGCTTAGCTTGCACCCTCTGGAGCTCATTAGTTTGGTCTCTGTGGGCATCCACCATTTCGTTGTACGCCTGGGTGAATTCAGTTAGTTATCTCTCCACTCTATCTGTACGGTCCCCCAATTTGTCTACTTGTATTTGGATTCTTGAAATAGATCTAGTAATATCCTTTTGTATGTCCCTTTGGAGCATTAGCAATGTTTGCTTCAATGTGTGTTCTGATACAGCATTATCTGTGGTGGGAGCATTTGCAAGGGAGTCAGCCATTCCATCCACATCCTCATCCTCCTCGTCGCTTCCCCCTCCCTCTCAGTGCCCTGAGTCTGGATAAGTTTCTTCCTTACCGTGTGTTGTGGAGAGGGGAATGGGGACGAGGCTGCCCTTTTATTCCTGTATTTGCTGCCGATGCTGTCTGGGGTAGAGCTGTCCATCAGATCGATTGCATGATCCTCTGTAGCAGAGCGTGGCGGGGAAGCATGTGTTCATTCGCCGTCTCTTCGTTCGGCGCCATCTTGGGCTCCATGCGGCCTGGAGCTGTCGAAGGACTCTGTGAGGCGGCGGGATTCGGACGGTTTCGTGCCTTGTTTGCGGGGCATCCTGGCAGGTTGCGGGGACCTTTAGGGCTGGTTCTAGCTGTGTGGCTGCTCTGTAGCTGTTGTTAGGCTGGTGAATCTGTCCCGTGTCAGCAGAGCTTTCTCTTTAGGCGGCCATTCAGTAGCACGGCCAGGCTCTGCCCCATCATGCATTTTTTTTATTGCACACAAAGAAATATATGCAAAAAAAAAATAAAAAAAAAATAAAAAGTAAGGTTACTCTGCCATCTTTCCAGACTATTACATTATTAGTTAGACACCTAGAGGACACATTTTTGTCTGCCAGAAGATTAGAGTATACTGGAGGATCAAGGGGGGCAAGGTGGTAAGTGCAAAATTTAGACTGCACGCACCTCTTCTTTTATCCATGTGACAGGTATAAGTGAAGTTGTCCTTAACCTGGGGTTTATCTGCATTTTTCTTTTTTTTTTAATTTTCAGATACTATGTTTAATAGATGGCAGACAATGCATTAGTAGCAGTCTATACATCAGTTTGGTCCTTGTGGAAAGATATTATCCTTGCAGCATTAGGAACAAGGACTGAGATCTAGGTAACCTATACTCACTTGGAGGATGTAACTGTTACAGCACATTTTACTTGTGAATAGAAATACCAACATGAAAATGAATTGTCACAAATAGCTTCAGAAGAGAGATCTGTAAATAGGTTAGTTTAGAAGATAGATAGGATATCACCAGTTATGTGGCTACCTAAACCATGTACTGTGAAACATACAGTCAGTATATACCTGGGTCAAAGGCTGTTTTCACTACCCTCCACTGTCTGGCATTAGCTAAAGTGATTGTGAAGACAGAAGGTTTTTTATCTTAATGCATTCTATGCATTAAGATAAAAAGCCTTCTGTGTGCTGCAGCCCCCCATCATACTTACCTGAGCCCCCGCTAGATCCAGGGATGTTGTAGGAATGTCTCTGCTGCCCAGGATTCACCTTCTCATTGGATGAGGCAACAGCATGGCACCATTGGCTTCTGTTGCTGCCAAAGGGAACAGGGCCGGGCCGCAGCTCTGTGTCTGAATGGAGCGCCGGAGAGGGACCCAAGAGGAGGAGGATCTGGGCTGCTCTGTGCAAATCCACTGCACAGGGCAGGTAAGTATGACATGTTTGTTATTTTTACCTAAAAAAAAACAATACTTTACATTCACTTATGGGATAATTATGGGCTGGATATAGTGTACATAGGTCAATAATTGCATAAAACAAAGGACGAGACATCATTCTGTAAAAAAAAAAAAAATATATATCTATGACTCACACAGCTGGTTTAAAGTTTGTTAAAATACTGTCACATATATAGTATTTAAAAAGTCCGCTACAATTTTATAATTTCTCATCCTGAGGGGAAATATTTTCACAGTTAAAAACACAGTGGATCTGAAAAAACTACCCCCAAATGACTTTACCACATTATACTCAAGAGGAAACGGTGACTTTAACCCCTCTGTAAAGTGACATTACAGTGTTTCAGGTATATTAATAGTCCAGTAGTTCTGAGAACTGCATCGTGGGAGGAGGTTACATGCTTCCCCATAGCTAAACATATAAATTTTACAGTCATGGCTACAGAGGAGGGTGCAGGGGAGGAGGAGGATATTTGGTTTTTCACGGGCAATTTGTCGGGGGCAATAGATGGTGTTGGAGCTTCAATCATCATGGCACCATGGTTGATATGGTGTCAGGATGATTGAAGCACATTGTTTCTATTATTACATTGT
Source organism: Glandirana rugosa (assembly GCA_018402905.1). Taxonomy (NCBI): domain Eukaryota; kingdom Metazoa; phylum Chordata; class Amphibia; order Anura; family Ranidae; genus Glandirana; species Glandirana rugosa. Next base: position 919,284 of record BLSH010409483.1, on the reverse strand, counting down.
AATATAAAATTAAATAGTTCAACTCACCATAATGTAGAATCAGTGGGAGCCCTGAGCATGTTACAATTGTATGCAAAAGTTTAGGAACCCCTGACAATTTCAAATATCAAATAACTGAAGGGCACAGTAATATTTCAGTAGTGAAATGAGGTTTATTGGATTAACAGAAAATGTACAATATTCATCAAAACAAAATTAGACAGGTGCATAAATTTGGACACCCTTGTCATTATGTTGATTTGAATACCTGTAACTACTTACCACTGATTAATTGGAACACACAATCCGTTTGGTGAGCTCATTAAGCCTTGAACTTCATAGACAGGTGCATCCAATCATGAGAAAAGGTATTTAAGGTGGCCAATTGCAAGTTGTTGTTCTCTTTGGCTCTCCTCTGAAGAGTGACAACATGGGGGCCTCAAAACAACTCTCAAATGACCTGAAAACAAAGATTGTTCTACATTATGGTTTAGGGGAAGGCTACAAAAAGTTATCACAGAGATATAAGCTGTCAGTGTCCACTCTGAGGAACATAGTGAGGAAATGGAAGACCACAGGCACAGTTATTGTTAAGGCCAGAAGTGGCAGGCCACATAAAATATTGGAGAGGCAACGGTGAAGGATGGTGAGAACGGTCAAAAACAGCCCACAGGCCACCTCCAAAGACCTACACCATCAACTTGCTGCAGATGGTGTCACTGTGCATCGTTCAACAATTCAGCGCACTTTGCACAGGGAGCAGCTGTATGGGAGAGTGATGCGAAAGAAGCCTTTTCTGCACACACAGAACAAATGGAGTCGCTTGAGGTATGCAAACACACATTTGGACAAGCCAGCTTCATTTTGGAATAAGGTGCTGTGGACTGATGAAACAAAGATTGAGTGATTTGGTCATAACAATAAGGTTTTACTTCGACCGAACAGGTTTACACACAAACGTATGGAGTTCGCTGAGGTAAACAAGACACACACGTCTTTTCCGAAGAAAGCGTAGTGAGAGGGTATGTCGACGAGGGACACGTTTCACGCGACTTAACAACTTGCTACGTGTCACTGTGGTAGACGTCGTTCAACTACCACATCCAGAAACCTCCACCGGACACCCGACAAAAACTGGCAAGA
>BLSH010409483.1:883916-907540 GCA_018402905.1 Glandirana rugosa | reverse complement strand
ATGTCTCACATTTTGGTAAATCAAGGTAACTTTATTGGCATACTTATTAAAAGGTACACTCCAAGCACCACTAACAAATGGTGCCTTCAAGTGTACGGTATCTCACAAAAGTGAGTACACCCCTCACATTTTTGTAAATATTTTATTATATCTTTTCATGTGACAACATTGAAGAAATGACACTTTGCTACAATGTAAAGTAGTGAGTGTACAGCTTGTATAACACTGCAAATTTGCTGTCCCCTCAAAATAACTCAACACACAGCCATTAATGTCTAAGCCACTTGCAACAAAAGTGAGTGCACCCCTAAGTGAAAATGTCCAAATTGGGCCCAGTCCACCATGTTCCCACCCCTGTGTCATGTGACTCATTAGTGTCACAAGGTCTCAGGTGTGAATAGGGAGCAGGTGTGTTAAATGTGGTGTTATTGTTCTCACTCTCTCAAACTGGTCACTGGAAGTTCAACATGGCACCTCATGGTAAAGAACTCTCTGAGGATCTGAAAAAAAAAAGAATTGTTGCTCTACATAAAGATGGCCTAGGCTATAAGATGATTGCCAAGACCCTGAAACTAAGCTGCAGCACAGTGGCCAGGACCATACAGTGGTTTAACAGGACAGGTTTCACTCAGAACAGGCCATGCCATGGTCGACCAAAGACGTTGAGTACATTATGCTCAGCGTCATATCCAGAGGCTGCCTGTGGGAAATAGGCATATGAGTGCTGCCAGCATTGCTGCAGAGGTTGGGGGGGGGTTAGCCTGTAAGTGCTCAGACCATACACCACACACTGCGTCAAATTGGTCTCCATGGCTGTCATCCCAGAAGGAAGCCTCTTCTAAAGATGATGCACGAGAAAGGCCGCAAACAGTTTGCTGAAGACAAGCAGACTAAGGACATGGATTACTGGAACCATGTCCTGTGGTCTAATGAGACCAAGATAAACATATTTGGTTCAGATGGTGTCAAGTGTGTGTGGTGGCAACCAGGTGAGGAGTACAAAGACAAGTGTGTCTTGCCTACAGTCAAGCATGGTGGTGGGAGTGTCATGGTCTGGGGCTGCAAGAGTGCTTCTGGCACTGGGGGCTACAGTTCATTGAGGAAACCATGAATGCCAACATGCACTGTGACATACTGAGGCAGAGCATGATCCCCTCTCTTCAGAGACTGGGATGCAGGGCAGTGTTCCAACATGATAACGACCCCAAACACACCTCCTAGATGACCACTGCCTTGCTAAAGAAGCTGAGGGTAAATGTGATAGGCTGGTCAAGCATGTTTACAGACCTAAACCCTATTGAGCATCTTTAGGGCATCCTCAAAAGGAAGGTGGAAGAGTGCAAGGTTTCTAACATCCACCAGCTCTATGATGTCATCACGGAGGAGTGGAAGAAGACTCCAGTGGCAACCTGTGAAGCTCTGGTGTACTTCATGACCGAGAGGGTTAAGGCAGTGCTGGAAAATAATGGTGGCCACACAAAACATTGACACTTTGGGCCCAATTTGGACATTTTCACTTAGGGGGTACTCACTTTTGTTGCCAGCAGTTTAGATGTTACTGGCTGTGTGTTGAGTTATTTTGAGGGGACAGGAAATTTATACTGTTATACAAGCTGTACACTCACTACTTTACATTGTAGCAAAGTGTAATTTCTTCAGTGTTGTCACATGAAAAGATATAATAAAAAATTTACAAAAATGTGAGGGGTGTGCTCACTTTTGTGAGATACTGTATATAAGGGAATGTGGCAAGAAAGATTGAAGGATGTGAAAGAAGAGCAGCGGGTCTGAGAATTGTAGAGTGGAGATACATGTTTATTTACATTATATGAGGTGTATGAAGATGTGCAGTTACAAATATTACTGAACATTGGAGTCAGACCAGTAAAATGGCCTATAGGGCATGTAATAAAATTCCACCCTTGCTAAGTATCTCAGCAAAGTGGATCCACTGACACTGGTAGGATCTGGTGCAAACAGAGAAAGCCCCATGAACAACTTTGACAGAACCAGAAGCAAAATAAAAAATGACTGCAAAAAAAGTCAGTCATCTCAACTGCTTGGGTCAAACTACAGTTCTCCGAGCCTTTAGTAATTATAACTTCATATTACCTGAAAAACAGACATCCAGATCTTTTTAAATTATTTTACATTTTTTTATGGGCTCATTCCAGTTTGTACAAAGTGTGGATAACAGTTAGAGTCTTTCCTGGCTGGAAAATAAAGCTGATGACCTGATATTTACAGATTACTTTCCTGTATCATACACTACATATTGGCAGGGGATTGTGACATGTTTAGGTCTGCCTGCAATCAGACCATATGGTGTTTTGTAAGGGCCCACTAGATAGTCTTTCCCAGTTCTAACTTAAGTAGGAAAAAAAAGGTTCACTTTTAAGTTGCAATAACTGGAGTGGAACTACTTGTACAAAAGAGAGCTCTTCTGTTAAACCCAGTAGGACCTAAAGACCAGGACTGTTTCTTTAGCCTGAAAAGAATAGGGGAAGATTAAAATTATAACATACTTAAAAGACGAAAGGATGCATTTATAAGGCAGCAATATGGCCTTACCATTGTTTAAAAAAAAAAAAAGTGTGCGTTTTACAAATGTGCTTATTTCTTAGCTTGCTTTGGTACTTCAAAGCAAATGAGGTATTTTTAATTTTAATTAATTAATTTAAAAAAAAACTGGAAGGAGGATAGTACTGGTTACATAACTTTTCAAAGGCAGGCGGTTGGTCTGTTTTCAAATCATGGAATGCTCTCCCCAGTGTTATTTAAAGAAAAATGTGTGGAACCATAGGTGTGCGCAGTCTATTGCATTAGGGTGTGCCCCTCAAAGCTCAAACATATGCCTTTCTCTGCAGCCTCAGCTGCACTGGACAGTGAATGAATGGGAAGTACTCTGTGCTGTTCATTCACAAACTACAGCCTAATAAACACAGTTTACTATGCTTCAGTTATGAATGGACACAGTGAGTGAGTGTGTTCACTATGCTCATTTAGAAAAGGAAGGTGACAGTAAATTATATATTTACTAGTCCCTTCCCCTGCTCTCCATACTGAAATATCCCCCGCGGCAGCCATGGGGGAGAGGAGAGGAGGGAAGCCAGTAGCACTGCGGGGTGGGGAGCAAGCAAGGGGGGACCCGGGCAGTGGAGTACAGCACATAGTGATTAGGGTGTGCCCAGGCACACCCTCTGTGCATGCCTATGTGTGGAACACTGCAGGCTATACACCCTGACCTTCCTGCTATGAATGGCACATTAAATGCAGGTGCAGTATAGTATATACATGACAGAGTCAATCAGAGCACATAAAGCAATATTCACACTTTAATACATAGAGTTAGTGATTACCAAGAGCCAAATAAAAACAATATTTTTGAAAGGTATAATTCTAGCAATAAAGTACTCTCCAGAACACTTGATTTTAAATTCATTAAGAATGTGTGCCGGTATAGGCTAGAGTGGTAGCATATTTGAAAAGTATTGGATGCTAAAAACCTTTTCTGATGTTGGGAGCAAGCAAGACATGACATAATGAATGTAAAGTTAAATGTATAACGGCAATCAATACCTTTGACGGTAAGTTCCTTTTATAAGCAGTTGCAATCATAAAGTTCTTAATACTTGGGAATTCTAACAAAAGGTCAGATCTATCATGAAGATTAAAGGTTACCACATATTATTCTATGCTTGCTGTAATGAAAAATAGCTGTTTTTCAATGTTACAATACGGCTTTTGGGTGTGAGAAATAAAGACAAGCTACAGTCTTTAAGGAGAAAAAACTGCAAGATCAATATGTTGTGCAATCAAGTCAGATTATAATTATATGAGTTGTGTGCTTATGTGATAGTTTAAACTTTCTCATCATTATTACTTGTAACTTTGGAACAGTGAGGAGAGGCCACTAAAGTAAAAATCTGAAAACATAATAGAAGAATGTATTAGACTTAAAGCAGCCAAAATCTGCAGCAGCTGTGCATGGCAACCAATCAGATTATAGCTTTCATTTTTGAAGCTTAAATCAGAACTCTGGGATCAGCAAACAAATCCCCAATTAGTACACCCCCTACACAAAACACTAAACAGGTCATACATTTGTGAAATTCCTTACCATTGAAGAGAAAAGTCTAACTGTATTTTCAGGAAGTCATCTCTGAAATTCAAAAAATGCAACATCTGTTCTACCAAGGTGGAGGTGTTACACAAGGGATTGCATCATATCCTCTACTCTTTCTCTACACTATAATGAAATTACACTTCCCATCATGCTTTGGGAATTGCAGTGAATGTGTGAGGGTACACTAGGCCTGTACATGTTGAACGTGAACATCATGCTAAGTAAATGGCACTCACTCCCCAGCAGCTATGGGGTTAAGTGTGTACAGCCACCCAATTCCTTCCCCTCTTCTCTTCTGCTTATACAGAAGCACTATAAAACTCATTATCTCTACCTGTGTGTTTCTGGTGATTGGCATAGTTAATACTGATCTCTGAAGTGTGGGCTGTTACAGTGCCTTCCTAATGTCACTAGGGAATTCTGTACCCACTACCTGCCTGGCATGTGATTGCCTGGCATATATGGGGTTAAATGGTTTGAGGGAACTTGTCATCTCCAATTGGGCTTGTGATGGGAGCAGGGGAGCACTGCCTCTGTGGAAGGTTCAAACCAGGGATCTAAGACTTGCTGGTCCAACCACTGCAGCGAGCAGGAAGTGCTGGCTGAATTAAATTACAGGAGGGACGTGACAAGACCAGTGGAATGCAAGGCATAGCAGCCTGTGGTCTTGTAAACAGGAAACCACAGGGAATCAACCCCATAATTTAAAAAATGCACAGGGTGTTACTAAAAAACTACAGAGGCAATCAGAAGATGGACTACATACAGTGAGGGAAAAAAGTATTTGATCCCCTGCTGATTTTGTATGTTTGCCCACTGACAAAGAAATGATTGGTCTATAATTATAATTGTAGGTTTATTTTAACAGTGGGAGACAGAAGAACAACAAAATATCCAGAAAGCTTTGCATTAAAAAAAATAAAATAAAAATGATTTGCCTTTTAATGAGTGAAATAAGTATTTGATCCCCTATCAATCAGCAAGATTTTTGGCTCTCAGGTGTCTCCTATACAGGTAAGGAGCTGAGATTAGGAACACTCTCTTAAATGGAGTGCTCCTAATCTCGGCTTGTTACCTGTATAAAAGACACCTATCCACAGAAGCAACCAATCATATTCCAATCTCTCCACCATGGCCAAGACCAAAGAGTTGTCCAAGGATGTCAGAGGCAAGATTGTAGACCTACACAAGGCTGGATTGGGCTACGAGATCATTGCCAAGTAGCTCGGTGAGAGGGTGACAACAATTGGAGTGATTATTCGCAAATGAAAGAAACACAAAATAACTGCCAATCTCTCTCGGCCTGGTGCTCCATGCAAGATCTCACCTTATGGAGTTTCAATGATCATGAGAACAGTGAGAAATCAGCCCAGAACCACACGGGAGAATCTTATCAATGATCTCAAGGCAGCTGGGACCATAGTCACCAATAAAACAATTGGTAACACACTATGTCATTAAAGTGATAGTAAACCCTCCTATCATTTTCAGCCAAGGAAGCTGCCATCCTGGTCTCTGTTTAACCTACAACTGCCATGATGCTGCACATGTGATCAGCTATAACACCAGCCATTGGATGGTGGGACAGTTTGGTTTAGAGCACAACCAATGGGAGTATTACATTTACGGCACCTGCTGAAAACGGGTCACATAAGAGAAGTGCAGCCAAACAAGCTTTGGCTGGACTTCTCCTTTAAGGTCTGGAGACTGGCTAGGCCACTACAGGACCTTAATGTGCTTCTTGAGCCACTCCTGTGTTACATTGGCCATGTGTTTTGGGTCATTGTCATGCTGGAATACCCATCCACTACGCATTTTCAATGCCCTGGCTGAGGGAAGAAGGTTCTCACCCAAGATTTGACGGTACATGGCCCTGTCCATCATCCCTTTGATGCAGTGAAGTTGTTCTGTCCCCTTAGCCGAAAAACATTCCAAAGCATAACGTTTCCACCTCCATGTTATACAGTGGGGATGGCATTCCTGGGTCATAGGCAACACTCCTTCTCCTCCAATTCATTATCATACTTCAAACAGGCCTGTACAAGTGCTTTATTGAGCAGGGGGACCTTGTGGGTGCTGCAGGATTTCAGTCCTTAAAGCGGTAGTAAACACACACACACACACTATACTGTCAAAAGTATTGGGAGGCCTGCCTTTGCACTCACATGAACTTTAATGGCATCCCAGTCTTAGTCTGTAGGGTTGGCCCACCTTTTGCAGCTATAACAGCTTCAACTTTTCTGGGAAGGCTGTCCACAAGGTTTAGGAGTGTGTCTTTGGGAGTGTTTGACCATTCTTCCAGAAGCGCATTTGTAATGTCAGGCACTGATGTTGGATGAGAAGGCCTGGCTCGCAGTCTCCGCTCAAATTCATCCAAAAGGGGTTCTATCAGGTTGAGGTCAGGACTCTGTGCAGGCCAGTCAAGTTCTCCACCCCAAACTTGCTCATCCACACTACATTGCTAAAAGTATTGGGTCACCCCTCCAAATCATTTGGTGGAGTGGGAATTATGGTGTATGGTTGTGTTTCAGGGATTGGGCTTGGCCCCTTAGTTCCAGTGAAGGGAACTCTTAAGGCATCAGCATACCAAGACATTTTGGACAATTTCATGCTCCCAAATCTGTGGGAGCAATTTGGGGATTGCCACTTCCTGTTGCAACATGACAGCACACCAGTGCACAAAGCAAGGTCTATAAAGACATGGATGAGTGAGTTTGGGGTGGGGGAACTTGACTGACCTGCACAGAGTCCTGACCTCAATAAAACACCTTTGGGATGAATTAGAGCAGATATTGTGAGCCACGCCTTCTCGTCCAATATCAGTGCCTGACCTCACAAATGTGCATATGGAAGAATGGCCAAATATTCCCATAGACACACTCCTAAACCTTGTGGACAGCCTTCCCAGAAGAGTTGAAGCTGTTATAGCTGCAAAGGGTGGGCTAACTCAATATTGCACACTACAGACTAAGACTGAGATGCCACTAAAGTTCACGTGCGTGTAAAGGCAGGTATCCCAATACTTTTGACAATATAGCGTGTACGTGCGCATGCATATATATATATAGCTATAACTATATCTACAGTTGTGCTCATAAGTTTACATATCCTGGCAGAATTTATGATTTCTTGGCCATTTTTCAGAGAATATAAATGAGAACACAAAAACATTTCTTTCACTTGTGGTTAGTGCTTGGCTGAAGCCATATATTATCAATCAACTGTGTTTACGCTTTTTAAATCATAATGACAACAGAAACTACCCAAATGACCCTGATCAAAAGTTTGCATACTGTGGTGATTTTGGCCTGATAGCATGCACACACGTTGACACAAAGGGGTTTGAATGGCTATTAAAGGTAACCATCCTCACCTTTGATCTCTTTGCTTGTAATTAGTGTGTGTGTATAAAAGGTCAATGAGTTTCTGGACTCCTGGCAGACCCTTGCATCATTCATCCAGTGCTGCACTGACGTTTCTAGATTCTGAGTCATGGGGAAAGCAAATGAATTGTCAAAGGATCTGTGGGAAAAAGGTAGTTGAACTGTACAAAGCAGGAACAGGATTTAAAAAGATGTCCAAGGAATTGAGAATACCAATCAGCAGTGTTCAAACTCTAATCAAGAAGTTCTGCTAACAACAAGGCACTACTTATTTCAGACTTTATTGTAAGTAATAAGTTAGACATTCTGTGCTTAACTGAAACCTGGCACAAACAAAATGATGCCATCCTTTTCAACCAACTAACCCCTCCGGGATATTGTTTGTTTGACCTCCCGCGTCTCTCGGGTAAAAGGTGGAGGGACAATTGTTATTTACACCATGCTGTACACTTTATCCCCTGTAAATGTACCTTCTTTCTCCTCGTTTGAATGTCTTGCTTTCAAAGTCTGTGTTCCATCTGTTATTGCTACAGTTTATTGTCCACCGAAGCCTTGTAGAGATTTTTTAGGTGACCGTGCGGATCTGATGTCATTTTTATGCCTCAGTTTTAAAAGTATTGTTATACTGTGGGATTTTAATAAACACATTGATTCAAAGTCTTCAAGTTTAGCTAAAGACTTCCTGTCTCTTCTTGAATGCTTTGACCTAACTCAATTTGTCTGCACCCCCCCGCATATCAAAGGACACACCCTAGGCCTTATAATGGAAATGGCCCTATTGTCTCTGACTGCTCTTCCCGTGACCCATGTTTGTCTGACTATTCTTTTCAATCTAGAATTAGCAATTTCTAACACCTCCATGTCTCGATCTGTAAATTATTGCAGCCGGACATTTGCTAATTCTGTTATTTTCTCCCTAACCTGCATCTTCCCTTTTGACACCCTTGTTGACAAAATAAATGCCCTTAACCACTTCACCCCCGGAAGGTTTTCCCATGTTAGGACCAGAGCACGTTTTGCGATTCAGCACTGCGCCACTTTAACTGACAATTGCGCGGTCGTGCAACGTTGTACACAAACGCAATTTGTGTTCCTTTTTTCCCACAAATAGAGCTTTCTTTTGGTGGTATTTGGTCACCTCTGTGTCATTTCCGATCGCCGCTATAAACAGAAAAAAGAGCAACAATTTTGCAAAAAAAACAATATTTCTTACTTTTTGCTAAAATACAAATAAAAAAAAAAATAAATATAAAAAAACAAATTTATTAATCAAATTTGGCCGATTTATATTATTCCTCATATTTTTGGTAAAAAAATATTGCAATCAGCATTTATTGATTGGTTTGCGCAAAAGTTGCCACATTTACAAACCATGAGAATTAATTTCTGGCGTTTTTACATTTTTTTTACTAGTAATGGCGGTGATCTGCGATTTTTCTCTGGACTTGAATATTGCAGCGGACATGTCGGACATTTTCGACACTTTTTTTGGGACCAATGACATCTATACAGTGATCAGAAATTGAAATATCCACTGATTACTGTATAAATGTCATTGGCAGTGAAGGGGTTATCCTGCAGGGGGAGATCTAGGGGTTAACTGTGTTCCCTAGGCGTGTTCTAACTGTGAGGGGGCTGGGCTATCAGGGGCATAAGAGATCTAACTGATCCCAGTGACAGGGATCAGTAGATCTCTTGCATGCCACCTGTCAGAACGGGGAGCCACCATGTTTACTTCTGCAGTTCCCTGTTCTTTCCCTCTAGCGGCTCATCGCGGCTCGCCGGCAGGCATCAGGTCCGCCCGAGCAGCAGGCACAATCATGCAGAGTGCGTAAGGCACGAGAGTGTGTCGCTGACGCCGTGCTCTTGCCCCCTAGATGCACGTCTGCGAATTGCCGTTTATTTACGGTGATTCATGAAATGCGGCCACATTGCCGCAGTAAATACACTGTAGCTGGTCGGGAACCGGTTAATCAAGCTCTTTCATCTTCCCTTGATAACTATGCCCCATTGAAAACTTGAACCGCCTCATTCTCCCATTCGGCTCCATGGTATAATTCTCACCTTCGCTCTATGAAAGTAGTCTCACAGAGACTGGAGAGAAATTGGTGCAGATCTGGGCTGACTGTCCAGTAACATGCATGGTAAGACTATTTGTGTGTCTATAAGGGTAAACTTGAGACTGCTAGATCAGACTTCTTCCCCCATGCTATAGAAAAAAAGCAATCCTAGACAACGTTTTTGCACCATTGATAGATTATTAAAAGATCACAGATTCTCCACACTACCTGCTTCAACACAGCTCTGTAACAAATCCCTAGATTATTTCTCCTCAAAAAATTGACAAAATAAGACATCACATTCTTACCACACCACATGTTTTATCCACATCACTTCCCGACCCACCTAGCTTCAATAGCTCCTCTCTCTCCAACTTCTCTGTACTTGACTCTTCATCTCTAACTAAATTGGTCTCAAATATGAAATCCTCCACCTACATGCTAGACCCTATTCCCACCCACTTATTTTAATCTTGTTTTAGTTCTCTATGCCCCATTATCCTCAATATCATAAATGACTCCCTTAGCACTGGTTTTGAACCAACAATCCTCAAAACTGCTGCTATCACCCCGGTACCAAAAAAACCCAACATAGTCCTGGACAATTTAAACTATTTTCACCCAATATCTAACTTACCCTTCCTTGCCAAGATCCTCGAGCGGGCTGTGACATCTCAGTTACATAATCACCTGACTTTAAATAATCTATTTGAACCCCTCCAATCTAGTTTTCGGCAGCTACACAGCACAGAAACTGCCTTGGTCAAAGTCACTAACGACCTTCTGTTAGCCTCTGATTCTGGGTCACTAACTATTCTTATTCTACTAGATCTTAGTTCTGCCTTTAATACTGTAGACCACAATCTATTACTCTCTCACCTTGAAACCATATTTGGAGTCTCAAAACTGGCTCTGAAATGGATTAAGTCATATCTCACTGATAATTGTCACTTTGTTTCTCTTGGTGGATTCAAGTCTGAATCTGGCCCAGTTAAGTATGGTGTTCCTCAGGGCTCAATCTTGGGTCCCTTACTTTTTTAGCATATACGTGTTTCTACTTGGCCAACTGCTTAGATCATACCGGCTCAAGTATCACTTATATGCTGGTCACACTCAGATATACATCCACAGTAAACCAGATTCTACTTTTGCTGCTTCTCTCCTATCTAATTGTATTAGTGATATAAAAACTTGGATGGCCCATAATTTCCTTCAATTAAACTGTGACAAGACTGAAGTCATGCTTATTGGCACCCCCCATCAATTGCGTAAGGCCAGTCCAAATAGAGTATCTATAGATGGCACTGTACTTGAGCTTCAGTCCAAATTGAAAAATCTAGGGGTGATATTTCATGCTAGTCTAACCTTTGAGCCACATGTACAAAATGTTGTCAGAACATTTTTTTTTCCACTTGAGAAACATTGCTCGACTGCGCCTCATGCTACCATACGCTGTAGCTGAAAAACCGATCCATATATTTGTGTTCTCCCGACTTTACTACTACAATGCTCTACTTCCTGGTGTACCTAAATCCATCATAAATCAGCTCCAATATGTTCAAAATTCTGCAGCCAGAATTTTGACTAGGTCTGGTACAAGTGATCATATTACCCCTATCCTGGAGTCCTTGCACTGGCTACCCATCAGGTTTCACATAGACTTTAAGATCCTCTTGCTACCTACAAGGCTCTGCATGGCTTAGCACTCCATTATCTCTCTGAACTTTTTTCAACGTACTCTCCGCCTCGTAACCTCTGCTCCTCAAATTCCGGTCTACTGTGTGTCCGTCCTACTCACCTACACTCAATGGGGGACTGAGCCTTATTCTGTTATGCTCCAAAGCTTTGGAATTCACTTCTTAAGAATGTCCTTTTCTCTAAACTCATTAAAATCAAATCTAAAACGTTTTTTTCTTTAGACAAACTTTCACTTAATTGTCCCGTTATCCATTATGTTATGTTATCCAGTGTATTTCTTGTGTTTTATCCTGTGTATTTCCTGTTATCCTGTGTATTTTCTTGTAAAGCGCTTTGAGAAGCCACCTTTAAAGGCGCTATATAAAATTTAATTTATTATTATTATTATAAGTGGAAAATGAGGGGTTCTGTTGAAACCAAACCACAGTCAGGTAGACCAACTAAAATTTCAGCCACAACTGCCAGGAAAATTGTTTGGGATGCAATGAAAAACCCACAAATAACTTCAGGTGAAATACAGGACTCTGACAACATGTGGTATGGCTGTTTCAAGATGCACAATAAGGAGGCACTTGCAAAAAGATGGGCTGCATGGGTGAGTCGCCAGAAGAAAGCCATTACTACACAAATGCCACAAAGTATTGCACTTAGAATATGCCAAACAGCACAAAGACAAGCCTCAAACCTTCTCGTACAAAGTCATTTGGAGTGATGAGACCAAAAGTGAGCTTTTTGGCCACAACCATAAATTCTACATTTGGAGAGGAGTCAACAAGGCCTGTGAAACGCTAAGGTGGATCAATGATGTTTTGGGGATTGTGTGAGCTACAAAGGCACAGGAAATTTGGTCAAAATTGATGGCAAGATGAATGCAGTATGTTATCAAAAAAATACTGGAGGAACATTTGCATTCATCAGCCAGGAAGCTGCACATGAAAAATGGCCAAGAAATCATAAATTCTGCCAGGGTATGTAAACTTATGAGCATGGCTGTATGTATCATATGCATCCAAGGTAAAGCCAGAACATTTAATTCAATTAGGGAATTTATTTCTGATCTTTAATCTGCATTTAATTATTAATGAATAATCAAATAAGCATTAACTATAAAAATAAACCAATGCCAGCCAACTATTGTGCCCAAGAGTATACTTACTCCACACATACCCTAGCCTGGTGTGTCTCTCACATATGTGTGCAAAAATATACAATATACTATAATGAAATATTCTATAATAAAGTCATAAAGAGGGTAAAAAAAAACACATAACTCCAGTAAAGGGCTAAAACCTGAACTATAACAGACACTAGTAATTTGGTTTTATGACCAGTGTATTAGCACAGATTGAGGTACATAAGTGTGGAGATGTGGTGTAGTGTTTGCCTTCTTTATATTACTGATGAAGGGGGCATGGCCAGCTGATCTAAGTGAATGGCCACTCTTCACTGAGCCTCTGAAAGAGGCAGCAATGGATCGGCAATTCACAGAGGAGGAGCACAATGGGAAAGTGGAAACCAAGAGAGAGACCATGCAAATTGACAGACTTCTTCGGTCCGGCAGTCTCAATGGGGACTCAAGATGGCACCGGAGCAGCTGCATCACCTCACTTATATGCCAGCTCTTCCCCTGGGAGATACAGCACAGGACCAGCAGGAGAGCCCTTCTACCATACATTTTCCAACCCAATGTCAGCAACAAGCAGCCCTGCCAAGAACAGCAAAAACAGCTACTGACTCCTCACAAGTGTGAGCATTCCCAGTACTAACTCCCTAGAAGACATTAGAGAGCATGTGGAACAATATGACAATTTTCCTATAACAGTGAAGCCAGTTTTTGATACCACACTTAAAGTGATATAAAAGCTTCATTTATTTTTTTAACCACCTCAATACTGGGCACTTTCACCCCCTTCCTGCCCAGGCCCATTTTTCAGCTTTCAGCGCTGTCACACTTTGAATCAATTGCGCGGTCATGCTACACTGTAATCATGTGAATTTTTTATAATTTTCTTCATATAAATAGAGCTTTCTTTTGGTGGTATTTAACCACTTGCTTACTGGGCACTTAAACCCCCTCCTGCCCAGACCAATCTTCAGCTTTCAGCGCTGTCACATTTTGAATGACAATTGCGCGGTCATGGTACACTGTACCCATATGACATTTTTATCATTTTTTTCCCCACAAATAGAGCTTTCTTTTGGTTGTATTTAATCACCACTGGGTTTTTTGTTTTTTTTTGCTAAAAAAAAAATAAAAAAAAAAAAAAAAAGACAGAGAATTTTGAAAAAAAACAAACTGTTTCATAGTTTTTCATAAAATTTTGAAAACAGGCAATTTTTTTTCTTCACGTATGTGTGCTGATGAGGCTAAAAGAATGGCCACTCTTCACTGAGCCTCTGAAAGAGACAGCAATGGTTCGGAAATTCACAGAGGAGGAGAGCAGCGTTTCAACAATTTTCTGAAAGGCTCTGCACCCGGGAAACTTCAGGAGGGGAAAAAAATACAGATCACCGATCTTCTGTTTACATCACGTGATCAGCTGTCACTGGCTGACAGCTGATCATATGGTAAGGGGGCGGAACTCATGGACTCGGTGAACACAGAGCATGCTGCGCGTGACCCGCAGGGTCCCTGGATGCCCTCCCAGCAATTCAGGTCCGCGCTGTAGCCGTCTTTTGGCTATAGCGCGAATCTGTAGAGGTTAATCACCGCTGGGTTTTTTAAAAAAGACCAAAAATTTAGAAAAAACGTTTTCCTTAGTTTTTGTCAGAAAATTTTGTAAATAAGACATTTTTCTCCTTCACTGATGTGTGCTGATGAGGCGGCACTGATAGGATGTACTGGTGAGGTGGCACTTAGGGGCATTGATGAGGTGATACTTTTGGGCACTGATTAGGTGGCACTGATGACGAGGCACTAATATGCCACACTTATGGGCACTGATGGGTGGCACTGGTGGGCACTCATAGGGGACACTGATGGTTGGCACTGGTGGGCACTGATAGGCGCTGATAGGCAGCACTGGTGGGCACTGATAGGGGACACTGATGGTTGGCACTGGTGGGCACTGATAGGCGGCACTGATAGGCAGCACTGGTGGGCACAGATAGGCGGCATGATGGGTGGCATTGATGGGCAGCAGTGACGGGCAGCACTAATAGCCAGCACTGACTGGCAGCACTGATGGGCACGTGTGGGCACTGCTGGGCACTGACTGTTGGCACTGGTGGGCACTTGTGGGCAGTGATTGCTGGCACTGTTTGCTGGCACTAATGGTAATCAGGGCACTGATGATCAGTGTCCTAATTACATCCCTAGATGTCCTCTGTGAGGAGATGCCACTGATCGGCTCTCCTTGCCACACACTCTGTCAGTGTGAGACGAGGAGTGCCGATTACCAGCACTTCCTTGTTTACATGTTACCGGCTGTGATTGGTCACAGCCGATCACATGATTAAGGAACCACGGCCAGGGATCGTTAAACAGATCGGGGTTGTGCTGTGTCCTAGCAACACGGCGTAACTGGCGCGCCCCCTAGGGCATGTGTGAGTGCGCTTTCTGGGACAAGGTCATATGACGTCATCCCAGAATGAGAGCCGCACCACCCATCCCCCATTTGATGATGGGCTGGCGGCAAGTGGTTAAATAACAAACATGTCATACTTGCTTGCTATGGGGGCACTAGTGCATGCTTGCTCCCGAACCCCAGCTCTATACATCTATAAGGTGCATAGAGCCACAGCTTGGCCCTATCCGCCACTCTATCCTCATTGGCTCACTAGCTGTGTCTCAGCCAATGAGAAGAGAGACTCCAGTGCACAGTTGGATCAAGAGGGGGCTCAAGTGAGTATTAGAGGGGGACTTTGGGGCGAGCATCACGGAGAAGGTTTTTTACCCTCATGCATAGAATGTATGAAGGTAAAAAAACCTTCAGCCCTTACAACCACTTTAAAGATGTGCTAGCCTCCTTACAGTGATCCTTTCAGTAACATGCTGGCATTCATGCAGTAAATTAGCTCTGAAATTAATGCCTTAGGAGAAAGGGTGGAACATGTAAAACACAAAATTTTTCAAAACCTGCAACACGCTTATGGATTCTCACCATGAGATGGATGACCTGCAGAAAATGAAATTGAAAATGGCAGACTTCGAAGACAGGTTGCAAAAAATCAATATAAAATTCAAATGAATCACATAAACAGTTTCAACTGCAGATCTTTGGTAGTATATACAGGAAATGATCACCACACCTCTGCCTTTTGTTACCCCTTAATAAATTGGAGTGGATTACCAAAGCCTCCAAACCTCATTGACAGCTTACTAAGAGATGTTCTGGCTAAAATTAATTTCGGTCACGTTAATGAACAGCTCACGCAGGTCACCAGATAAAACTTCTCTATAGTCTGATCCTTATTCTGGGATTTCCTTATATGATGAACTCTCACAATCTACAATCCAAGTTCATAAAATAACTGCTCCCTATCACCCAAGCTGCTAAGGAACCACAGGCTTTCATATAGGTGGGAGTACCTTAAAAAAACTGATCGCCAAAGAGGGTTCTACTTATACTGTCTTCTCCATAGATGAGGGTTTAATGAAAACACGAGGACTCTTACCTTACTCTAAATCAGCCTGCACGTGACTGGTCTATACAACAGTATTCCAGAGTAAATTCTGAAATAGTGAAATACACCTCTCTCCTTTATGAACTACCGATACAATGGATCATATGCCTTCCAGGCTCCATTCCTGGAGATCTATGACCCCCTCAGTGGTAACTACAGTAATATACTGTACCCAAGAGCTTTGTTTGGGCTCCTTTTTTTAGGTTTTGCTCTGATTCATTCTTCTGTTGTTATTCCTTTTACCCAGTTGTCCTACACTTGGAACTCTCTTATCAAGCTGATCATCTTTTGGTGGTGCAAAACCCAATGGCACAGCAGCTCAAGGGTTGGGTCCCTGCCTCCCCCACACAACTTTCCTTTACGCAGAGTTAGGTGAAGGTAATCTATATCCTCTTCTGACTTATGGGACATAAGATTCTTTCTTTAAATGCTAAAGCATTGACTAGCCCCTACAAAAAGATAGCTCACTGGCATGAGACCATAAAATGTAAGAGCAGCATTAATTGCGTACAGGAGACTCATTTTCACTCTGCTGAACCCCCCACATGCGTTCATAGGAAATTTCCAAACACCTTTTTCATTAATGCGCCTAAAAAACAAAGAATTAATGGTGGTGGTTAAATATTCTGTGACTTTATCAGGATCAACACAGCAGATACATAATCTTAGTATCTGACATTGATGGCTCTTCTTTCACCTTTGTCAATCTGTATGCTCACAATGTGCACCCCTTACAATTTCTGAATAAACTATTAAAAACTGTTCAAAAGATGCAAAAAGATAATATATATATATATATTGTGGAGATTTTGACTCTATAATTGATTCTTTTTTGGATATTTCCTCACCTAAATTTTCTAAATTGCCATCACTTTGCTACTCCTGGTTACAGGCAGACCTACAAAACCCTTAGCATTGTCTATATTTCAATGAAAAATACTTTACTTTCTACTCTCACTCGCAATTCACATTCCTGAACAGATTTTTTTCTTTGTGGATAAATGGCTATTGCAAAAAGTAATGGAGACTAAGATTCGTAATAGGTGATCAGACAACGCTCCTATTACGAAAAAAAAAATATATATATTTTCATAGTTTGATATAAAAGTTTGCAAACTTTCATTGATGTGCGCTAATGAGGCTGCACTGATGGGCACTGATAGGTGGCACTGAAGGGCACTGAGAGGTGGCACTGATGGGCACTCATAGGTGGCACTGATGATGAGGCACTGATTGGCAGCACTGGTAGGCACTGGTAGGTGGCACTGGTGGGCACTGCTTTCTGTGTGTGGGACTGATGTCCCTTTTACATAAGTCCGCAATTGGCTTTATTTTTTTCTCTTCGTGCTGTCAGCGTGAAGTATAAAAAAGTTAATTACTGGCTTGTTTACATGGATGTCCTCCCGGCAATTTAGGCCCGCACTGTAGCCATCTTGTTGCATGCTCACCAAGCAAGACTCCATTGCTGAAGAAAAATCATGTTGAAGCTCATTTAAAGTTTGCTGCAAATATTTAGACAAGCCTGTGAAATACTTGGAGAATATAGTCTGGTCAGATGAGACCAAAATCAAACTTTTTGGATGCCATAATACACACCATGTTTGGAGGTCAAATGACATTGCAAATCACCCCAAAACCAGCATACCAACAATGAAGTTTGGAGGTGGGAACATCATGGTGTGGGGCTGTTCAGCATACAAGTACTGGCAAATGTCATGTCATTAACCACTTGAGGACCAGAAGCATTTCCCCCTTAATGACCAGGCCATTTTTTGTGATACAGCACTGAGTCACTTTAACTGACAATTGTGTGGTCGTGCGACTTTGTACCCAAACAAAATTAACGTCCTTCTTTTGGTGGTATTTGATCACCTCTGCAGTTTAATTTTTTGTGCTATAAACAAAAAAAAAGAGTGATCATTTTGAAATATATTTATATATTTTATTTTACTTTCTGCTATAATACATATCCCCAAAAAATATTAAAAAACAAATGTATTCATCAGTTTAGGCCGATATATATTCTTCTACATATTTTTGGTATAAAAAAAATGCAATAGGCGTATCTTGATTGGTTAGTACAAAAGTTATTGTGTCTACAAACTACGGGATAGATTTAGGGACTTTTATATTTCTTTATTGTTTCAATTGGTAATGGCGGTGGTCTGCGATTTTTAGTGGGACTGTGACATTGCAGTAGACAAATCTGACCCCAAATGACACTATTTGGGGACCAGTGACATTATTCCATTGATCAGTGCTATAAACATGCACTGATCAATGTAAAAAATGACACTGGCAGGGAAGAGGTTAACACTAGGGGTCAATCAAGGGGTTAAGTGTGTTCCCTGGGTGTGTTTTAACTGTAGGGGGAATGGGCTTACTGGGACATGACAGAGATCGCTGTTCCCGATTACTGGGAACAGAGGATCTCTGCCATTTCATCTGGCAGAATGGGGATCTGCCTTGTTCACATAGGCAGATGCCTGCTCCTGCGGTGTGCAGTGTGCCTGCTATACCACATGCACGGACCGACGTACAGTGACAGCGGTTCACGCTATCTGACCACCTTGCTGCAGTATAACTGTGGCAGGTGGTCGGGAAGTGGTTAAAGGAAGGATGAAAGTAAAAAAGACATTCTTGATAAAAAAAACTGCTGCCACCTACCAGGATGATGACAATGAAATGAAGGTGGACATTTCAGCAAGACAATGATCCCAAACAAAAAGCCAAGGGAACTCTCAATTGGTTTCAAAGAAAAGCTGCTAGAATGGCCCAGCCAATTACCTGACTTGAATCCAATAGAACATCTATGGAAAGAACTAAAGATCAGAGTTCATAGAAGAGGCCCACGGAAGCTTCACGATTTGAAGATTGTGTGGAAGAATGGGCCAAAATCACACCTGAGCAATGCATGCGACTAGTTTCTTCATACAGAAGGCACCTTGAAGCGGTCATTACCAACAAAGGATTGTGTACACAGTATTACATTTCAGTTAGCATGTTCAATACTTTTTTCCCTTTGCCATTCCATTTTATTACACATAACTTAATTTTTGCACTTGTTTTGGTTTCTTTATGTGTATGGATTGCATGGGTTTTGTTACTAACATGTCAATTGCACCTTTAGAAATATATTTACCTAGAAAAATGGTGATGTGTCCAATACTTATTTTACCTGATGTATATACTGTGCATAGTTACATAGTTAGGTTGAAAAAAGACACAAGTTCATCTAGTTCAAACTAGGGCAAAAACAAAAACATACAATCACATATACACAATCCTACACCCACAGTTGATCCAGAGTAAGGGAAAAAAAACAGCAAACCATGATCCAATTTGCTCCAGCAGGGGAAAATAATTCCTTCCTAAGACCCCTTTCATACGATCGGACCCCGCTCGGATCCGTCTGTCAGTTTTTCAGACGGATCTGAACGGGCCACTCATAGACCTCTATAGGCATTCAGATGTCAGTGGAGCGTCCGTTTGGGTCCACCTGAAAAACTGACAGGCAGACCTGAACGATTCGATCCGCTCGTGTGAAAGGACCCTTATATCTGTGCAATGAGCCTCCACTTCCTCATTAACACTGTGAGGTCTATAAGTATATAAATATATGGCAGTAAAAGGTTTAGGAACGGCTTTACATGTCTTCAAGAAAATCATTTCCCCCAGAATAACTGGGAAGGCATATTTCAGACTTAGGTATAAGGTCCTGCCCCTTTAAGCATTTTAGAGCCAAAATCAAATTCCCAATGCAATCATTACCATCCACTTGTAATTGGTAATTAGTTTATCTGAGGACAGAAAGACTGATTAGATGTGGCAATCATTTCAACGGATATAACCTTGAGGTTACACAGCTGCTTCAAGAAATGGCTTCTGATGTCTGAGGTGCCACTCCAGGAAAGTGTGAATTCTGGTTACAGATGATTAGTGAAAATAAGCTGTAAGCAGGGATTAGCTGCTTCACCATCATGTGAAAATGAAAGAAATAGCAATCTTTATGATCAATTTCACAAAGACTTTAAAGAAACGATAAAATGACATGTAATCTTCAAATTCCACTGTTACTAATACAATCTAGCTGACATTGTTTGTCAGTAACTTATGACACGTTTCCATATCAACCTACTTTAACACAGTGTAGAAGTACATTTTGTTCAGTTAAAATAAGTGAACCCATGAATGGTACTGCTGTAGCAGGTATCCGGAAAGCTGTCAGTATGGATGTACATATAAAGTGGAAGCATGTGCTATATAACACATCTAGATTCTGTATTGTTAAGATTTTTTCACTAAAATAAGTGAGGTTAGTTTGAAAGGATAACAGTAATCTACACTCAAACCTCACTGCTCATTAGACAAGTTTTTGAAAGCAAAGTCTATTATAGCAACGGTCAGTGACAAAAAGCAAATCAAATGCACGTCATTCTGATTTCCTTAGTACAGAATGATTCATATTACTTGCCCCTGCAGAATTAGCTCTGTTAGTCTGTATTTAATCCAATGACCCTGAACAAGTGTTAACCCCCATGAAGTGATATTTATATGATAACCTAACGGAAAGTTCCCCATTAGCTTTTATTGATTTGCAAACATTGATCAAAATTGTGCCATCGCCATCCCATCCAATCAGAGACCGCCTTGCATTCATCAGAGATCATTCATTGTTCTGTCAATGGCAGCCATGCTGAGTGAGTGACCCCGTGTTCACTATGCAGCTCATGACCTGGAAGTCTGTGTGATAACTATTGTAGTGCTGACTGATTATTCATTGACACCACAGTCCCACAATTATGAAATATGCATACTTATATTGGTCCAAGATGGACCCATGTAACTATGCAGTAAAAACCATACCAGGAGTTCAGATTCAATTGCTCATAATTTGACCACATAAAAGCATCCAGTGTGTTTCACTGGCAAGACCACTCACCCGTCATTAGGGTTACAAAACAGAAATAACATAATAATAGAAAAAAAAAAAAAAATTGGGCCAATGCATGTAGGAGTGTAAAACATATTTAAACATTATATTTTTAATGAATAAAGCTGAACTGCGGGACTTGTATAAAATCGACCCTTGCCGTAGGCCCCCCTGCACTGCAAGGGTTAAATGTTTGTTTAGTCTTGGAGTGCAGGAATAAGGTGTATTACTTATGCTATCCCTCTGTCCAGCACTGTTTTCGTCCACCCAAAGTTCTGGGCTGTGGATGGTCTCTCAGTGTCATCACATGCAGTGCAGTGCTATTATCATGTAATGTGCGTAATGAGGGGAGCATGAGACCAGTTGCACAGCTGAAGGGACTCTGCTGGAGAAGGAATAAGGTAAGTATTACTCAGTATCTCGGTATCCTTAGTCTAAGGAGCATTTAACCTTTGCAGTGAAAGGAGGTCCCAAGCAAGGGTAAATTTAGCCTAATTGCTGAAGTTCAGCTATAAGCAGATAGAATGAGATGATGTACAGTGGGTACGGAAAGTATTCAGACCCCTTAAATTTTTCACTCTTTGTTATATTGCAGCCATTTGCTAAAATCATTTAAGTTCATTTTTTCCCCTCATTAATGTACACACAGCACCCCATATTGACAGAAAAGCACAGAATTGTTGACATTTTTGCAGATTTATTATAAAGAAAAACTGAAATATCACATGGTCCTATGTATTCAGACCCTTTGCTCAGTATTTAGTAGAAACACCCTTTTGATCTAATACAGCCATGAGCCTTTTTGGGGAAGGTGCAACAAGTTTTTAACACCTGGATTCAGGGATCCTTTGCCATTCCTCCTTGCAGATCCTCTCCAGTCCTGTCAGGTTGGATGGTGAACATTCATGGACAGCCATTTTTAGGTCTCTCCGGAGATGCTCAATTGGGTTTAAGTCAGGGCTCTGGCTGGGCCATTCAAGAACAGTCATGGAGTTGTTGTAAAGCCACTCCTTCGTTATTTTAGCTGTGTGCTTAGGGTCATTGTCTTGTTGGAAGGTAAACCTTCTGCCCAGTCTGAGGTCCTGAGCACTCTGGAGAAGGTTTTCATCCAGGATAGCTGTGAACTTGGCCGCATTCATCTTTCCCTCAATTGCAACCAGTCGTCCTGTCCCTGCAGCTGAAAAACACAGCATGTTGCTGCCACCACCATGCTTCACTGTTGGGACTATATTGGACAGTTGATGGGCAGTGCCTGGTTTTCTTCACACATACCACTTAGAATTAAGGCCAAAAAGTTCTATCTTGGTCTCATCAGACCAGAGAATCTTATTTCTCACCATCTTGGAGTCCTTCAGGTGTTTTTTAGCAAACTTCATGCGGGCTTTCATGTGTCTTGCACTGAGGAGAGGCTTCTGTCGGGCAACTCTGCCATAAAGCCCTGACTGGTGGAGGGCTGCAGTGATGGTTGACTTTCTACAACTTTCTCCCATCTCCCGAATGCATCTCTGGAGCTCAGCCACAGTGATCTTTGGGTTCTTCTTTACCTCTCTCACCAAGGCTCTTCTCCCCCGACAGCTCAGTTTGGCCCGGCGGCCAGCTCTAGGAAGGGTTCTGGTTGTCCCAAATGTCTTCCATTTAAGGATTATGGAGGCCACTGTGCTCATAGGAACCTTAAATGCAGCAGACTTTTTTTGTAACCTTGGCCAGATCTGTGCCTTGCCACAACTCTGTCTCTGAGCTCTTCAGGCAGTTCCTTTGATCTCATGATTCTCATTTGCTCTGACATGCACTGTGAGCTGTAAGGTCTTATATAGACAGATGTGTGGCTTTCCTAATCAAGTCCAATTAGTATAATCAAACACAGCTGGTCTCAAATGAAGGTGTAGAACCATCTCAAGGATGATCAGAAGAAATGGACAGCACCTGAGTGATATTTCAGTTTTTCTTTTTTAATAAATCTGCAAAAATGTCAACAATTCTGTGTTCTTCTGTCAATATGGGGTGTCGTGTGTACATTAATGAGGAAAATAAATGAACTTAAATGATTTTAGCAAATGGCTGCAATATAATAAAGAGTGAAAAATTTAAGGGGGTCTGAATACTGTATATAAAATAATAAACTGCAGATGAAATAGCATATACCGTGCATGCACTAAAAGAATCATACTCCCCTGGTGCCCCCCTCTTCTTCCTTTCACTTCCTTCATGACTTCCTTTTCTTTCTCTCCTAGTGCTCTTCTTTTGTTAGGTATTTTTTTCTTATCTATAGTTACTTCTATAGGGAAGTGACCCCCCGGAGTCAGTTGGGTCCAAGAGTACATTATCTTGACCTTTTTTGCTTCTTTTTATCGACCTTGGTCCATCAGTAATAGTGCAGGAATGCTGGGTTTATGCCCCTTCCTCCGGACACAGCTTGTTCCCAGATGGGGTAGCCGGGGGAGGTTTCGGGGTCAGTCCCGCTGTCCTCCATACTATGGAGCTAATCTATGTTCAGATTCACATTTGGCTATGTACTTGTTGATGGCATGCTATTCTTTATGTGCTTTTGGTAAGGCCTTCCCTTACTCATTGTATAATGTATATTTTGTATTTTTGGAAACTCAATAAAATTTTTCAAAATAAAAAAAAAAAAAGAATCACATTATATATAAAACAGAATAAATTGCAGATAAAAATGCATGGAAATGTATTGTAAGAATTGCAATACCACTAGTATATTCCTACACCACTAGTATGTAAAGGTACGTAAAAATAGACGTTAAATAAGACAAAATATATATTACACTAAGAAAAAAAAA
>BLSH010409483.1:849986-868181 GCA_018402905.1 Glandirana rugosa | reverse complement strand
TATATATATATATATTTTTTTTTTTTTTTTTTTTGCAAAATCGCCACTCTTTTTTTGTTTATAGCAGTGATCAGAAATGACGCAGAGGTGATCAAATACCACCAAAAGAAAGCTCTATTTGTGGGAAAAAAAGGACGCAAATCTTGTCTGGGTACAATGTCGTACAACCGTGCAGTTGTCAGTTAAAGTGATGCAGTGCTGAATCGCAAAACGTGCTCTGGTCCCAACATGGGAAATCCTTCCGGGGCTGAAGTGGTAAACGATTTAAGAAAAAAAAATATTAGCATACCTAACATTTGGAGACGCTTTTAACCTTATGTAATCATTATGACTTCTGCCATGTTATGTAAGGTATATCACACATTATCTATTCTATCAGGTGATGCAACATTGAATGTAAAGGTTTCTGAAACATAATGTGAATATTATATAGATGAACAAAATAAAAGCACCTTATAAGAAAGCATTTACATTTTTCTATTTCCTTTCTCCCCCTAACAAACACACCTTTCTAGGATTCTTTACAGTACTGCATCCACACTGTCATGTCACTGTGGCCATGATCCTGGGGTGGAACTGAATGTCTGAGAGAAAGACTGATGCTGAGCACAGGACTCTGGGAGCTAGCAAAGTCATATTTTTAGGCAGGGCCACCGCAGAGATGTTGCTGAGTTGCCATTTCATGGCAGGCAGGTGGCTAATAGATTGCTATAATCTGCAAAAACTGACTAGGGCTAAGTCAACTAGTTTTTTGATAATATTCACAGCAAATAAGAGCTAGAAATGTAACAAAACACACTTGTCAATAGAATGTTATAAATAAAGATTCTCGGTAATACCACTACATGATTTATCACCAAAATCTCAAATCCCAACTGCTTGCAAACTACTACTTATCTGTGTTTATATGTATTCCACAAAAAGGTATACACAGCATGTCATCTATTTTCTGTAAACACTGGCATTCAGTCATTATTTGCATGAAGATCGAATATAAGAAATAAATCCACATAAAAAGAAAAATGCCAAATCGTTGCAGTTTAATGTTTTATGTGTGAAATGCTGTGGAAAAAAAGTAATTGAATTTTTTCCAGTTTTTTTTTTTTTTTTGTATTTTATATTCATTTAGTAATAGAAACTGCAATAGCATTTTCAGTTACAAAAGAATCCCATCTAATGTTGAAACCTGTGTTTAAGATACATTTGCACTTCAAAATAACAGGTTCTGTTATGTATTGCAAACACCTGCCAAAATGCCAACACTGAGCTGCTGCATTTTTTTCTCCTTTTCAGCTTTCTCTCCTGTAATTTTAGCTAATGATTTGTGAACAGAAAAAAAAGATGTAGAAATGATATGAATACGGGACTAAATTATTTATTTTTTTCTCAAAATGCTGCATGCTGGAAAAAAATAGAAAAGTGGTTTCAACAATTTTAAAGTAAAGCTAAAACATTTTTTTTTTATTTTTTTTTAATAGCCAAGGGAAGTGTTTAAATCCCTGTCATGTTTTATAGCTGTTTGAGTACTCACAGAGATTAACCCCTTCTCAGGCAGAGTTTTCAACAGACATGGTGTAACCCTAGGTTCATACTGATGATTGTTTTAGTGTGTTTTGCAGTTTGCATAAATGCTTTACACGTTAGCATGGTTTCCTATGGTACACATCCACATCTATGTGTTTTTTTACATTTTTGGAAAGAGTCAGGGGCTTTTTTCCCACAGCAGATTGTGTTTTTTTGCGTATAATAGACTTCAATTTTATATTTTATATGTTTTTACATGTGTTTTTTTTTTTGCCCATAACAAAATGGGTATAGCTAGTTGTTAAGGACTGCCAGATTGTCCATTGACAGCTGAATGTAAAAATAAGAATTGCCGGCAATAAAAAAAAAAAATGTTATGGGGTACCCCCAAGATCCATACCAGACCCTTATCCAAGTATGCAGCCTAGCAGGTCAGGAAAGTAAACAAAGATCAGCATATATTTTCGCTATATGTAAGCATTGACATAGATTTCAAGAAATAACCCGAGAAAGGGGTATCCAGTCTTACTGCAACATTTTGACAGATATTAAGATTTTATTTATTTTTTTTTTTTTTTTTTTTACTTTATTTGTATTTTAAAAAGAGTATAGTTATACAACAAAGTAGTGGTATAGAACATGACAGTTGCGACAGGAGCATGTTGGTGAGGTACTCAGGAGAAATAATAATCCATATAACATATAATATACAGACAGGTTACAACTTTCACCTCCTTAGAGAAGACAGTATGTGGCACCACCGTGTCCAGGTCCAACAAACTGGTCGGCAAGCAGCCAGTCCAGCCCCTTGTAAATTATATATTTAAACATTGCCCTTTGTGGGGTTGCTACAAGTATCAGCCGATTCCAGCCATGTACCCCAGATTTTATCGTACTTGGCTGGGCACCCCCTATGTTTATATACCTCTTTTTTGTAAGGTAGCGTGGCATTGACTGCTGTTTTCCACTCACTCAGGGTGGGGGGCACTGCGCTCAGCCACTTACAGGCGATGAGTAGTCTAGCTATAAATAAGTACTCTTGTAAAAAAATATAATTAAATTTGTCATGATCAGGGTCTGGGAATATGCCCAGGATACATTGTTTCGGGCAGAGTGTCAAGGGGGACCACCACTTGCACCCAATAGCCTTGTACCGCGGGGCACCTCCATATTAGATGGAAAAACGTACTGTCAGGATCCCCACATCTGGGGCAGAGAGGGCTGTGGGCCTTCCTATATTTCGCCATATGTGAAGAGGTGAGATATGTTCTGTGGAGTATGTATAATTGGGTGAGGCGATCAGAGATCGTAGGTGATGCTTTCTTGCTAGACTCCACTGCCTCCTCCCATTCCTCGTCCCCCAGCCCCCCCCCCCCACGTCTCCAGTCCATGGGTCCCTCAGGCTATAGGCCAACACCGCTGCAGAGGGGAGAAGTAGGCTGTTGTAGAATACAGAGATCAATGTTTTTGGCTCCGTGCCAAGTATTATCTCAAGTACTGGTGCCCGTCCCAGGTTTGGGACAGAGTCCCCAAATTGGACCCGGAGAGCGTGCCGGAGCTGGAGGTACCTGAAGTGCATATGGTTGGAAACCCCAAATTCCTCCTTGAGTTGCTGAAACAACTTAAGAATGTGCCCACTATAAACGTCAGATATGTATGCAATTCCCTGTTCACCCCATAGGTTGTGATCAGGGATTGTTGTAAGTTCCCGTAGACAGGGATTATCCCAAAGAGGTGTGTGACTATGGATGAGTGCAAACTGTAGTTTACGTTTCACCACCTCCAAAATTTTACTTTGATGAAATAGCAGTCCCTTTCGTTGCCCCACTACTCGAGAGTCACCCATATCCCGGAGAATAAGATGGGTGTGATGCCGAGCGGGAGAAAGAGGAAAACACCAATGCCAAGTGGTGTTCCCTGTCCTCCTTGTCTAAGTGGTAGAAGTGGCAGAGCTGCGCAGCCAAATAGTAAAGGTTGAGATCCGGGAGTGCAGTACCCCGAGGTCAGTGGGGTTTTTCAGTACCTGTCAGGAGAGTTTGTGCCGGGATTTCCCCCACACAAACCTGTTGAGAATGGCCTCTAGAGTCTTAAATATTCTCAATGGTAGATACGCTGAGGAATGCCAGAGGGTGTAAAGGAGTTTTGGCAAAAGCACCATTTTAATGAGATTAATGCGACCCATGATACCCAACGGGAGCCTGACCCAGGCCTGGGTTTTAGCCTTTAGTAACCCACACAGTGGGCCGTAGGCGGACGTAATCATCAGGTATTTTATGGAGCTGACTCTGGCCAGGGGGAGAGAAGCCTGATGCTCAGCTGGAGCACTGATATCTAGGGGGAGAATCTGGGATTTATCCCAGTTAATTTTGAGACCTGAGTACTTACAAAACTGATCTATTAAGCCCAGAACTGCATGTAACGAGGGGCCTGCATCTTCTAGCTAGAGGAGCATGTCATCCACATATAGGCTGATCTTTTCCTCCACCTGATCTCAGGGTGTGCCCGCAGGGCAGCCACCAATGGCTCAACTGCGAGGGCATAGAGTAGTGGGGACAAGGGACAGCCCTGACACATACCCTTTGCCAAGCGGAAAGCCCCTGAGACCCTCCCACTGACCAAGATCCTGGCGGTAGGGGACCAATATAGTAACTGTACGCACTTAATGAATTGCAGTCCAAAACCGAAGCGGGCTAGGCACTCCCACAAATAGCCCCACTCGACAGAGTCAAATGCCTTGGCTGCGTCCAAGGACACTACGACTCTCGAACCAACCCGGTCATGCACGGCCTGTATATACATGAACACTCTACGCAGATTGTATGCAGTGTTTTTGGCCGGCATGAACCCGACCTGGTCAGATTGGACTAAAGTAAGGATCACCCTGCCCAACCGTATCGCCACGACCTTGGCCAATATTTTTATGTCAATTTGCAGGAGAGAAATAGGGCGGTATGACTCAGGGAACTTGGGGTCCTTGCCGGGTTTGGGTGTGAGCACAATTAAAGCCTCCCCCATTGATGTAGGAACCTCATCATGCTCAAACATGTGGGAATACAGTTTGTGGAGTTTGGGCACAATTTGTTCACTGAAACCTCTGTAAAATTCAAGAGGAAGCCCATCTGAGCCCAGGGCCTTAGAGGGAGCAAGATGAGCCATAGCCTCTTGAATATCGTCCACTGATATTGGAGCGTCCAACATCTCAATTTGTGTGGTGTCCAAGAAAGGGAGGGTAATGGTGGAAAAAAATTCCACCAACTCCTCCGGGAGGTGGTTAGTAGTGGAGGCATAGAGGGACTCAAAGTATGTATGAAACCTGTCTGCCACCTGCTCAGGACTGTGGATTGTTTGCCCAGACTCGGTTTTCAAGGACACTGCTGTAGGCGGTCTCTGGTCCATATGGGCCAAGTAGGCCAAAAGACATCCCGCTCGTTCCCCCTGTTCAAATATGAGTTGATTACTATAAACGATATGTTGTCTGGCCTTTTCAAAGTATAGATTGTTATCCACCCAGGCCTGCATGCAAACCTGGGCTGCAGCCTCCGCTGAGGGGTCATTCTTAAATCTACATTCCGCCTCTGTTAGCCTCTCCTCTGCCAAGCACATCGCCTGGCGGGCAGTGCGCTTGTACCTAGAGATCTTGTGCGAGAGGGCCATTCGGGCATGGGACTTGAACATGTCCCATACCAGAGCAAATGGGGCCATGTCCTTGTTCTCTACAAAATAGTGTTCCCAGTCTGACTGCACAACTTCCACATCTGGGAGGACCGTCAATCAAAAGGGGTTAAGTTTCCAGATGTACGAAGATGGAGGGGACCGGATTTCCAGCGTCACCCAGTATGGCTTGTGATCTGAAACCTGCCTCTCTTAGGACGGGTACCATTGAGTTAGAAAGTAAGATCATGTCTATATGAGACATGGTGTCATGTGTGACAGAGAAACATCCTCTCCATTGGGTGCAAGTGCCTCCACGTATCTACCAGAGTGAATTCCCCAAGAAGCCTTCCCAATCTGGTCTGGGTGGGTGGTGTGTGGGGAGGGGAGGACATGTTCAGTATATCAAGGATGGGGTCAAGCACCATATTAAAGTCCCCTAACCAGATCGCGGGAACTGTGGGGTACTGGGACATAAAAGACAGACCCTGGCACTGAACTGGAACGGGGGTGGTATATAAAAAGCCATGATCAGCACCTCCACTCCTTGAATCATTGCATGTAGAAATAAATATCTGCCCTGTGGATCAGACCGGAGGGTTAGTAGGGAGAATTGGGCTGTCTTGTCAACCAGTATCGCCATTCCCCTGAAATGGGGGGTTGTGGGGCCTGGTACACCCATCCCACCCATGTTTTTTTAAGGGACAACTGTAATTGACCTGTGAGGTTGGGTCCCTACCAAAACAATTACATCAGCCCTCTGCGCCTTCACACAAGAAAGGGCAGTGGTGCGTTTGGGTTTTGCACGGAGGCCTCTAACGTTCCTTGTCAGGAATTTCAGGGTGGCCATTGTAGTTTAATATAGAAATTGAGCTCAGGTCCGATCCAGCATGGCCCTGCAAGGCCACATCCAGCCACACCAGGTGTCCTGCTGATGAAGCAGCATCGCAGCGCCGCCCAACAGGCGGGGTGCCCCCCCCCCAGCCCATCTACCCCGCAGACATTGCAATCTGGCCACATCATGTAAATATACCAGGCATTTGCATATAAGAGCGCTAAGGTACTCATCACATCTATACAGTTAGGAAGTTGTGTTGATAACTGAAAACTTAATAACACATAGCTCTGAACAGAAGCACTGACCCATCTGGGGAGCTGTCACATGAGACAGTGTCTAGCATCCGTCTGGCAGTCCCAGCCGGGCCAGGGAAACATCCTTTGGGTTTCATCAAAATAAAATACAAAAAATCCAAACAGTAGGAAAAAGTAAAAACACATATGAGAAGCACTGCCAGGGAGTCCCATTGTCCAACAACTAGGGGGACGAACTCTCGCTGAAGAGCGTGCTGCAGCGTGAAAAAACAGGTCAGAGCTAATGGGACCGCTCGAGATGGGGTTCAGATCTTTGGCTATGCAAGAAAGTTGGAGATCCAGGGCTTCTTCCACTATGACTGCTGAGTATATGCTTTATGACGGAGCCACAGTTCAATCAGTTGCCCGGGGGTGTGTGGTAATGGCAATGCATTCATTGGGAGTCTGTCCGGGGACTGCAGCAAGGAAGCAGGGTGGAAGAGAGAGATGAGGGGGGGAGGGGGCAGGAAAATTACAGCAAGGGGCCGATGACTCAGGACCAAGGGGTAAGGGAAGTGGAGGGAAAACAGTACCTCTCAAACAGGCATCCAAAAGTCTTACGCTGGAAAGTGTTCATTCTCTGCATTTCACGGTCTGGCGGGGTGTGCAACAAGCAAATCCCTGCTATCCAGCCAATCATACACCTCCTGCGGGGTGTCAAAAAAGTAAGCTCTGTCTGTTCCCACGACCTGAAGTCTGGCCGGGAACAACATGGCATATGAAATTTGGCATTTGCGGAGCTGTCTCTTAGCATCAGTGAAGTGTGCCCTTTTCTCCTGGACTTCCGCCGAGAAGTCCGGGAACACCATGATCCTGCCTCCATTGAAGGGGATATTGCCTTTTTCTCTAGAAAGTTTCAGGATAGTGATCTGGTCTCTATAGTTTAAGAATTTTGCAATAAATGTACATGGAGGAGTACCCTGCGGTGGGGGTCTAGGTGCCAGCCAGTGAGCACACTCCACCACAAATGTTGTGGAGAACGCAGGTCTACCATAAGTAGAGATAAGAAGGTTTTCCAGGAATGTGGGGGGAATCGGCACCCTCTACTCCCTCCGGCAGCCTCATAAACCTGAGGTTACACCTCCTGCTCCTATTCTCTAGGTCGTCATGCTTCTGCTGTAAGGCAGCCATCTGTTGTTGCAGCCTTTCTGTGGCAGTCTGCAATGGTGGCATGCTGTCTTCCACATGGCTGACCCTAGCCTTGGTCTCAGTTACTCGCTCCCTCACCTTCTGTATGTCCTGGCGGATAAGTGATATATCTATTTTAAATTCCTCCAGTTTACCTGTGAGGGTACTCTTAAGATCGGAGATTGTCTCCAGGACTTTATCGGTCCCCGCGACTGCCGACTCTGCTGAGGGGGACGCTGAGGCACCATCTTCCCCCATGGCCACACGCTCCTTCAGGCGATACTTATCCAGCTTGGCGATGGTGTCTGCCTTTGCCTTCGGTGGAGATATGTTGGCGGGTAATGCAGGGAGGTTTAGGCGTTGTGCAGGCTATGGAAGGACAATGTTTAAGCCACAGGATAATAGTCACCGGAGTTTGCTTGAACAGAGCTCGTGTTTCCTGCTTCCTACGCCATGCAGGTCCAGGCCATGCCCCAGATATTATGATTAATGTCCCATATATAGGGCGTTAGCAGTTATAGCAAGTGGTGTGGTCAGTGGTTAGACCCAAGCCACGCCAGTGGGTGGGTCTGATATGAAATCTAAAAAGACTGTTCAGGTATAAGATGGAATGTGTTGCTTGGAACATGCAAGAGCATCGGTAATGAAATGCATTCAACCAAGATTAGCAACCCAAGGGAGAAAAACCCAGCCGGTTCCTCCTAAAAGAGAAGAGAAAGCAAAAGGTAGTCTTGTGAAACATGAAGGATGGCTTCCCAGAGAAGACCATGAATGTTATTGTGGCATCATTACGGATGTATTGTGTGGGACGGGTGTTGTAACCAAGATGACCATTGAGACCACAAGGATTGGGCGTCACCATTTTTTTTTTTTTTCTGTAGACTTCTGTTTATTGAGTTTTAAAGGGTATATAACGTGTGCAGCATACAAGCTGCCAGGTAACAAGCATACAAAATTCAAGAGAAAAACTAAACAAAGAACGTAAGAGTAACAGTATAATGGTAGCCTCATCAAGTTTGCCAGTGTTTAAGTCTCCCCACCAGGTGAAAAACCCTCGACCAGTGAAATGCCACCCCCCACCCCCACGTCACTTACTGCAGGATACACATATCTCAACGCTGAATCAATAGATCCAATGTTTCTATCAGATCATCACCCCATCTCTATCACCTTACACATCCCGGACGCACCTACCCGCCCACAGACGTGGAAACTAGATCCGACTCTCCTGACTGACGCCACTGTGGTCAAGGAGGTCTTGGACCACCTACAGCTCTACTTTTAAGACAATGACTCCCCTGAGACCTCGCCTATGACCAGGTGGGAAGCACACAAGTGTGTGATCAGAGGTATCTTGATTTCGATCACAGCTAAATGCAGACGAGAAAGGCAAAAATGCATTAGGGATCTGACCACTCATGTACAAGCGCTAGAGAACGTACACAAATGGTCACAAGCGACACAAACATTACAGGATCTCATTCAAGCCAGAAAGGATCTATTAGATGAACTGGACAAAAAAATAATAAAATGCGACTTTAACTTATCCCAAAAGTGTTTTTTTATGAACTTAGGAATAAGTCAGGCAAACTGCTGGTCATGATTTTGAGAGCCAAAAAACTGGCAATGACAATTCACTTGATAACCAACTCAGCATGAACCCAGAGAATTCCTAGGAAAGTACAGCCCCAAACCGTTATCCATGACAGATGCCTGAGACCTAAAGCGACCTTTATCGGAAGAGGAAGTAAAAGTAGCTCTTAAACAAATGAAGCCTGGGAAGAGTCCCAGTCCGGACGGTTTAATGGTCAGGTATTACAAGATGTTTACAGAACTACTCACGCCCTGTTTCCTCTCGGTCTATAATTCCCTAGCATCCCTCCAGAGCCCGCCCTGAGACCTCTTGGAAGCCCATATTACCATAATTCCCAAAGTGGGTAAGGACCCTAGTTTAGTAACCAACTATATACCGATCTCCCTTCTGAGCGTTGACCTAAAACTATACGTGAAAATCATCGTGAACCGTCTTCTGCCCCTATTACCACAATTAATTTCCCAAGATCAGGTAGGCTTTGTTTCGGGCCGATTAGCCGTGACAACACTGTTCGGGCGATAAACATACATCAATGGCTCACAAACAACCATAAACCTGGCTTCTTTCTTTCTCTAGACGCAGAGAAGGCATTCAACAGAGCGGCATGGGACTACCTATTTGAGGCTCTTAAAGTAATTGGACTTCCAAAACAAATGTTACACTTTGTACAAGCTATTTAGTCCATCGCCTCAGATGCAATCCAGACATTAAGGGCATCAAAATCGCTGGAAAGATACGCAAATTAGCTGCCTTTGCTGATAATGTCCTCCTTTTTCTTACGGAACCACATATTATTATTCCAAATCTAATCAAGGACTTTGACAACTTTAGGACCCTAATCAATGTGCAGATTAACTATTCCAAGTCATATGCTTTAAAATGTCCTCTTACCTCAACACGCTCTTACACAATGTCTGTGCAATTTCCCATTCACCTGGGGCCATTACAGCATAACATATTTAGGCATCCAATTACCAAAGAAACTCTCAGACTTATACGATAAGAACCATCTCCCCCTGGCCCGAAATATACAAAGGGACTTAAAAGCTTGGTCCTCGGGCTTCTTTTCCTGGTTTAGAAGAGCTGCAATCCTGAAGATGAATATTCTTCCTAGGTTCCTGTATGTTTATAAATGAATGCACCTCTACTTGCATATGTGCCCTTATACAAAGGGACAGCTTTGTTCACCAATGATTTCCATGCTGCCACAGGGTGCTGATGATTTTTTCCAAGATAGTATAATCAACTTCCTTGCATAAAACAACAATAGTTTAAGAAGGGTATGTATAGCTTTAGAAGTGGCAAGTTAGTCAACCAGACTTAATAAACACACTTCTATGGAGAGGGGAACAGAAATGTTGGTTATAGACATAATGTAATGCCAAAACCTCCCTCCAGAAGGGACCTATAGCTGGACAGTTCCAAAAAAACATGCATGCAATCTGCATCTGGTGTGGAACATCGCCAGAGAAGGGAGGATTGGTTCCCAAATATGTTAGCCAGTCTCGCAGGTGTAAGATAGACCCTACGAATAAACTTAAAGTGTATTAAACAGTCTCTAGTAGATACTAATCTGGTAAAGGGGGCTTGGGTGTTGCCCTTTTTGATGGAGAACATAAGTTCAAATTGAGTCTGGGTGTTGAGATTGACAGTATAAGATGAGAATTCGGGAGATTCTGCTTGCTTCCAGCTAGATGTAATAGATTTTCTGGCTGCGACCATGCAGTAAATGATGAAAGTAAGATGACGTTTTTAGTCAGGTTGAAAAAAGACACAAGTCCATCCAGTTCAACCAAAAAAAAACAAAAAACATTTATATATATATATATATATATATATATATATATATATATACACACACACACACATACACAACCAAATAATCCCATATACAATCCTTCACCCACAGTTGATCCAGAGGAAGGCAAAAAACCCCAGCAAAGCATGGATCCAATTTGCTATAACGGGCCAACTTTCATTGTTTAGGAGAAGTGCCATTGCTGGATCCGGATCCAGTTTCAAGCCGATTACTGAAGAGATAAATTGAAAAACACTGACCCAGAACAGATAGATTTTAGGGAACTGGCACCAAGTATGCAACAGAGATCCTTTTCACCACAGTGTCTCCAACAAAGTGGGACATAAGAGGGAAACTGTTTGTATAGACGCGTCAGTGTGTATTACCACGGTGCACAAGTTTTAGTTGGGATCCCCAGTGGGTGATACATTTTGAGTGTTTAAGGGTGTTATTGGTGGCATTGAACCCTTGTAGCAAATGAAAGGTTTGGGAGAGGTCATTTTCCTATAACATCATAGAATGTGTTTTTTCTTAGGATGAGGGAGACAGAAACAAATGGTAGAAATAATTCAATTTTGTTTAGTGTAGTGATCTTGGATAAAGGAAAGAAGGACCGATGATATCAAAATCATTTCCTTATGGATGGAGTCAATAACATGTCTGACACAGAGGTATTTGTAGAAGTCTTTATGTGGAATATTGAAGCGCAGTTGTAAGCCTGCACATGACAGTTTCAATAGTCCTTTTTCCAACACTCCTAAATAGACACCTTATAGAAACTCACATTGAATGCCAGCCAGAAGCTAACACACACACACACACATAATTGTAAAAATCAAAAATATTATGTTATAGGCTGTAGGGTCAAAAGTGATCTGTATAAAACAGAATTTCAAAAATAGGAAAATAAGGAACAGGATTGAAAACACTTTAGTGAAGTGACCAATGAGGATATGCTATACCTATTTTCACAAGCTCCAATGCTCAAAAACCTGGAAATCGGTAGTGCCACTAAATAGAACTGCTAGGATGTACAGTATGCTTGATTATTGGACTCTGGCAATGTTACCACCGTTCAAGTGGGCTGTACCAGGTCATGTACATAGTGTGAGCAGTAGAGATTGTCACCATAACAAATGCAAAATGCCTTTAACCCTTTCACTGACAGGTCTGTACAGTGTACGGACCTACAGCACTGCTTCCAACTGGCTAGGTCCATACTCCATACTGACCTCATTTCTCCTTCTGCTATAAGCTCATGGTCATAAACTTCTCATCTGCCACTCCCGTCAGCTTCAGGTGCTACAAGAGCTTAGAAGGGTTCAAAACATGCACCCTGCCCATTGCTCTGTCACCCACCACAATGGCCCCCCACCTTACTGATCCATCCATACTCCGAGTGGCATCCCTCCTGCCACCTGCAGCTTCTGCCTGGCACATCAGCTCTAGTAAGCTATCAGGCTGGAGAGTGCATGCGCAGGATGGGGGGGAGTGGTGTGGGAGGCAGGTGAGGTTGGGGTTTGGTGAATATGTGTTTACCAGCTCCTCCCTGTAGTACAGTGGACACAGGCAGCAATCACTACTGATAGCCCCTGTGTCCACTGATAACTGAGCATAGTGAACTGGGTGTTAATATGTGTCAGTTTATCAATGAATAAGGAGTCTCTATACAGACTCCTTATTCATTCATGTAAAGTGCAGCTCAGGCTGCAGAGAAAGGGACTATCTTTAGCCCCTTTCTCTGTCTCAAAAAAGAGATATTGGGGTCTGTTAAGACCTCTGATAACTCACATAATAGATTGGAAACAATTCTGAGAATGGACACATCAGTGGAATACTATATAATAGTCTAGGAGGACATATACAGTGAGTGGGGCATATGACTATGATTTCTTCTAAATAAGAGAACATATTTATATTTCACTTTTTGCATGTATAAAAGTATTGTCTTTGTCCTTCATAGCAGTATCATACATAATACATTTAGAAATATCAACCCAACGTGCCCCCATTTCAAAATAGACTAAGACTATCTCTAGTATTTGATGGCATAAACTGTCTAAGGCAAGCCATACAGGATTCATCTTTTGTGTGTTCAACCAGCGGACCGGTTCCCCAAACATTTAATGTGGATGGAGGAAGCGCTCCCACTGAGCTAATGTATTCTGCTGGTGGGCAGTCTTGCCTGCCAACAGTATACATTGATCAGTGTTTCTGGCTACAGCCAGTGGCACTGATTATATAGGAAAAAACAGGTTAGTTGTACACAAGTTGATTGATAGATCGACTTCTGTACAACCAGCTACCCCATACATGGATCAAAATTTGAACAGTCCCTGCTGAACCAGACAAATTTTGATCCAGGTATAGACAGCTTAAGCTGATAAATTTATGTCATAGTATTGTCCTCTTACAACTACCACCCCCTCAAGTGTGTGCAAATATCAATTTCCTTAGCATTGATATTTGCATATTCACAGATATCCCCAACCTCTCATGTGGCAAAGCCCAGCCCTGCAGACAGGTCACTGCCAAGCCCCAGGTACAGACTGCATTATGAGTATGTATATAATGCACTACAAACACACGGAGATACATGAGGAGTGGTTAGTATGTAGTTAGTGGGGTATAATGCTGCAGTAAAGGTTTAAGCAGACGGCATCAGCTACCACCTGCACAAGAGCTGACAGCTTATGACACCAGATACGACCTGCACAGCTTAGTCAAGTCAATGCACATTTAAGCCATAAGTAATGTTTATTAAGGCATATTCTTCTGCATTTTGTTTTACATAAACAGTCCTGAGCCAGGGTTTGACATTCATTTACACTACTAATATCCCAACTAACCACAAAGCATTTTTTTTTTTATATTAGTCAAAGGTAAAACAAGCATAATTTTTTTTTTGCCACAAACCATCCTGGAAACTGGGATTAAAGTCTTTGAAGACCGCTTGAACAAGAAAGAGGTTTATTCACAATTAAGGGGATTACAAGATGCTATAAATTGCTGCATTTCTTGCTTCATCAGTTTCCACAAAGAAATTTGTCCAGGACAAGATAAAAACAGTATTTAATCCTTCCAGGGCTGGACCAGGTTATTAGTAATTTATACCTAACCAGTTAGAGTCAGTTCACACAGGGGTGATCCGACTTCAGGGGCGACTTTGTAGGCGATTTGAACGCGACTTCAAGGCAACTTCAGCGTGACTATGGGTGACTTGAAGCGAACTCCATGCCAGGTGACCTTGCCTGTGGCCAATCAGAGAATATAGCTCTTCTGAATTCATTCCTTATACATGGGCAAATTCTTTTCTTTTTCCTGTAAAGTCACTTCAATATAGATCGAGATCTGCCTTCCATATGGGCACAATTCGGATAGAAGTCGTAGAGGAACCTTTTCTGAAGTTGGAGCGACTTCAGTAGTGTACATTAAGACGGCTCTCATTCACTTCAATAGGATTTCTTATGTCAAGTGACTTGGGGCGACAAAAGTTGGATCCCAAGTCACTGTAGTGTGAACCAGCTCTCAGAGGTATTATTAGATCAAATAGTGCACAACATGCTTTTGCAACATTTCAAGCACTAGCAGCTATTGTTTTGATCCTCTGTTTCAATATATGGTCATGATCAACAACTTCTACTGGGAAGAAGCACAAGGCAAAGTCTCCAAAATAATGATGCTAGTTGCAACAAAATTAAACATGCCTGGTATGTACTTTCTACACAAATGTATATGAAAGAAATGTAAAATGTAGGAGGTGATACGGACTGCAAACTCTGAAATACACATTTAGGGTTGTTTCACACGGGTGTTCCAATCAGGTCCGGCTGTCAGTTTTTCAGGATGTCCGCTGCTATCCTATCCGATCCGATCCTGTCTGCCATATCCAGATGGATGAAAACACTATGTTCTGGTGAATTGGATTGGATAGGATGAAAACGGACAGTCCATTTTCATCTGATCTCCATAAAGGACTTACTGTGCGCAGATGGACCTGTCATCCACCTGCTCAGCTGTGATCAGCGGATTGATCCTTGCTGAGCAAAGCAGAGACTGTACACGGACAAGCCCGTGTGAAAGGGGCCTAATAGAATTACTACCATGCTATTTTTTTTACTCTACCAATTTGCATTATATATGTGTTTTACTCTGTCTAGCAGTTTACAGGACCTTTAACCACTTGCCGACCACCTGCCACAGTTATACTGGCTCGGCTGCGCGAAACGCTGTACTGAAACAGCGTTTTGTGCACTAGCATTTGTAGGCGCATGCGCCGATTGGCCTAGCAGGGGGAGCCAATCAGCGGTTCCAGCGGACTTGATGTCCACCAGCCGCCTGCGATCTTTCCACACAGAGACAAAATGGGGATCTGTCGAAGTAAATAAGGCATATCTCAGTTCTGACAGGGAATGACACAGAGATCTTGTCTTTCTGCTATGCAGGAAGACAGATCTTTGTGTTATCCGAGGCCGCCCATCCCCCATACAGTTAGTAAACACACCAAGGGAACACAGTTAACCCCTTGATTGACCCTGATGTTAACCCTGTCCCTGCCAGTGTCATTAGTACAATGTCAGTGCATATTTTTAGCACTGATCACTGTAATAATGTCACTGGTTCCCAAAAAAGAATCAAAAATGTCAGTTAGGTGTCCAATTTGAATGCCGCAATGTCAGTTCCGCTAAAAATCACTGATCACCGCCATTATTAGTAAAAAATAAATAAATACTGAAAATGCCATAAATATATCCCTTATTTTGTAGACGCTATAACTTTTGCACAAACCACACCATCAACATATGCTTATTTGGGGATTTGCTTTTTTTTCCCCAAAAATATGTAGCAGAATACATATTGGCCTAAATTGATGAATTTTACTTATTTATTTTTTTTATTGGGTATTTTTTATAGCAAAAGATAAAAAAAAAGGGATTTTAGTATAACTTACCGTAAAATCCTTTTCTCTGAGTTCATTGACAGACGCAGCCTTCTTATGACACATGGGGTTATGCTCATCTCACTAGGAGTAGACTAGGCAAAACAAACAAAAGCATAGGTTGGCCCCGCCCAGGGGGCCATCCTTAGCTTAGCATATAATCCCCCTGCCCTGTACAGCACATCAGTTCGTAACAAGCCGTACAAACTCAACGCAGAGGGGTGGGTGCTGCGTCTGTCAGTGAACTCAGAGAAAAGGATTTTACGGTAAGTTATACTAAAATCCCTTTTACTCTTCCGTTCACTGACAGACGCAGCCTTCTTATGACACATGGGGACGTCCCAAAGCTGTGCCAATCGAGAGGGGTGGGCAAATCATAACAACTGTACCCAACATAAAAGTGCCCTCTCAGGCGGCGCTAACCACGCCTACACTGCCGCTTGTAATACTTTGCGGCCAAAAGCAGCATCCGAGGATGCTGAAACATCAATTTTGTAAAACTTAGTAAACGTGTGTACTGAGGCCCAAGTAGCCGCCTTGCACACCTGAAACACTGAGGCTTGGTGTCTAAACGCCCAGGAAGTACTAAACTGCCCTGGTGGAATGAGCCATGACTGGAAACGGGGGAACCTTGCCCCGAATCTCATATGCATGAGTCACGGTCTTCCGTATCCAACGAGAAACGGTAGCTGACGAGGCCGCCAAGCCTTTGCGCGACCCTTCCGTCAGCACAAATAAAGAATCAGACTTCCGAAAGGAAGCTGTAGAAAACAAATACACCCGCAAAGCCCTCACCACATCCAAAGAATGCAGTTCAACTTCTTTGGGATGTGACGGGTGCGGGCCCAATGAGGGAAGAACAATATCCTCATTTAAATGAAAGGAAGAAACCACCTTCGGAAGAAACGAAGGGGTAGGTCGCAAAAGAGCCTTGTCCTTATGCAGGACCAAGTAAGGTGACTTGCAGGACAATGCTGCCAACTCAGACACCCGCCTGGCGGATGTGATAGCCACCAGAAAGGCCACTTTCTGCGACAACAATCGTAAGGGAATATCCCTAATTCTTTCATATGGTGGTTTCTGCAGCACAGAAAGCACCAGATTCAAATCCCACGGAGCCGGAGGCGACCGTATCCGAGGAGCCACATGACGTACCCCCTGTACGAATGTACGGATCAAGGAATGAGACGCCAAAGGCCTGTTGAAAAAGAACCGCCAGGGCCGAAATCTGCCCCTTAAGCGTACTTAACGCCAGGTTCTTGTCCAGTCCTTGCTGCAAAAATGACAGTACTCTGGATACTATATAAGAGCGGGGGTTCAAACTCCCTGCCTCGCACCAGGTAATATAGGTCTTCCAGGTCCTATGATAAATCTTACGAGAGGTATTCTTACGTGCTTCAATCATAGTAGGGATTACGGAGTGAGAGACACCCCTATCCCTCAACACCTGGGACTCAATAGCCAAGCCGTCAAAGCCAGCGAGGGTAAAGCAGGGTGCAAGATAGGCCCCTGAGACAGTAGGTCTTCCCGAAGTGGAAGACGCCACGGAACATCTGCCACCATCCGTAATACGTTGGCGTACCAAGGATGCCGAGGCCAATCCGGAGCTACCAGGATTGTCGGGATTCCCTCTGCTTCTATCCTGCGCAGAACCCGCGGTAGAAGCTTTAGAGGAGGAAAGATGTACAGTAGCCGATACCGACCCCAGGGCGCTACCAGTGCATCCGAGGCGACCGCCAACGGATCTCTTGTTCTGCACACAAAGGTCTGTACCTTGTGATTGTACCTGGAGGCCATGAGGTCTACCTCTGGTGTGCCCCATTTGAGGCAAATCTGGCGGAACGCTTCTGGATGTAGGGACCATTCCCCTTGATCCAGAGTCCGGCGGCTGAGAAAGTCCGCCTGCCAATTTTCCACACCTGGGTTGTAGATTGCAGCGAGCTGGCACGTGAAGTTCTGCCCACTGAAGGATCAGAGCCGCCTCCGCGGCTGCTGCTGAGCTTCTTGTTCCGCCCTGATGGTTCACATACGCCACAGCCGTGGCATTGTCCGACTGAACCCGAACAGGGAGGCCTCGCAGCCTTTCTGACCAACGGGACAGGCAAAGTCTGATCGCTCTCAGTTCCAGTACATTTATCGGAGTGCCGACACCGCATACACTTGGTAGTCCCGCCTTGTTCTTCGAGTCGTCGTCGGCGCCTCCGCCGAGACTAGGAAGTCACCCGTCTTGAAGTGCACGGTCGAGCGACGTTAGATGTTGGGTCCACACCTTTTAACCGTCCGCCTGAAAGAGTCGGCGGCCTGAGACCTAGTTCCCCTTACCAGGGATGTAGGTCTTCGCAAGGCGGTCTAAACGGAGTTTACCCCGTGTGGTCTCCATCTGGAGTACCGGAGGTCCATGTTAGTGTTCCATGTCTGGAAACACACGTC
>BLSH010409483.1:819056-838708 GCA_018402905.1 Glandirana rugosa | reverse complement strand
GTGGGCACTTCAGATCCTGCCCACAGCACCGCTGCATCTCCTCTCTCCCCCCTCTCCCCCCTCCCCTGTCACACTGCACCGATCGGTGCGGAGAGGGGGGAGACAAGCCGGCACTTCCGCCGGCTTGTTTACATGTGATGCTCCGTCATTTGACGGAGCGATCACATGGTAAACGGCCGCTCCAAGCGGCCATTTACCGTGATCCGTGATGCGCCGGGTCTCATAGACCCGGCGGTCACGGATGCTCCCAGGTGCGCGCCCCAGGGGGCGCGCGGGAGCGCGATTGTGGGAGGACGTTATATAACGTCCTCCCACAACAATGGGTGCCACTTGCCGACGTGTTTCCACGTTACACTGTCGGCAAGTGGTTAATCAGGGCCCAAACATATCTTCTAGACACCCTGGTGAACCCATTATGGCTGCCGATCAGCAAAAATGCCCTCTTTTACTGCAAAGTCAGGTGTGCAGACCAACGCTGACAATTTTAAGAAATGTGTTTTTTAAATCTATTGTTCACTGCCAGTTTACTTCAATTCATCGTGGACCAGACTAACCTTTTTGCCCAGCTATATTTTGCAAACAACCCCAATTCATTATATGCCTGTCCATTTCAGTGGAGAAGTCAGACAGTGGAGGAGCTTCAATTGTTTTTGGGCCTTACGTTTAACATGAGGCTTACAAAAAAAAAACACTCACCCCATCCATCACATGCCAATTTATTCTGCTGTAATGTCCAGGCCACGCTAGAACGTGATCATGCAATTCCTGCATTTCAGTGATAACTCACAGTGTCCTACCCGAGATCATCCCAACTATGACAAACTTTAGAGAGATTTGCTTTTATGTCCCTGATCAAAGCATATGTGTGTATGAATCCCTTGTCCACTTCACTGGCCGGCTGGGATTCAAACAATGTATTCCGAGTAAAAGGGCCAAGTACGGATTGAAGCTCATCAAGCTTTGTGAAAGAGCCACAGGATATGTGCATGCCTTCCATGTGTACGAAGGCAGACTCCCAGCTCCAGTCCCTTGAGTGTGCAACCTACATAGGCACAAGTGGAAAAATTGCCTGGGACCTGGCATTGCCACTGTTCAAAAAAGGTAATCGTATCTACCTTGATGACTTCTATACAAG
The DNA here is from genome assembly GCA_018402905.1 of Glandirana rugosa. NCBI lineage: Eukaryota > Metazoa > Chordata > Amphibia > Anura > Ranidae > Glandirana > Glandirana rugosa. The sequence goes on along the minus strand of BLSH010409483.1, from coordinate 837,573 downwards.
TCTGCCACTTTTCTGCCACCTGTACTGTGAGAAAACCTTGGCCTGCAGTACCACCCGAAAAAACAGGAAGGGCTTCCCACAAAGTTTAGTGTCTACAGGGCTACAAAGTTGGAAATCGGCAAGTCTGAGGAACAAGAAGTGTTTGCCATGAAGAGGAGGGAAAAGAGAGATGTGTACGGCCTGTCCACCATCCACAATGTCACCTTGGTGGAAGTTTACACAAGATGTGGTGTCATTCAAAAGCATGAGTGTGTCCACTATTATAATTGGTTCATGGGGGGGGGGGGGGATTTAAATGATCAGATGCTACAGCCTTATTTATCAACAAGAAAGTCCCTCTACTGGTATAAAAAACCTTCTCTGTTTGGCCATACACAATGCATATGTCATCAAAAGTCAATGGAAAGACCTGCCACATTCCTCAAATATATAGAAGTTGTCACATCCCTCAACCCTCTCCTCTGTGGACAACTGCACTACTAAAATCACAGCTTTTGTTTACCCTTTGCTCAGCAGAATGTATTTTGAGGTGTAATTGTTGGTATACACATGCTATGTGTAAGAAATACAAAAGGCCTTCAAAAATGTTATAGGTTATCAGGAAATCAGATGTGTAATTTATTTCCTTAGAACACCCGACAGTGCTCCTTGGATGTTGGGCCTCTCTATTTGGCTAGGCTATTAAAAAGTCTCATACATGTGGTATCACCATACTCAGGAGGAGTAGTAGAATGTATTGTGCAGTGTAATTATTGCTATGTCCATGCTTTGTTTTAGATATATCTTATAAATTGAAAATTTTCTGTAAAAAAAGTTTTTGTTTTTTTCATTTTCTTTCCACATTTTCCAAAAACGTATGGAAAAAAAATGACGTTTTGTAAAAGGCTCATTATGCCTCATAGAATATACATTGGGGTGTTTTCTTTCCAAAATGGGGTAATTTTGTGAATGTCCAGGTGCTCCAGGGACTTCAAAAGTGTTATAAGCAGTCAGGAATTTAGATGTGTAATTTATGTTTAATTTTTTTTTTTTTTTTTTTAAATACCACAGGATAATCCTGGATAATCGTGGAACTTCAAACATTAGTGGAGATAAAGGAGTGAAAATCAGAAGAATATCTGAAATGAGGCCAAACTGTCCACATAAGTTTGTGTGATTCATATATATCTTCATCCCACGCGGTCATACGCTCCACAAGCTCAATCTTGTCCAACTAACAAGTCCATTCAGCCATTGATGGAGCCTCGATCTGGCGCCACTGCCTGGCAATCACAGAACAAGCTGCTGTGATGAAGTGCCTAACTAGGTTTCTCTTAATTTGTCTGTAAAAGCCTGGCAGCATGGGCAGCACTGTAATCTGAGGTTTATTCGGGATTTTATCTCCCACTAATTTATCAAACAATTATAATATGTTATCCCAAAATGGGACAATTTTCAGACAGGTGCCCCAAATATGGGTCATGGTGCCCTGCTCTCTCAAACACTGTCAGCAAGTAACAAGGATAGATGGAGCAATTTTATGTAAAAGTGTAGGGCAGTGATACTAGATGTGTAATTTATGCTCCTAGTATGCCTGAAGGTGCTGCTTGGATGTTGGGTCTCTGTATGTGGCCAGACTGTTAAAAAGTCTCACACATGTTGTATCTCCATACTCAGAACGAATAGCAAACCATGTTTTGGGGTGTAATTGCAAGTATGCCTATGCCATGTGTGAGAAATAACTTGTCAATATGACAATTTTGTGTAAAAAAAAAAATAAAAAAAAATCTTAATTTTCCCAATTGTGGGACAAAAACTGACATCTTCAAAAAACACACCCACCTCTTACTTAATACCTTGGACTGTCTACTTTCCAAAAAGGGGTCATCAGGGTGGTATTTATACTGTCCTGACATTCCAGGGCCTCAAGAAATGAGATAGGATTGATCACTTTTCAATGATGTGTTTTCACACAGGCTAAATAATGTACTCGGACTTGGGTTATTTTTACCATAGATATGTAGCAGTAGATATTTTGGCCTAAATTTATGAAGAAAAAATTACTTATGTGCTAAATTTTATAATAGAGACTAAAAAAAAGTTTTGTTTTTTTTTTCCAAAATGTTGATTTTTTTTTGCTTGTATCACCAAAAAAAAAAAAAAAAAAACAGTGGTGATTAAATACCACCAAAAGAAAGCTCTGGTTGTGTGAAAAAAATATAAAAATTTTGTTTGGGTACAGTGTAGCATCACTGAGTAATCGTCATTCAAATTGTGAGAATACTACAAAATTGGTCTGGGCAGAAAGGTGGTAAAAGTGTCTTGTATTAAAGTGGTTAAAGTGTTACTAAAACCGCAACAGTAATATCAGTCTGCATATGCAGTAAAGCATGCTGGCTATACTCATTGTGGAACCTAAGGGGTTAAATCCCTTGCATTGTGTAAAAGGGCTGTTTGATCCTGTCTTCTCTTAACCTCATCTTCTTCCACTGCCCCCAATTCATCTGCTGACAGAACAGAGCTTTTTTTTTCTTGGGAGAGTGCATGTGATCAGCACAGGGCCAATCAGCACTGTCCAGACAAAGGGGCAGGGGTAGAGGTGCACCAAAATTTTGGCCACCGAAAATTAACGGCATTATCGGCCAAAAACTGTGTTTTTGATATCGCCCAAAATAGAAAAAAGTTGATGCTTAAAGGGGGTGGGGTCCATCTCGGGTGTCGCCATCCTGGCGCGCCCAGTCCTCCACTCCCTCCTCCTTCCCTCCCTCCTCCTCCCCTTGCCTCAATCTCCGTGTGTCACAGAGATGAATTTCAGGAGTCGCAGTAACAATTTCCTGCCTCCTGTGATAAACGGCACAATGATCCAATGGCGGGACATTGAATCAGTGTGACGTGATCACAGGAGGCGGGACCATTGTTACTGCGGCCTGTGACACATGGTATCACCGTTCTGATTTGGGCACAGGCAGGCTGCATCCACAGGCACTGGTGAGGCTGCTGGGCACAGGTAGGCTGCATACACAGGCACTGGTGAGGCTGCTGGGCACAGGTAGACTGCATCCACAGGCACTGGTGAGCGTGCTGGGCACAGGTAGGTTGCATCCACAGGCAGGCAACATATGACAGGCACTGGTAAGGCTTCTGGGCACAGGTAGGTTGAATATGACCGGCACTGGTGAGGCTTCTGGGCACAAGTAGGCTGCATATGACGGGCACTGGAGAGGCTGCTGGGCACAGGTAGGCTACATATGATGGGCACTGGTGAGGCTGCTGGGCACAGGTAGGCTGCAGATGACAGGCAGTGGTGAGGCTGCTGGGCACAGGTAGGCTGCATATGACGAGCACAGGTAGGCTGCATATGACGGGTACTGGTGAGGCTGCAGATGACAGCCTCATGACAGATAGGGTGGGAGGCCGGGATCTGGGGGTTTATTAAAGGGGTTGTCCAGATTCCGATAAGACCTGTCCGTAGACCCTGACAACCAACAGTCAGGGTTGTCGGGAAGAGGCCCTTGTCCTCATCAACATGGGAACAAGGTGCTTTGGGGTGGGGGGTGCAGGGCCCCCCGCCCCAAAGCACCCACCCCCCATGTTAAGGGCATGCAGCCTGGTATGGTCTAGGAGGGGGGGTGCTTGCTCGTCCCCACCACCTTTCCTGGTCTGCCAGGCTGCGTGCTCGGATAAGGGTCTGGTGTGGATTTTAGGGGAGACCCTACGTGTTTTTTGTTGGCGTGGGGGTCCCCCTTAAAACCCATACCAGACCGAAGGGTCTGGTACCTCTTGGTGGGGGACCCACGCAAATTTTGTTTTCATTATTTGCGGCGTTCCCCTTCAAGATCCTCAGCACACAAGTCGCACCACAAGTCGAATCATCATGATCCGACTTCTGGTACAACTTCTGTTAAAATCAATGGGATCCCATAAGGAACCCTTGATTTTGAATAGAGGCGGAGAACTGCCTGACGAGGCTTAACGCTGCATATAAAATGTTAAGCAGCATTTTTGAATGTTTTGCCGGCTCAGCGTCACGACAGCTCTAACGCTGCAACTTCCGAACGTGCCGGTCCTGCATTTGTTTTACAGCTTAAGAACGCCCATGCCACTTACAGCTCAAAAATGTCAGCGTGTGTATGAGGTCATTGAATAACATGGAGAGGCATTTTTAAGCTGTAAAAACAGCTCAAAACGGTGGCGTTAAAAACGCCTGTGTGTATGAGGACTTGTATAGTATGGGAGCTGTTTTACCATATATTCTTTCAATTCCAGGTATGGGATTTACACACTGTGAAGCTAGGTTGGTGACCTGACTTCTATGTTGCAGTTAAGAAAAAGGTCACCCCCAGCCCCAAACTGTGAATGAACATTAAAAAAGCAACAACAGTTTAACCCTCTTGCTTACACTGCTACCCCTCTTGTCAGTAGGGTCCCAGTCAGCTTATGTGCATGCAACCCACATTATCTATCCCTGAGTGAACATGTTACATCCTAGCATACTGACAGTAGTCAAGTAGGGTTACCACATCATCCCTTTAATCCAGGACACATATGAATTACACAAGTTCTGAGGCTAATTTAATGCAGACAAGGCACCTAGTGAGTTTAATTACCTCCTTAATCAGCCACAGAACCTGTGCAGTTGATATGTGTCCTGGATTAAAGGGATGATGTGGCAACCCTATAGTCAAGTAATCGTCCAACAAAGCCGAACATGGTGACGTGTTACGAGTGTATAAAGAGGAAGTTCAGGTGAATGATTTGTGAATTGCGAACGCAGGTTTACACGACCAAACACTTCATGGATTCCGAGCATTCGTGTTTGTACTTACAACTTTTGTTGGATCAACTTCTGTACACACAAGCCGAAAATTGCCCAACACCTTGTTGGCCAACAAGAGTTTTCTAGTCTTCACAGACAACTTCTGTTGGACGATAGTTTTAAATAGCCTGTCGGATGGTGCGTACTAATGGTCAGATTATCGGACAACAGGCTGTTGTACGACCATTGTTGGCTGATAATTGTTGGCCTTAAGGCTTCATGTACACTAGCTTTTTTTTAAAGCTCCCACAAGCTGTTATCAGCATTTTTTCTGCTCCTAGAAGCTAAATAGTGTTATCATATGTGTCCATGCACACTACTTTTCGCTATTACCATTTTTTCAGCTTCAGGAGCAGAAAAAAAATTGTTTTTGTAGAGTTTTTTGGAGCATTTTTTTTTTACAGCAGAGTGCTATTAAATGTTACTAAAACAACATTTTTGAGCTTTTTTTTTTTAATTCATGTACTGCAAAAACACTAAAAAATGTGAATGTTTCTACGTTCTTCTAAAATGCTACTAGAAGCTGGCACAAAAATGGCATGACGCCTAACTAAGGGTGTAACATTTTCTAAAAGGTGGAGTTAGCTTTTAAAAAAAAGCTTGAAATCAAGTCTAAATTAGCTAGTTATATTTATTGCATTTAAAAATTAAAGTGTTTGAAACCCTCACATATACCCAATGATGTGACAAGCCACAGGTGATACAATCCTCCTACATAAGCTGTACCTGTTTATCTGTAGCCATTTCTTCTGTAGTAGATCATTCTAAAAACACACAGATCAAAGGTTTTTTTTTTTGTGTTTTTTTGGTTTTTTATCTCAGCTTTAGCAGCAGGGGGTGGAGATCTGAAGTCTCACAGTGCAGATCTCAGTAACAGGAGCTCTGAGCCCTGATTGGAGATAAGGGAGATATCCACATTCACACAATACAGGGGGAACATTTAGAGCTGAGGATATTAGTCACAGGCTGTGTCAGTAAAAAGGACTTTGCCAGTGTTCCTGGCCGTTTCCGGGTGGTGCGCGCGCATCCGTGCGCGCTCGCGCGCTCCCGTGCGCGTTCGCGCGCTTCCGTGCGCGTGCGCGCGCCCGTGCGCGCGCACGCGCCGGAAACGGCGCCAAATGGTGCCTATTTAAACCCTGGACATGCTGCACCAAGTTGCTGCTTGTTCTACAGCGTTCCAGACCTGCGAGCCTCAGCTCCCTACTTGTTCCTGTGTTTTCACCTGTTTCCTGTCTACCCGGCTTGCTTTGACCTGTTGTCCGCTACCTGCATCGACCCCGGCTATCCACGACCATCCGTTTGTCTACTCCTCTGTACCTCCGCTGCCCGCCCGTTAACGAACCTTGCCTGAACTTGACGATCCGCTTGCTTAACCCCTTTTGTACCTTTCTGCCTGCACGTTGCCAACCCTGCTTGTACGACCATTCTCCTGTTTGCACGACCTGCTGGAATCTCACTACAACATCTGTGACCATCCAGCCCTCGTGCCATCCCGCACTCTCGGGCCTCTGTCTACACTACCAGGGGTCCTTGAATCGGGTGCGCAAGAGCGGTTGTTCCCTGCACAAGACAGACTCCACCGTCAGGTACGTAACAGGCTGTAAGTTGGAGCTCCCCTCCCTGTCACCTTTTCTCTCTTAGTGACAGGAAAAGCTGTGATAACTGACTCATACAGATAACATAGGAAGGAGGAAGCAGAGAGAATTCATACTCAGTGCTATGAACAAAGAGAAGTATGCAGTATAGAAGGATGTGCTTTGTTCATATTTCATATCCGAGGTTTAAAACAATTTAATTCAGTTTTATATGGATTTGTAGTGAAATCCAGGACCCCCTACAGCCTGGGATTAGGAAACAAAATCCTTCTCAGAGAGAGAATAATCTGAAGGTAAGTGCATACTTGTTGGTGCCATATGTGCCTTCACTTTGCCAGTAACAATATTTAACTTTGGTGAACATGAAAGACTAAGCAATGAGCTCTATACTGAATAAAGCAATAATCATCAATCGGTAGTTGTATGTTATTCAGGTCATGTTAAGGGGCTTATTAAAAAAAAGGCAGAAGGAGAGAAAAGTTGTTGTTTTGCCCTAGGTAACCCCGCAGATCCTAGCTGTCACCTTTTCATGGTACTAACATGACAAAGCCCAACTCCAGGAATTAGATAAAATATACACTTGCAGGCTACCCCCTGCACTGCAAGGGTTAAATTTGCATTAATAGGTTAACAAAATCAGCGCACCAGGGTTTTTTTTTATTATCTACCTCAAGACTATAGTGGTAGCTGAGAAAACAACACAATTCTAATGGGGAAACTACATATAAGTAAAAACCGTGCTCGCTAAAAATTAACAGAATGTACTCTCAGGGCTAATTTAAACTTGCTTCGGCTTCAACGCACATTAATGGCTAGTTTACACTTGCTTCAACAAGGCTTTGTTAAAGCTCCTGTCACTAAATAAAATGGTTAGCTTAAAGTCCTGTTTACGCATTGCTTTTGCTTTGCTTCGGCTATGCTTCAAAAAAATTATACCCCATGTAGCTTTTGTGGTGATTCAAAGCATCTTCAAAGCCTCCATAGAAGTCTATGGCAAAGCTACCTTGAAGCCCCACTGAAGCCTCAGAAGCCCCACAAAGCCTCCTCAAAGCCCCACGAAAGCCTCATCGAAGCCCCCCCAAAGCCTTATTGAAGCCCCACCAAAGCCTCATTGAAGCACCAAGCAAAAGCAGCGTGTAAACAGGACTGTAAGCCAACCATTTTATTTTGTGACAGGGGCTTTGACTGGCGTTCAGAGAGCTTTAACAAAGCGTGTCTGAAGCCTTGTTTTGAAGCAAGTGTAAACTAGCCCTTAAAGTCCCAATCCAAAAAGTGTCCTTCCAAAGGATTTATAACATTCCCATATCCAAAGTGGGTCAAGTAACTCCAGTGATGTCCACCTCTGATGAAGCTTCTCTGTGATGTCTCCCTTATATATGATGTAGCATGTCTCATATAATCAATACATACCATGCATTTATATTGTGCTTACATCAAAAAAATCTCCATCAGCCATATAGCCTATGATGTCCCTTCATCAGAAAGGATTATTTGAGGATGTACTTAAAATCTTACCATCGGTAAGGTATTTAGAGTGGCTGGTGCTATATATATACACAAAAGATACTGGGTTTAAAGAGATACAAGCACATATAGATGCACTTTTGTGAGTAATATGATTTTGCAGTTGGTGAAATAAATTTTGTTACGGTATTCAACCATGAGGTCTTTTTTTTTTTTTTCACTTTTTGAGTTTTCCAACACACCATACTGTGGTGAGGAGGGAAAGAATCCATCTGGAGGAGAGGTTGAGACAAACAACAACGGACGCATGTAAATATTGTGAAAGGCTTTATTTGAGATACATGAGGGTAAGGGTACATATATTATTATTATTATACATGATTTATATAGCGTCAACAGTTTCCGCAGTGTTTTACATATATATTAACACATTTGGATCTGATGGAGATTTGTTTGATGTAAGCACAATATAAACACATGGTATGTACCACTCCTCATTCCCTAAACTGAAACAGTAGTTAACACATGTGGAGGGAGCCACTGCGGGGGTAGATTTTGTTTAATTCCTGGAGTTGGGCTTTAAAGAAGGCTAAAAGTAGATGTCTACCCTGTATGCATCTGTTCAGTTTACATTACGTTAAGAATTTTTTTGTTAACGTTTGTGAAGCATGCAGGAGGTGCAGCACAATCATAAGTGAAGACTATGAATTTCTACTTATCCTGAAAAGTTCTTAAACATCCCCACAATCATGATAACATTCTTCTTTGATAAAGTATTCATTTCCAGTGTGGTTGAAACATTCATTTATTTATACACTTTACAATTAAGTTATTCAAAAGTGGAAATCATATTGGTAAGTAGGACAACTAATTACTACAGCATTTATCCCATAATTGCAATCAAAGTACTATAAATACTTAGCAATTGTAATCAATGGAAATATCATGTGAAAGCTGATCATATAGCTTCAATCATTTGAAAGTTTTAAGGTGTTACAAAGCTTCAGATCTTTTTTTCATTTGAGTCCACCTCACCATAACCTGCCTAGTTATATTGTATTTAAGGTGTTGAGCATAAAATTGAAGACAACAAATCTACACCAAAAATAATTTTAATTAAATGACTAACATCTTTTGCTGGGTTCTATTGCCATTTCTTGTTTCCTGTTATATAAAAACCCATTAAAGAAATCCACTTTTTTTTTAATGACATTACTAATAATGTATTTTAAAACAAAAAACCTGGTCTCCAGAATTATCTGCCACAATAGCTCTGTGTAGTTATGGGCCCTCCTCCGAGTTGAATGCCAGTGTCTGTGAGCCCTGGCTGTCATAGATATATCCGGTGGGAGTGTAACCACATCAGCCTGGGTTCACAGTACAGTACTGTACAGAGCAACACTAGTGTCTGTGCAATATTGAAGACTATCCTCCGAAGAAGACCGAAAGTTGTCGCTTGACCAGCCAGAAGACCCCAGGAAAGCAGTATGAATATATATATGTATGAATGAAAGCAAAAAAAAAAAATGCAGGGAGGGTGTTTTTCAAAGATAACAACCTGGAGTTATAAAAACCTGAAGTTCTGCTTTTAATATGAAATTGTTAAAATCTCTACCATGATTTTGTTGCTGTGTGTCTGTATTATACAGATTTATCCTAACTTCCTGGATATGGGGAATAAGGGGAATTTTTCCAACAGTTTGCAAGTAACAATTCCCCATAGCTTATATATATATATTTTTATTGCATATGTTATTATTAATAGCATTCCATATAGTTATTTCAGTGTAAAATAACTAAAAACACTTTCATGAAAATAGTTGTTGCAGGTTTTTTTTTTTTTGTTCTCTTAATCAGTCCTAACCTATAAGACTGCCCATACACTTTGCAAAATTTGCTCAGTGGGTGGAGCTGCCAACCCTGCTACATTCAACAAATTTTGATTGTCCAATCAACTTTTTTTAAGTGTCCTGGAAAATACAGCTAATGTTCAGGCATTTGGACAACTGCCAGGGCCAACTGTCAAAATATAAGACCCCTTTCACACTGTGGCATTTTTCAGGCGTTTTTAGTCTGAGTGCTTTCACACTGGGGTGGTGCGCTTGCATGACGTTACAAAAAGTCCTGCAAGCAGCATCTTTGGGGCGGTGCAGTGAGCGGGGTGTTTACACTGCCCCTTGTGGGGGGTTAAAAGTGCCTGCATCCCACCTGCATAGTGGCGCCATAGCACTGCTATAAAAGCGGAAAAGTGAAGCTGAAACTAGTGGTGCTTTACCGCAACCCCCCCACCCCAGTATGAAAGTGCCCTAATAGTCACAGCAGGAGATTCATTTATATGCACTGTATGGCATGCTGGAGGAATCTGTTTGCTGGGTTAAATATACCAACCCATATCTGAAGAGAAGTTCAGACATTTATTAAGTGACACAAGTGTATTCATTGAAGGGTATAAACAGGAAACAACAAACTTGCTAATTACAGTAAAGCTTACTGAGATTGAGAGGTCCACATGGGATCACAATGCCATGAAGTAATTCTCAATACATTTTTTGCATTTCTTGAACATCCACTCTAAGTCAGGACAGTGCTCCTGAAATGTATTCAGTATATGTGTATGGTTTGAGCTCAATGTATTATAGTTATGATTATTTATTTGATGTCTTTGTTTTTATAGCTGAAAAGGAAGTATTAACAACTGCAGGATTTGGATAAGCAAATGTTAAATGAAAGTTTGGCTGCAACTTGGAGAGTGTGGAGCTGATCAGTAAATAAATGTAGGGGTCAATGTCCTTAAGGACATTGGAACCAATGACAGAATATATGGAAGGTGGAGGCTCCTGTAGAATCCATTTAAAGAACTAGGCTGAAAGTTGAAGGGAAGGACCTCCAAGGTGATATTCTCTGAAATATTGCCTGTGTCATGCGCAACACAGTAAAGACAGGGGGAGATTACAGAACTAAATGCATGGCTAATGACCTGGTGTAAGGAGGGATTTGGGTTTCCAGAACACTGGGCTGACTTTTCATTGGAGTACAACCTATATGCTAAAGATGGTTTACACCTATATGGAAGGGGGTCTGCTGTGCTGGGGTGCATTTTATGGGGAGGCTGGAGGAGTATTTTAACTTGGATTGAGGGGGAGGTTATAGGACCCCCTATTAGTGGGTGGCAGGATGAAAGATGAGGGGAGGGCTATCCCATGTTACAAACAACTATTGGAAATGGTTATATTTGTACCTAATTAAAAAAATATGCAAAATACATGTGCAAAATGTGACAATGAATTAAAGCGTTTGTTCACCTATGCTAGAAATCTGCCAAGCAAAATAGGTGAGTTGGTACGTGAAGTATGCTTTAATTGGTATTGCTGAATCTTGGCTTTATTCTTCACATGACTGGAATATTAATATTTCTGGCTATGCTCTCTTTTGAACAAGCAGGGTAAAATGGAGGGGTGGTGATGTCTTTGTTTTAATACTTTTACCTAACCAAAAATTGCCTGGAGTAATGGCATTGTAGGTACAGTTAAAGGGCAAACATTTATAAACCTACTGTATTACAAGACAATTTTATGGTCCAGGTCATTGAAGCCCTGTTGCTCTGTCATTTCAAAGGCATTGTTTCTAATTTGTAGGGAATCTCTAATGACTGGCATAGTACCACTGGATTGGTGTAAGGCCAATATGGTGCCTATATTTAAAAAGGGATCAACATCTTTACCAAGTAAAGAACTATAGACCTGTTCATTTAACTTCTATAGCTGGGAAGCTACTGGAGAGTTTTGCAAAAAGACAACATAGATGAGCTCTTGCATGGATTCATGAAAGACAGAAGTCACCAAACAAATCAGATTTATTTTTATGAGGAGGCAAGTAAAACATTGGACAGAGGGGTGGCTGTGGTTTACTTGGATTTTGCAAAAGCATTTGACACAGTTCCCAACACATGGCTAATGTGTAAGGTAAAGTCTACAAGCTTCGAAAAATCAGTTTCTAAATGGATAGACAACTGGCTAAAAGACCAAATGCAGAACGTAGTGATTAATGATTCTTACTCTGAATGGTCTAAGGTCATCACTGGTGTATCCCAAGGCTCAGTGCTGGGACCTTTACTTTTTAATATATTAATAAAGGATATGGGGTCTGGGATTAAAAGTACCATTTCAGTCTTTGCAGACGACATCAAGCTATGCAGTGGAATACCGTCCTTACATGATGTCTCTAACTTACAAGCTGACCTCATTGCACTGTTTAACCCCTTCCACACCGTGTGCAGTATATTTACGTAAATAAACTGAGATTTGTGGAGTGGCCGCTAGGGGGCGCACGCGCCGCACTCCAGAGGAGTGTGCCCCCAGCTCGGGCGGACCCAATGTCCGCCGGCGAGCCGCGATGAGCAGCCACAGCAAAAAAATGGAATCGCCGATGTAAACACGGCGGTTCCCCGCTCTGTCAGTGCGGGCATAGATCGACACTGACAGCCAATCACAGTGATTAAGTGGTCAGGCAGACCTTCCAGCCCCCAGGGTGTAATATCCTATATAAAGGGACGCTGGGGTTGGGTGGGAGACCTATCTACTTTGGACTTTAACACATCAAAAATGGTTGCAGCTTTTGCTCTTGTTTGGGTAATGAAAAAAATTTACCAATAATTTAAAATAAAATACAGAGAAATTAGTGGAAAATTCAACCAAATAAATGAATAGCCCCATGCTCAGAAACCATTAAATCACATTTGATGCATTTTTTCCTGTTTCTTTTTTACATTTTTATGTATTTTTTTCCCATCATATTGATGTGCAGCTTGAATGTATACTGTAATATTTGCGTAAACTATTAATTAAAAAGATGCAGTTAACTTGCAAACCTTTCAAAAGGTTAAACAGCTACAAAGAGGTGTCCTTCATGTAACCTTTAATTTGGCTAAGCAGCCTTCTGTGAAAAGAATTTTGCTGACAAATGAAACAGTTTGCCTATAGTTCATTCTGTTGTTCCCCCATAGAAAGGATGTAAAGAAGAAATCCACTTACCATTAACACACTCAAAGACATCACAGCACTTTCCAGGTGAGCCATTGCCTCGTGAGACAATCCGAGGGATTGACCCAGCTTCACACACTGGGAAACTGCAAAGGCCGGAAAGACACTCACATCTGTAGATAAGAAAAACGTGTACAATGTGTCAACGCTACCAATTGCTTTGTTCCTTGCAAAGATAATTAACTATCAATTACATTTATTGGGGAACATGAGCGTGCATTAAGTAATGACAGCAGATGTCAAAATAGTCTTTTTGAGATTTTACACTATATATCAGTGCATAGAATCAGTAGGCTATGGCATGAAAAAAATCAATATACTGTATTTACCTTTTCTTGTAAAGAAATGAATACATCAATGCACCTTTTAAAAAACACTGTGCGATGGGGGCATGGCCTGACGCGATCACATGTGGAAGTGTTTCTGAAAAGTTCCGCTCCAGCTCGGCACAATCCGTAGGAATCCTTCTACAAGGGACACGGGTGAGACTTGCAAACACCCTAGCCCATCTCCCCAGCTCCATTCCGCACCCTTTATTGTGAGGATGGGCGGCAGACATCTGCGCCGGCAAAAATCGAAGCCACAGCCTTTGCGGCCTACTGTTCCGGCCCAGACGGCACGGTCCCCCAGAGCTCCTGCAAGCCATCCGCCCACCATATGCACTTTTGGTGATCCCCTGGGCCCTCACCCCACTAAGGATTGCCCCCCAGATCGCTTCTGAGCCGGGAATGAGAAAAAAATATATACATTAATCCGGGGCTCGAGCAGCGGCCTACTGACCATCCCAGGCACTACAAAGGAGATTACAGCACTACAACTCTCCAGCCACCCAGGGGGAGGTGGCGACCACTGAGTGTAATGGCCGCATAATCCCTGAGCTACGCTCTGCAGCCCGGTAGATTGGCACTACAACGAGCCCCAGCTCACACGTGCAGAGGTGCCCGACAGCCTTGTGACCATCCAGGGATGTCCCGCAGGAGGAGAGAAGACCCTCAGCTCCAGAAAATGTCGGGTTTCTTTCCACCACTGCGGAAAGAGCCACAACAAAATGGCGACAGGAGCCACACTCTGATGGCTGGAGGCGGTCCTCTAGTGGCTGCTACCTTCGTGTTCCCAGACGACAGAACAGAGGAGGCACAGGACAAAGCACCAGACCCAGCTACACCAGAGACACAGAGCCCAGACAAATCTTGCCCACGATGGGACTGGGACACGGATGATTTAGATGGGGCATGTATGGAGGTTAGTGCTAATGCCACACCAGCAGGAAACCGCAGTCCAGACCCCACTGCACCATTTCCAACTGTAGGCCAGCCAATGTCTGATATCATGATGAAGGACATGTTACTGTCCCTCTGTTCATCTCTGCAAGCTGACATGCTAGCATGCTTCAAACAATATGCAGCAGATGTACACGAAATAGGAGAAAGGGTGGACCAGCTGGAAGAGGCTATGGGCACATGTGCAGACTCATACAACGACATGGTGGATGGACACGCGGCCCACTCAGAGGAAATTGATTGGCTAAAGTCCAAAGTCGCCGACCTGGAGGACCACTCCAGACGTAATAACCTAAGGCTAAGGGGGGTGTCCCTGAATCGGTGCAACCCGAACAGCTCTCCCACTTTGTTTGGGACTTGTTTCAAGCAGCTGCACCGGCTCTGACGAACGCCGACCTAACAATAGATAGAAAACACAGAATTCCAAAACTGTCATTCCTTCCGGAAGAGGTTCCTAGGGATGTGCTTCTTAGACTGCACTATTTCCAAGCCAAAGAGACAATACTACTCGCTTTCCGTAAAAAGACACAACTCCCAGAATGTGTTACATCTATACAAGTATTACCGGATCTGTCCACATATACCCTCCAAAAACGCAAAAACCAAATCTCCATTACAAAGGCCTTATGCAACCATGACATCATCCATCAACGGAAGTTCCCGGCCACCCTAAAAGTCACAAAAGGCAGATCCACCTACTTCATCAAAACCCTCCAAGAAGGACTTCAACACCTTACGGAATGGAAAATAGTTCCAGAGAATCCTCCCACGACTTCTAAGACACAACCACCAATCAGACTGTCCTGGGAATGGAGCAAATCAACAAACAAACGTGGCAGCAGGACCAGGCACCCTAGGGGCACCCACACTAGAGCACAAATCCACCAAAGCCGCTACCTAAAGCTGCAGTCAGCACTGTTTTTCCAAATACAGAACTGACACCTTTCCCCCCTCTGATATGCAGTTTAGTTGCACCCATTTTGAACCCTTTTTACACCCAGTTCCAGATCAATGAGTCCTCTATAACTACCCTTTGTTAGCATATGATGCACAATAAGTTTCAATATTTCTCTACCTGCAAGGCTCCTTCATGAGACACTAACGGCACACCAAAGGGCGATCTACCACAGCAATCTTATACCTAAGACCCAGAGAGAAACACAGACCGCACTAATCAACTTCTCACTTAGAGCTTACTATATCCTCTTGACCTCCCACAAAAAGGAGGCACTCTACAGCAGAACTGAACCAGATACTAATGTTCTTTAAATTAATGACTATAAATGCTTGAGGCCTGAATCTCCCGGTAAAGCAATTCTCCCTCTGGAAAGAAGCCTCCAAGTCCAATGCAGACATAGTGGTCACACAAGAGACACATTTTAAAGCATCAGAGGCTCCAAGATACCAACATAAAGACTTCCCTTTTATTTTCTCAGCAGAATACTCCGTGAAAAAATGAGGCATATTCATAGCCATCAAAAACTCAATTGCCTTTTCACTGCACTCCTCCATGATGGACTCTAATGGATGGTATGTTATCGTAGTATGCACTATCAACGAACAGCTCTACATGATAGTGGGAGTGTATGCCCCTAACACGGGTCATAGCGCCTTCTATCGTAGACTGTTCAAATGTATGAACCAGCATAAAAGAGGCAATCTCATAGTATGCAGTGATATGACCCTAGCTGTTGACCCCAACCTTGACGCCATACCGGCTAGGAAAACTAGAACCTATTCTCTTGCTAATCTATTGTTTAGAGAGGAACTATATGACACCTGGAGATCTCTACATGCTTCTGAGAGAGATTACACTTTTCACTCACCCAGATTTAATAGAATTGATCTAATCTTTGTGGATAAATGCCTGTTGCAGCAGGTGTCCCACTCCGATATCGCAGATATCATGTGGTCGGACCTCAGTGGTCTTTTTCACTCTTTCCGCCCAACTTTACTATGGCGTTGCAACAAGGGTTTACTTAATGATCCCACCACTAGAGATGCCATTAAGGGCCACATAGAGAATTATTTTGCATCCAATGAAACACCTGATGGGGACATATTCAATCTCTGGAATGCCCATAAGGCATATGTAAGAGGGGTTATGATACAACTGGGTGCACAAATAAAAAAACGGAGAGCAGCCAAAACACAAAAAGTTTTTGTCCGATCTCCATGACCTAGAGAGACACAATAAGGACAATCCCAACCCCTCTGACGCCACTAAAATATCTGGCCTGCATATGGAACTAAGAGCCATGCTGCAGGAAAATCATGCCTCCCTCCTTAGACACCTCAAATTAAAGTACTACTCCTCCCACAACAAGGCAGGCAAGCTTTTGGCATCCAGACTCAAAAAAATTGTGGATGCTTTCGCGGATTATTATGGGTCTTTATATAATTTAAAAGAGGATACTTCCACACCTCAACCCACAACCGAAGCAATAGCTGCATTCTTAGAAAAGCTAAACCTCCCCCCTGTGACTCCTTCAGAATTAGAAACTCTCAACCGCCCCTTTACTAACTCAGAAATTATGAAAGTTATACAATCAATGCCAAGCAGCAAATCCCCAGGCCCTGACGGGTTCACCTATGAGTACTATAAAACATTCAAATGTAATCTAATTCCCTATCTAAACACTGTTTTTACAGCTGCAGCACATAAGGCGACCCCCCCCCCCCCCGAAATGTTAAAAGCGCACATAAATACACTCCCGAAAAACCTGGGAAAAGCTATGACAGTCCTGCTAATGTCAGACCCATCTCACTACTTAACGCCAAACTTCTCTCGCACAAATTAAAAGAGGTACTACACAGACTCATACAACCCGATCAAATGGGCTTTGTACCTGGCCGACAAACTTCTGATGCTACTAGAAGGGCGATAAACATTGTGCACTCAGAGGGACGCCTTCTCTGCTTCTCTCTATAGATGCGGAGAAGGTGTTCAACAGAGTCCACTGGAATTATATGTCACTCATCCTAAACAAATTTGGGCTGCAGGGATTAAGTCTATCCGCAACAATGGCCCTATACTCATCCCCATCAGCCCAGGTGTACACAAAGAGCCTGCTATCCAAACCCATCACTATCACCAATGGTACAAGGCAAGGCTGCCCACTATCCCCCACAATTTTCAAACTGAGGTTTGTATTTTTTTTATTAAATGAAAAAAGAAAGATAAAAAAAAAACACAATATTTTTTACTTTCTGCTACAAAATATATCCAATCAAAAAATTTTAAAAAAAATCTAATTTCTTCATATATTTCTTCATAAATTTAGGCCAAAATGTATTCTGCTACATGTCTCTCTTTATACTTGTAATAGAAGTGTTTAGCGGCAGGCAATCTGACACTGACATTGACATCACCAGTGAAACTAATATAATGAACAATGCTAATACTATACACTATCACTGTATTATTGACACTGGCTGGGAAGGGATTAACATCTTGGTGTAATCAAGGGGTTTATGGGTGTATCTAACACGTGTTAATTGGCATTCATATGCTGCTTTTTACTAGATTTAATAAATCTATTTATTTTTTCTCCC
Organism: Glandirana rugosa; assembly: GCA_018402905.1. NCBI lineage: Eukaryota > Metazoa > Chordata > Amphibia > Anura > Ranidae > Glandirana > Glandirana rugosa. The sequence continues at coordinate 819,845 of BLSH010409483.1, read as the reverse complement.
AGTGAGAAGAAACAGAGAGATTGTTGCCTCTGTATAAAGAGAAACAACACAGGGCTCTGGGCTATAATGGGGTGGGGGTGTGGGGGGGTGTTCGTGCAGCACATGCGCACTATGAATCCGGAAGAAGGCAGCGACATACAGGTAATGGATTAAACGGTTTATCAAACATACTAATGTTGCTTTTTGTTATATTTTAATTTACATTCCCCCTACTAGTACATGAACAGTGTATACTATGTTCAAGGTATGCCATACACGGCCGGCATCCGGAGCGGATGGTTGTGTGAGGAGTGAGCTCCGGCTGTTCGGCGGCTAAAGCGGCTTCAAAGCGACTAATCGAGCACCCGTTCGGCTCCGCAGCAACACCCTGGCGCAGTCGCGGTAAAACTCTAGAGGCCGGACGTCGCCCCTGCTTTTTTAGAAGTTAAAAGAACCCAGGGAGAGACAGGAATGCAAAGGGCCTCCTGTCGTAGCACAAGTCGGACCAATCCCACAACGACGCCTCGGCTTGCCCACGAGCTAATCAGCGAAACTTCGGCGAAATCGGCGGCTTGTCGGCCTCGAGTGAGGAGTGTGTTGGTAGGCGAGGCCTACGGCCGGCACATACCGTATGGAACTTGTATCATATGTGACAAGTACATGATCATCCCCCTTACATTTAATTTTATATTGTTTTTCGTTGTAATCATACAAACTATTTGGCAAATTAGGTAATGGACATACAGCGACGGAAGAAGGCCTAAGTATCACGCGTACACGACGTGCTTGTGGGGGGGTGTGGGGGTGGGG
>BLSH010409483.1:769093-802162 GCA_018402905.1 Glandirana rugosa | reverse complement strand
AAAAATAAAAAAAAAATAAAAACCCCAAAAATGAATTCTCATCATCCGTAAACGCGGCCACTTTTGCGCAAACCAATCAATAAACGCCGATTGCGATTTTTTTTATCGCAAATATGAGGAAGAATATAAATCGGCCAAAAACGGTGAAAAAAAATGTTTTTTTATATTTTTTTTTTGGATTTGTATTTTAGGAAAAAGTAAGAAATTTGGGTTTTTTTGCAAAATTGTCGCTCTTCTTTTGTTTATAGCGGCGATCAGAAATGACGCAGAGGGGATCAAATACCACCAAAAGAAAGCTCTGTTTGTGGGAAAAAAAGGACGCAAATTTCGTTTGGGTGCAACGTCGCACGACCGCGCAGTTTTCAGTTAAAGCGACGCAGCGCCGAATCGCAAAAAGGGCTCCGGTCCTAAAGCTGGAAATCCTTCCGGGGCTGAAGTGGTTAAGGAGTTGTGGCGATAGAAACATGGTGACACCAAGGTGTTCTCCTGTATGTCGTCCACTCATAAATCAGGTTCCAGAATAGATCTTGCTTTTGGTAGTACACAGGTCTTAACTAGACTCTCTGGGGCCTCGCACCTTCCAGCAGGACTCTCGGACCACTCACCTCTGGAATTAGGTCTTCAGATGGGAGATCAGAGAGACTCCAGAGTTTGGAGACTAGCTCCCAGATGGATTCAAGATGAAAAGGTGTCCGAAATAATCACTCCACAAGTGGACCTTTACTGGTCGGTTAATGAGGATACCTCCTCACCAGAAATGGTTTGGGATGCTTTTAAGGCCACAATCAAAGGAAGTTATATTGCAGCTATTAAAGCTGCGCTGTCTGACTATAAAGCCACTACAGTACAGCTTGAGTCCCAGGAGGCTGAAGCCTCCACAGCCTTTTCTGAGCACCCATCCACAGACAATTATCTCCACCTGGCTCAGCTAGAAGAGAGTTGACCCTACATTTTACCTCTCTTACTCACTCTGAAGCTAAAGTGTTGGTGGGTAGATTATTTGAGTCGGGGGACAAAAATGGCCGCCTACTTGCCAATTTAGTGGCAGAACCCCAGTATCAGATGGTCATCTCTGAATTGCCTTCTGATAGTGGCGAGTGTATAGACACCCCCAAGAGCATCCTACAGGAGTTTGGTGCCTTCTTCGGGGAGCTCTACCGACAACCGCAATGTCTTACCTCTGATAATATATTATCCGAGTTGCAGAAGTTATCCTTACCGAGTTTGAGGAGGCGGGGATGCTGGATGTGCCAATCTCCATCCATGAGGTGGAGTCTGCCCTTGCCTCCCTCTCTCAAAGACTCCCAGTCCCTGATGGACTCCCTGGAGATCGGTATAGGCTATATGCGGCGAGGTTGGCCCCTAGACTGCAAAAGTTGTAAGCCCATTGCTTCGACTTGGGAGCCTTGCCACCTTCATTGTACAATGCCCATATTGTTATTCTTCCTAAGCCTGGCAAGGACCCGAAGCGTTGCACCTCTTATCGCCCCATCTCTCTGCTTAACTGTGACCTTAAAATTCTGACTAAAGTCCTGGCTAACAGACAGGTGGGTGTGCTGCCTGGCTTGATAGATATAGATCAAACTGGCTTTATGCCAGGCAAATTCACTGATATTAATTGAAGGCGTGTATTCACCCATCTGCAACTTCCTTCCTCCTCCCCCTCCCAGTCCCGTGTTTTAGTTGCCTTTGACATAGAAAAGGTGTTTGATATGGTGACATGGGGATTTATGCAAGCAGCCTTGAAAGCTTTTGGTTTTGGCCCATCTTTCTGTAAATAGATAAGCATTCTATACAAGTCCCCAACCGCACAGGTCAAGTTGGGCGGCCACCTCTTTGCTCCCTTCTCAGTTGAGAGGGGCATCAGACAGAGTTGCCCCCTGTCCCCGTTCATGTTCGCTCTGGCCATGGAACCCTTAGCCGTGGCCTTGTGCCAGCGGTGGCAGGGGGCGGTGGCAGGTATTAAGGTGGGCTCCACTACTGAAAAATTGGCTTTGTATGCTGACGATCTCCTACTGTTTCTCAGTGACCCTGGACCCTCGCTGTCAGACTCTGGAAATTATCTCTAATTTTTCTGCACAATCAGGTTTGAGAGTCAATTGGAGTAAATCCCAAATCATGCCCATAGATCAACAGGTGCGGGGACAGATGGTGTCCTCTGTTCCCCTTCAATGGGCCTCTTCCATTCGTTATCTAGGAATTACCATCTCTGCCAGAGTCTCAGATTTTATCTTTTTAAACCTTCTTCCCTTGCTCACACAGCTTAAACAGCGGCTCAAGGCCTGGGACAATCTACCTTTCTTCCTTATAGAGAGAATCAACCTGGTTAAGATGAAGATTCTCACAGATTTTCTGTATGCCCTGAGACATGCCCCAATATGGATCCCGAAGTCTTTCTTTCGCCAATTTGATTCAATTGTTTTTCCCTTTCTGTAGAGGGCCAGGCCCCTAGGTTGAATAAAGCCATTCTTAAACGTCCTTGGCTGGAAGGAGGTTTGGCTTACCCTGATCTTTAAAAATATTTTTTGCGGCTCTGCTTAATCACGCCCATAACTGGGCAATCTCGGATGACTCCAATGCAGCTGTGATTTTGGAGGCGGCGCATTTGGGGTCCTACAAGTCTCTGAGAAACAGTCTATATAGGGGTGTCAACTCGCAGTTCCCCCTCACACTATCTATAAAGGCAGTGATAAAAGCTTTGCAGCTTCTGGTATGTAAGAAACATTTCGACCCTCACACGTGGTCTCCGGAGGTTCCCCTTTGGCTCAATCCACAACTTCCCAAATTCCTCACAGTCCCAGACCCAGGCTTCTGGGCAGCGAAGGGGGTCAAGAGGCTGGAACACCTGATTGTGGCTGGCCACTTCCCCATCTTTGACTCTTTTTTGCTATGTTGACTCTTTTAAGGAACACTTTGGGCTCCTAAATTCACATTTTTTTTGAATATCTACAGATCTGTCATGCATTTAACTCACAGTATGGCCCTCGTCCTCCGACCCTACTCCGATCAAACTTGGAATCCGCTCTACAGGATGTCTTCTTTGGTAAAACCTACACCCTCAATTTATAAGGCTCTCCAGCCTTTAGTCCACTTTGGTTTGGAGACGTTATTCAATAAATGGAAGAGTGAGTGTCCCGGGCTGGAGGCAGAGCACTGGGAGGATATGTGGGAATACCCATTCTTACAACTTGTCTCTGCCAGGGATCTCCTAATCCAGTTAAGGTTATTACACTGTGTGTATATGACACCACATAAACTATCTAAAATATATCCCAACTCATCAATGGCCTGCTGGAAATGTGGGAGCGCTGGGGCTGACTTTGTTCATATGTTCTGAGCATGCCCGGAAATTCAGAGTTTCTGGGAGCGGATCACTGCCTTTATTTCTTCCCTCACTACGATTCATGTCCCTTTGAAGGTGGAGCTCTGCTTGGTGGGATTTGGCTAATTGCCGGGCAACCATAACTCTTATTGGAGTGCTTCTCTTCTACACCAGGAAAGCCATACTCCTACGATGGAGGCAGGCTTTGGCCCTCTCCCTCAATTCCTGGAAAACATTGGTTAACTTCATAATTCCTTTGTATAAAGCTATGTATACTGCTAGGGGGTGCCCAACCAAATTTGAAAAGATTTGGCTTATCTGACTTGAGTCGGATTCTTCTAATGCATCCCAATGAATCTTTCTTTGATCTGTCTGCGGATGTTTATAGGTCTAGGTGATGGCTACCCATAGTAGCATGTTTTTCCTTACCCTCACTTGGTAAATAGATTAAACTGTTTAGCATGGTACTATAGGATCATTCTCACTCTGCTTTACCGTTCTGTGATTCCAGGGTGTCAGGAGGTCGTGAGCATTTTCAGTTAAAGTAGTTAGTTGCAGGCTATTAAGTAACTAAGTGGTTCATGTTATTTACTCAAGCCTGGGTATGCCCCAAAGGCTTTGTTTCGTAAGAAAAAAATTCTTTCAATAAACAGAATTTTCAAAAAAAAAAAAAAAAGTGATAAAAAAAAAAAAACAACAAAAAAAAACCTGTAAGACAAAGGCACAATGCATACTAGCTCATTATGAAATACATACCTTAGAACAAAGCCTTCCAACGGAGTCCACACACCTCTGAGACTGTCAACATCTTCCACGGTGTTTATTTCGGGTTTGCGGGCTCTGGCGCTGTGAGTTTATGGCATGGGCTCTGAAGTTCTGGCACGGTAAGCCAGACCATCAGAGCGTATGAGCTGATTAGGTCATTGGCTGCATGCACTCTGAATATATCCTAAATTATGCAAGTTTAGGAGATATTCACAGTACCTACAGGTAAGCCTTATTATAGGCTTACCTGTAGGTACAAGTAAAAAATAAGACTTTACTCCCACTTTTTTTTTTTTTGAAAATTCTGTTTATTAAAAGGTTTTTTTATCAATGTTTACAAAACAAAGCCTTTTGGACATACCCAGGCTTACGAAACCACAAACTACTTGGAACATAAAAGCCTAAACAGGCTAGATAACTGAAAGTGCTCACGACCTCCCGACACCCAGAATCAAGGGGCAATATAACAGGATGAGATCCACTTAAAAGCTTCATGCTGTATCATAACACACAATTACCAGTAGGGGCCAGGGAGAGGCATGACCTCATAAGCAATTATCTCCTACACCACAGGACCACTCTAATCATACTAGAAGAAGATTCACTGGGATGCATTAGATGATGCCGATTCCAGCCAGATATGCCAAACTTTTTCAAACTTAGATGGGCACCCCCTAGCAGCATAAGTGGCTTTGTACAGAGGAACTATGGAGTTGACCAACGATTTCCAGGAGTTAAGGGAGGGAGCCGAAGCCTTCTTCCAACACAGGAGTATGGCTTTCCTGGCGTAGAAGAGAAGTAATCCAATAAGTGTTCTGGTTGCCTGGCGATGAGCTAAATCGCCCACCAAGCCCAACAAGCAGACCTCCGCCTTCAAAGGGAAGGGAATCGTAGTGAGGGATTTAATAAAGGCAGTAACTCCGCCCCAGAACCCCCGGACATCAGGACATGTCCAGAACGTAAGAAAGAAGTCCAACCCAACACTCCCACACTTCCAGCAAGCCATTGATGAATTAGGGTAAATTTTAGAAAGCTTATGCGGTGTCATATACACACAGTGAAGTACCTTGAATTGAATCAGACGATCCCTGACTGAGACCAATTGTGTGAAGGGGTATTCCCACATATCTTCCCAGTCCTTCGCCTCCAGCCCAGGGCACACGCTCTTCCATTTATTAAATAGATTCTCCAAGCCAAAGTGGACCGAAGGTTGAAGAGCCTTATAGATTAAGGATGTAGGTTTAACCAGAGAGACATCCTGGAGAGCAGTTTTTAAATTTGAACAGAGTAGTGACAGAGGACGAGGACCAAACTGCGAGTTGAAAGCATGACAGATCTGTAAGTACTTAAAGAAGGGCTGGTTTGTAAGCCCAAAACGTTCTTTAAAGGAGTCGAAGGACGGGAAGTGGCCAGCCACCAACAGATGCTCTAGCCGCTTGACCCCCCTCGCTGCCCAGAAACCTAGGTCTGGGACTGATAAGAATTCCAGGAGTTGTGGATTGAGCCAAAGGGGAACCTCCGGAGACCACGTATGGGGGTCGGAGTGTTTCTTACATACTAGAAGCTGCCAAGCCCTTATCACTGCCCTCATAGCTACCGTGAGAGTGAATTAGGAATTAACTCCCCTATACAGACTGTTCCTCATAGCCTCGTAGGACCCTATAAGCGCCGCCTCCAAAACCACCGCCGCGTTGGAGTCATCCGAAATTGCCCGATTGGATTGGAGATCAGGACACGCCAGGCCCCCCTCCAACCAAGGACGTTTAAGAATGGTTTTGCTTATTCTGGGAGGTTTGGCCCTCCACAAAAAGGGAAAAATAATTGCGTCAAATTGGCGAAAAAAGGATTTAGGGATCCATATTGGGGCATGTCTCAGGGTATACAGAAAAACTGGGAGAACCTTCATCTTAATTAAATTGATTCTCCCTATAAGAGAGAGAGGAAGATTGTCCCAGGCCCTGAGTCGCTGTTTAAGCTGTGTGAGCAAGGGGAGAAGATTTAAAGAAATAAAGTCTGACATTCTGGGAGGGACGGTAATTCCTAGATAGTGAATGGAGGATGCCCATTGGAGGGGAACCGAGGGCGCCGTCTGTCCCAGAGCCTGCTGATCTATGGGCATGATTTGAGATTTGCTCCAATTCACTCTCAAATTAGAGATAATCTCCAGTGCCGCCGCCAGCGAGGGCCCGGGGTCGCTGAGAAACAAAAGGAGGTCGTCTGCATATAAAGCCAATTTTTCAGTAATGGAGCCCACCTTAATGCCCGCCACCGCCTCCGAATGCCACAGGGCCACGGCTAAAGGTTCCATTGCCAGGGCAAACAGGAACGGGGACAGAGGGCATCCCTGCCTGGTACCCCTCTCTACCGAGAAGGGAGCAGAGAGGTCACCGCCTATTTTAACCTGCGCAGTTGGGGACTTATATAGTATATTTATCCATTTGCAAAAGGAGGGGCCAAAATCAAAGGCTTTCAAGGCTGCTTGCATAAATTCCCATGTCACCATATCAAACGCCTTCTCTATATCAAAGGCGACCAACACACGTGACTGGGAGGTGGAGGAAGGGGGGAGCTGTAGGTGTGTGAAGAACCATCTCAAATTAATATTGGTGGATTTGCCTGGCATAAAGCCAGTTTGATCTATGTCTATCAAGCCAGGCAGCACCCCCACCAGTCTGTTAGCCAGGACCTTAGCCAAAATTTTAAGGTCACGGTTAAGCAGAGAAATGGGACGATAGGAGGCACAGTATTTCGGGTCCTTACCAGGCTTAGGGAGCAGGACAATGTGTGCCTTGTACATTGAAGTAGGCAAAGATCCTGATTCGAAGCAGTGGGTATATAACCTTTGCAGTCTAGGGGCTAACTTTGCCGCATACTGCCAATACCAGTCCCCAGGTAGCCCATCCGTACCAGGAGATTTCGAGGGGGGGGAGAGGCAAGGGCCAACTCCACCTCATGGGCGGTGATCGGCACATCCAGCATCTTCACCTCCCCCTCCGATAACCTCAGCAGGGATAGCCTCTGTAGCTCAGATAGAATATCTATGGGGGGGAGACCCCACGGTTGCCGGGAAAGCTCCAAAGTCCCTCAGGATGGCCTTGGGGGCATCTATACATATACCATCCCTAGACAGCAGCTCAGAGACCACCGTTTGGTATTTGGGCTCCGCTACCAAGTTGGCCAAAAGGTGGCCATTCTTGTCCCCAGACTCAAACACTCTGCCCGCCAGCACTTTCGCATCGGAGTGAGTTAGAAAAGTAAAATGCAAGGTCAGCTCCCTTGTAACTTGAGCCAGCTGCAGGAACCCATCAGGGGAAGGGTGTTCAGTGAAGGCCGCAGAGGCATCCACTTCCTGCGACTCTAGCCGAATTGTGATAACATTATGGTCAGACCGCGCAGCTTTAATAGCTTCAATATAACATCCCCTAATTGTAGCCTTAAAGGCATCCCAAACCATTTCTGGTGAGGAGGTGTCATCATTAACCGACCAGTAGAGATCAATTTGTGGATCAATTATTTCAGACATCTTCTTGTCCTGAATCCATCTAGGTGCTAGTCTCCAGGCTCCGGGGTCTCTGCGCTCTTCCATTTGAAAATTTAACTCCAGGGGTGAGTGGCCCGAGAGTCCTGCAGGAAGGTACGAGGCCCCAGAAAGTTTAGTTAGAACCGGAGTATTACCAAAAGCCAGGTCTATCCTGAAACCAGATTTATAAGTGGATGACAGACATGAGAACGCCTTGGTGTCAGCATGCCTCCACTGCCACAACTCCTCCAGACCAAAGGTGTCCACCCATCCCCTCAGCTCCACAGATGCCATGTGGTTAGGATTAGAGGAGTCTAGGCCTGTATCGAGGACTGCATTAAATTATCCAGCAATAATGACATGGGAGGCCAGAAGGGGGGCCAGTTTCTGAGAAATAGTATACAGTACTCCATGGTCCATTCGGGGAGGCAGGTAAACATTTACCAGGGCCCATGTTAGGGAGTACATTTCAATCAAAAGAATAATAAACCCCCCAGCAGAATCTGTGACAATTTTAAGGACTTTGCAAGGGAGGGATTTATTAAGGAGAATCAAAACTCTTCTGGAGTAGGAGGAGTACGTGGCATGAAAGGCCTGCCGCACCCAAGGCCTACACAGGGCCAGGATTCGGGAGCCCGTTAGATGAGTCTCCTGCAAAAAAAGTATGTGAGGCTTGTGGGAAGTTAAGTATTTAAATACTAAGGACCGTTTAAATCTGTCATTGAGGCCCCGCACGTTCCATGAGACTAGCTTAACCCCAGTAAGAGCCATAAGTATAATTCAACATACCTATGAATTGAGGATTCAAGATTACCTGGAGGCCCCCACTGATTAGAGACAGGTCATAGCGTGATAAGCTTACCCCAGAGCCCATTGTGTAGAGAGTAATGAGCAAACTGTCAATACAAAACAATAGGAACAGAATTGCAAAACCCTACTAACTAGCCAAAACCCCAACATAACTAGGCTAGCAGTTTTCAATCCCAAAACAACAATGCAAACCAATATGAAGAAGAGTCTTCAGCTATTCCCGGTATAGGACCTCCAGAGTGCTGATCCACACCGAAGACCGAGGTTGCTTCTTGGAAGAGGACAAAGGGGGAACCACTGGAATGAGTCTCCTTCAGCTGCGAGGGGGAGACCAGGTGCACCTCAGAGTTCTAGCCCATTAAATAGCCCTGTTAGTAAGGGATAGGTAATATAGGATAAAGGCAACATTGGACCTGAGAATGCTGACTCACACCGGGGGGAATATAAGGCAGTAGTTATTTCAGGGTATTCAGCCAGTCAGATGGAGTATCAAAAAACGGACCGACCCATTGTGTGGGACCCTGAGGCGGCTGGGATATAGCATGCTGCATTTGATGCCTTTCTCACGTAGGCGCCTGCGGACCTCGTTAAACGTCTTCCTCTTGCGCTGTAGTTCCGCTGAGAAATCCGGGAAGAGCATAATAGAGGAGCTGCCGTAAGTGAGAGTGGGATGTTTATGTGCTTCAGAAAGGATTTTGCCCCAGTCCCTAAAATTAAGGAAGTGAACCAACAAGGGTCTCGGGTTAGCACCAGGGATGGCTCGACCCGTGGGAACCCGGTGGGCGCGTTCGACCACATAGGTTGGAAGGAAGACCCGTAAGGCCCAGGAGATTTTTGAAGAAGTTTTCGGCAAAAATTGTAGGGTCGTCCCCCTCCTCCCCCTCAGGAAGGCCCAACACCCGGACGCTGTTCCGTCTGGCTCTATTTTTGGCATCATCTGATTTGGAAACCAGCAGTTAGACAGTGCGTTGTAAGTCCGCAATAATACTCGTGTAAGAGGCTGTGAGATCCTCAGTGACAGAGATCCTGGCTTCTGATTCAGACAGCCTGCCCCTGATTTTGTCCAGATCATTTCTTATAAGGGTGCACTCCTCAGCCAGGTAATCAATTTTGACCAACATTGCAGAGCTACTTTGCTCGATGGCAGCGAGGATAACTGAGGTGCTGTCCTGGGGCGGGATTAAGGCCCCCAGAGGATCATCCGGGCTCCATGGATAGTTCAGTAAGCAAAGCCTGAAGTTTACCCACCAGCGAGGCCTGAGGAAGTGGGGAATCTGGCTCAGGGTGCCACAATCCAGACAAAAAGGGGGGGGGGGGAGGAACACACCCACGGCAGGATGAGGGAAAGCATTAAGTCCACTACAGTGCTAGTGAGAGCAGCACCGTACCTTGCTATCCAGGAGGGCAGGGGCAGACCGACAGATAGGACAAGATGGGGTAAGCTGGGGGGTCCCCACTAGTAGGAAGCACTCACAGGCCCATGGAGGGTAGAGATTCATCGGAGCCACGCTGACTCTCTCCGATCCCGCTCTGCAGGGACCCAAGCACAGATCACAGGCCCCAGGGTTGAAGGAGGCAAGTCAGCAGGCTGACCAGAGGCTGGCACTCCGTCCCAGGAGGATTGTGGCTAGGTGAGGGGACCAGGTAGCCTCGTGGGCAAGATGGTGGCGTCAGAGTCTCTCCTCCCCCAGTAGATGTTTCCAGCTCAGGATCACCGGCCCCACTCACCGTACTGCCCCCAAGTCCTGGGGCCACTCGGAGCAGAGGTGTCCCCACTTGGATGGGCGCGTACCAGCCCGGAGAACCGCTGGATCGCTTCCGGTTCGGGCCGCCGAAAAATCGAGGCTGCGGCTTTTAGGCCCGACTAGGCCGGGATGCAAAAATGTCGGCCCGGACCCAAAATAACCCCCAGGATCTGCTCCCAGCATGTGGCAAAGGGTAATCCTGCAGGATGGTGATCGTCCAGCACTCAGGTGCTCAGGATGAAACAGGATTAGGTTAGGATTTAGACGGAGCTCTTCTCAGAAGCGTCCGCCGCCGATCACATCCGGTCACGCTCCCCCGATTTTACTTCCACTTTGAAGAAGGATTGGGGGAAAGTGCTGTGGTCAGATGTGACCAAAATTGAGCTGTTTGGCATTAACTCGACTCACCATGTTTGGAGGAAGAAAAATGCTGACTATGACCCTAAGAACACCATCCCTACAGTCAAGCAGGGAGGTGGAAGCATTATGCTTTGAGGCTGTTTTTCTGCTAAAGGTGCAGGCCAATTTTGCCGCATTGAGGGGCCAATGGATGGGGCCATGTATTGTAAAATCTTGGATGAGAACCTTCTTCCCTCAGCCAGAACACTGAATATGGGTTGTGGATGGGTCTTCCAGCATAACAATGACCCAAAACATACCACCAAGGCAACAAAGGAGTGGCTCAAAAAGAAGCACATTAAGATCATGCCTAGCCAGTCTCCAGACCTTAATCCTATAGAACATTTATGGAGGGAGCTGAAACTTCGAGTTGCCAAGCGACAGTCAAGAAACCTTAATGATTTAAAGAAAATCTGCGCACCTGGTAACAATCGACAAGAAATGTCTTACCTCTCCGCTTGTCAACAAGGGTTTGATGAGTATTAAGTCATGTTTTGCTTGGGGATCAAATATTTTTTTTTCTCACTAAACTGCAATTTATAAGATTTAGATCATGTGTTTTTTCTGGATTATTGGTTACTCTATCATTTAATATACACCTATGATAAAAATGATAGACCCTTCATTTCTTTGTAAGTAGGTAAATGTACAAAATCTGCAGGGGATCAAATAATTTTTTTCCCCTCTGTATATTATGATAACATTTTTTACACTTCTTAATGGAATCAATGAAATTACTGAAGATGTCAACATAGTTAAAGCTTACATCATGTTTTATGACCTGTTTAAAATCAAATTTGGGGACATTTATGGATATAAATGAAATTGAAATATTTGTACACTGTACTTTTGTGTCAGGGAATTCTGATTTATTTATTATACACTGTAAATTATAACACTGACTGCACACTGTAATTGGAGACAATTCCAGAATTAATTAGAAAGCTGTAAGCTAATGGTTGCCGCATCTGACAGAAGTGATTCTGAGATCTAGACTTTAGAGGTGTGGATCTGAATGGGATTGAAGAGACTTGACAAAGAAATTCCAAAGTAATGGACACACCAAAATCAGGGACTGAATGTGCTAAATTCAGAAGGGCTTAAAATGCAACCCTCGGGGCTTCTTTTATTAAAAGCAAATAGAATGTGAACTTTTCAAGTGCAATTACAGTCACTTTTCCCCAGAGCTTAGTGAATGTGGTGAAGCTCTGATGGTTTCTATCATCCAATCATGCGCAAACAAAAACCCCACTTTTTTTTTTTTTAATTTTCCTTGCACCTGATATTTTTTTACAAAGTAAAGCTTCACCACATTCGCTAAGCTCTGGGCAAAATGAGTACAAGTACTATTTTCAATTAGTATCGCAACTCCACAATGTATGCACAAATGACCATTTTTATTTTGCTTTAAAAAAAAGAAGAAAGAAAAGAAAATATATACATGTGTCTGCTGAAACAAAAACAAAAAAATTAAAAAAGGTTGATCTGCGTCGTGTGTGATACTAAATAAAATAAACAGCTGCACTTATTGTATTGTACACAACAATACTCAAACACATATACCCAAAAAATAGTGTTGTGCTGTTAATATACTTGTATACTACTAAAAAATGAAGTGCTCCTATGGTATCAATAGTTAAGTAGTTAAGGTGCCTTATAAGTGCCAAGCAGTTCATATATATATATATATATATATATATATATATATATATATATATATACACACATATATATGTATACATATACACACAAGTGCAAACATATACAATAAACATATATATACAGTATATGTGTATACAGGCAGTCCCCTACTTACAAACGACTCCTACTTACAAACGGAGGTAGACAACAGGAAGTGAGAGGAAATCTCCCCCTAGGAAGGGAAATTCACTCCTGTAAGAGTTATTATGGGAAAAAGGTGTCTCCACTGATGCTTTATCACCTATCCTTGTCTCCATAACAACCCAAAATTTTCAAAATCCAATGAAGTGCTGAATCAAAGGTGCCAGATAGAAAAGTTCATTCAGATGACAAAGAGAGCAAATGTGGCATAACTAGTTATTTAACCTCTTTAAGGCTGCCCACCGCACATATACTGTGGTAGGGTGGCTCTATTGCATGAAACGACGTAGCCGTACGCCGTTTCATGCAATAGATACTGTGGGCTCACGCGGGATCACTCCACAGAGAGGCAGAACGGGAATCTGCCTATATAAACAAGGTGGATCCCCATTCTGACAGGAGACAACACTGAGATCTGCTGTTCCTAGTGATCAGGAACAGTGATCTCTATTTTGTCCCAGTGGGCCCACCCCCCACACAGTTAGAACACACCCAGGGATCACAGTTAACCTTTTGATTGCCCCTTAGTGTTAACTCCTTCCCTGCCAGTATCATTTATACATTGATCAGTGCATTTTTTCAGTACTGATCATTGTAATAATGTCACTTGTCCCCAAAAAGTGTCACTTTTTGTCTGCCACAATGTTGCAGTCCCGCTAAAAAAAATCACAGATCGCCACCTTTACCAGTGAAAACAATAAAAAAAAATATATATATATATTTTTTTTTTTTTTGGATAGGTTTTATAGCAGAAAGTAAAAAATATATATATTTTCTTTTCAAAATGGTTTGTCTTTTTTTGTTTATATCGCAAAAAATAAGAACGACAGAGGTGATCAAATACCACCAAAAGAAAGCTCTATTTGTGGGGAAAAAAGGACATTAATTTTGTATGGGTACAGCGTTGCACGACCACACAATTGTCAGTAAACGTGAAGCAGTGCCGTATCGCAAAAAAATGGCCTGGTCATTAAGGGGTAAGTCCTTCCAGGGCTGAAGTAGATAATAGAAGCAGAGGAGAGTCCCCAATTCCAATGCCTGCGGTGGAGATAGTGCTGCATAAGTGTTAGCTTCTATTTCTAACAGTGTTCCAAGTGATCAAACCACAGTGCTCCACCACCATATGAAAGATGGACCTTTACCAGACATAAAGACCTCTATTCCAAGGTTTAATTAAGCATCAGTGAGCATAGTCCCCGACTGCGGGCATAAAAGTATGGCTCCCCTCAGAGGATCCACATAGTAGACAAATCATTCAAAGAGTCTCCAAGATGTGCAACCAGTGAAATATCAAACACTGTTTGAAATAGAAGCTAACATGTGTGTCTCCACCACAGGAATTTTGAATTGGGGACTCTGCTTCTGCTATTAAAGAACTAGTTATGCCACATTTGCTGTTTTTGTCATCTGAATTAACTTTTCTAGCTGGCACCTTTGAGTAAGCACTTTATTTATATATATATATATATATATATATATATATATATATATATAGAATTGTATATGTTTACAGTTGTTTATATACATTCACCGGCTACTTTATTAGGTACACCTTGCTAGTACCGGGTTGGATCCCCTTTTGCCTTCAGAACTGCCTTAATGCTTCATAGCATAGATTCAACAAGGTGTTGGAAACATTCCTTAGAGATTTTGGTCCATTTTGACATGATAGCATTACGCAGTTGCTGCAGATTTGTCAGCTGCACATCCATGATGCAAATCTCCCATTCCACCACATTCCAAAGGTGCTCTATTGGATTGAGATCTGGTGACTGTGGAGGCCAGTGGAGTACAGTAACCTTGTGCAAATTGTAGCCTCAGTTTTATGTTCTTAGCTGACAGGAGTGGCACCTGGTGTGGTCTGCTGCTGCTGTAGTCCATCTGCTTCAAGGTTCAATGTGTTACATGTTCAGAGATGGTATTCTGCATACCTTGATTGTAAAGAGTGGTTATTTGAGTTGCTGTTGCCTTTCTATCACCTCAAACCAGTCTGCCCATTCTCCTCTGACATCAACAAGATATTTTTACTCCACACAACTGCCTCTCACTGGATATTTTCTCTTTTTCAGACCATTCTCTGTAAACCCTAGAGATAGTTGTGCATGAAAATCTCAGCAGAATGCAGTATTTTATCAAAAAATACTGGAGGAACATTTGCATTCATCAGCCAGAAACTGAAGAAGTCACATGACGTAACGCGTAGGCCATTTCCTGTATTGCTGGAGACACAGTGAAAGGTGCTTAGACGCCGCTGTGTATATTTTAAAGTTTTGTAGCTTTTTGGATAACTTTTTTATGGTTTTAATTGGGTAAATAAATACTACTATTTTACAATACTACACCATGAGAGCGTCTTGTCTCTTCCCTATTGCCTGAGACGCATGGAGTTCTAGGACCATAGGAGAGGGTGAGCGACCGATTGGTCTTACCAATCGTTTGCCCAGTCCGAGACTCGAAGGAAGCGTGGAAGTGAGGAATAGGACCCAAAGAAACCATGATGCGCACATGATCTTAACTAACAAGGTGAGAGTTCTGTGAGCACTTACTCGATCGGAGCACTCACTGAAGGAATCCTCTTGGGGTGAACACCCCCCTGCAAAAGAGATTCGCTGCACTCAAATGAAGCACCAATGATTTTATATGAACACTTGGAACACAAATCACAGTTATCACTATCACTACCGTTTTAATTAGGACTTTTAAGAGTGAAACTACTTGCTGAATTTCAATCTATTACAATTACTGTTTTATATCTTCACTGTCACTTTTAATCACTGGATTATATCACTGCCATTTTTAATGTTTTAGGCTTTATATAGCCAATGCTTTTATAAGATTGTACCCACTGCATTTTTATTGAAGGATTTATTGTATATTGCACTTTATATAGTCTATTTATACCTACATATTTTTACATGCGTTATCCTCATCATTGGATATATTTTTACATCACCCTGGTACTGTTTTTTAGAGCCGGTGGTTGGCTTTCTTGGGATAACAACCAATGCGGCTCCATAAAGATCCCTCCATAAAGAGTACCTGTCACTGCCTATTACTATAACAAGGGATGCTTACATTCCTTCTGACAGCAATAAAAGTGGTCAGAATGTTTTTTCAAAGGGGCAGTGTGAAAAAAAAATTAAATAAACGAAAAATAAAATAAATAAGAAAAAACGAAATAAATAAATAAGCGGCCCATCCCTCCGTGCTCGCACACAGAAGTGAGTGCATATGTAAGTCACAACTGCAAATGTAAACAGTGTTCAAACCACACATGTGAGGTATTGCTGTGATCGTTAGAGTGAGAACAATTATTCTAGCATGAGACCTCCTTTGTAACTCTAAACTGGTAACCTGTAGAAATTTTGAAAGTGTCACCTATGGAGATTGAAGTACAGTAGTTTGTCACCATTCTATAAGTGCGCACAATTTCAAAGCATGACATGTTAGGTATTTACTCAGCGTAATATCATCTTTCACATTATACAAAAAATTGGGCTAACTTTACTGTTTATTATTTTTTATTTTTTTAATTCACGAAAGTTCTTTTTTTTAAAAAAAAGTGTGTTTGAAAGACCACTGTGCAAATACAGTTTGACATAAAATATTGCAATGATCGCCATTTTATTCTCTAGGGCAGGGATATGCAATTAGCGGACCTCCAGCTGTTGCAAAACTAATGGGAAAAAAGTCCCATCATGCCTCTGCCTCTGGGTGCCATACTTGTGGCTGTCAGAGTCTTGCTATGCCTCATGGAACTTGTAGTTCTGCACCAGCTGGAGGTCCGCTAATTGCATATCCCTGCTCTAGGGTCTCTGTGTTTTAATATATATATTAATATATATACAGTGCCTTGCGAAAGTATTCGGCCCCCTTGAACTTTGCGACTTTTTGCCACATTTCAGGCTTCAAACATAAAGATAAAAAACTGTACATGGGTTGAAAACTGGTTACAGGGGCGAGTCCAGAGGGCGGGGATAAATGGGGAATACTCTGAATGGTCTGAGGTGGAAAGTGGGGTTCCCCAGGGATCTGTCCTGCGACCAATCCTATTCAATTTATTCATAAACGATCTGGAGGATGGGGTTAACAGCTCAATTTCAATATTTGCGGATGATATCAAGCTAAGCAGGGCAATAATTTCTCAAAAGGATTTGGAAACCTTGCAAGAAGATCTGAACAAATTAATGGGGTGGGCAGATAAGTGGCAAATGAGGTTTAAAGTAGAAAAATGTAAAATAATGCATTTGGGTACCAAGAATACGAACGCAAACTACTCACTAAGGGGAGAGCCTCTGGGAGAATCTAGGATGGAAAAGGACCTAGGGGTCCTAGTAGATGACATGCTCAGCAATGGCATGCAATGCCAAGCTGCTGCAATCAAAGCTAACAAAATATCAGCATGCATCAAGAAGGAGATTAACTCCAGAGACAAATCAATAATTCTCCCACTCTACAAGTCTCTGGTGAGGCCGCACCTGGAGTATGTCGTCCAGTACTGGGCACCAGTCCTCAGGAAGGATGTGCTGGAACTGGAAAGGGTTCAGAGAAGGGCAACAAAGCTAATTAAGGGATTGGAGGACCTTAGCTATGAGGAAAGATTAAAAGCTCTGAACTTATTCTCTCTGGAGAAGAGACGCATGAGGGGATATGATTTCAATGTACAAATACTGTACTGGTGACCCCACAATAGGGACAAAACTATTCCGCACAAGGAAGCACACAAGGACATGCAGCCATTAGAATTATTAAAATTAGAAGAAAGGTGGTTTAACCTTAAAATGCGTACGGGGTTCTTTACGGTAAGAGCAGCGAGGATGTGGAATTCTCTTCCACAAACAATGGTTTCAGCTGGGAGCATAGATACTTTCATAAAACTATTAGATGGGCACCTAAGGGACCACAGCATTGAGGGATATATAATGTAATACTGACATAAAAACACACACATAGGTTGGACTTTTTCAACCTTACTAACTATGTAACTATGTAAGACCTGCCAAAAGAGCATAAGAAAGAAGACCTCTCAGAAGAAAGAAGACCCCACAAAAGAGAAGAAAGAAGACGCCGGAGGAGGGAGAAGACACCGGAGCTGATTTAATAAAATACTTTAAAAACCTGTGTTGTGTGTTTTTTTTTTTTTTACACTTTTTTTTTAGGTTAACTCATTAACATAAGGTGGGGGGGGAGGCAGGATCTGGAGGCACCCTTGTTAAAGGGGGCTTCCAGATTCTGATAAGCCCCTGCCCGCAGACCCCGACAACGGTTGTCGGGAAGAGGCCCTTGTCCTCATCAACATGGGGACAAGGTGCTTTGGGGTGGGGGGGTGCTGATAAAATTGCGTTTTTAATACGGCTTTTGTCTGGCGTCGGTACTAGCTTTACAGCTCGTTTTTCATAACGCCCGTGTGTATGCAGCCTTAAAGCGATCTTCCTCACCAACTTCACATATTGAACTCTGCTAACCACTTAATCACCTATAAAGATTATTTTGTTCTCTTCTCAACTTAACCACTTCATATCCGGGACATTTTTGGCACTCCTCTCCTACATGTACAAATCATCATTTTTTTGCTAGAAAATTACTCAGAACCCCCAAACATTCTATATGTTTTTTTAGCAAAGATTCTAGGGAATAAAATGGCAGTTGTTGCAACTTTTTATGTCATGCGGTATTTGCGCAGCGATTTTTTGAACACATTTTTTTTGGAAAAAAAACTGTTTCATGAATTAAAAAAAACAAAACAGTAAAGTTAGCCCATTTTTTTTTTCATAATGTAAAAGATTATGTTACTCCGAGTAAATAGATATCCAACATGTCACATTTTAAAATTGCGCAAACTTGTGGAATGGCGCCGAACTTTGGTACTTAAAAATCTCCATAGGCGATGCTTTAAAAATGTTTACAGGTTAGGTGGTTTGAGTTACAGAGGAGATCTTGGGCTAGAATTATTGCTCTCACTTTAACGCACATGGCGATACCTCACATGTGTGGTTTGGACGCCGTTTACATATGCGGGCCCGACTTACGTATGTGTTCGCTTCTGTGCGCGAGCTTGCAGGGACGGGGCGCTTTATTTATTTATTTTTTTTATTTCTTATTTTACTTTTTTTTTTTTTTTTTTTACACTTTCACTTTATTTTTTTTAATCACTTTTATTCCTATTACAAGGAATGTAAACATCCCCTGTAATAGGAAAAGTGTGTGACAGGTCCTCTTTATGGAGAGATGCAGGATCTATAAGACCCTACATCTCTCCTCTAAACTGGAAAGGCTGAGATCAGAAAAAAAAAAAAAAAAACGGACGATCTCAGCCTTTCCTTCTCCTTTAACTGGCATTGTTTACTTCGTAGACCCGGACGTGACGTCATGACGTGCGCCCGGGCCTCCGAGAGCCATAGAGATGACCGAGGGCCATCTGTCCCTCGGAAATCTCTGGTATCTCGTTCCGGAGGCAGGCGATTCCTTCTCCTGGTCACCGATCGCTCAGGTGAGTCGGGAGAAGCACCAGAGGGTGGCGGGGGGATGTCCCCTCCCGTTGCCTACAAGAACGATCAAGTGGTTGAACTGCTGCTATGATCGTTCTTACGGTGATGGGAATCGCCTGCTCTAAAAAACGATACCTCAATGATGCCTGCAGGTGCTGGCATCATTGAGATATCACCACTGAAATCCGAGGACGTCCATGGACGTCCTAAGGATCTGAACTGGTTAAAGAGACTTCATTGTCCACCAACTTATGGGCCCCCTACTAAGCTGGCAAAAGAATCCAACATATATGCATAGTTTAGTTGTGGGAGGTAGCTCTGACAAACTTCCCAAAGATTGAACTTAGACTCTCTGGACTGAGGGTCTACAAGTGAATTAACCAAGGTACTTTGGTGGTGTCAGCAGGAGTGGTATCTCTGCCCAGGGCTTAGTGACGAACAGAAAATCCATATCAATATTCCAGCAGCTCCTGTAGGGGTAGTGAGATATATATATATATATATATATATATATATACACACACACACACACACACACACACACACACACACACACACACGTACTTTGATAGATAGATAGATTGTCCTCTTCTGGGGTCCCCCTCCAGCGCTCCTGGCCCCTCCCCCCTGCCGAGTGCCCCCCACAGCAAGCAGATTACTATGGGGGCACACGAGCTGAGCCACTGCTCTATATGTCCATTAAGACATGGATCTGTGGTTCGGCCCCACCCCATCTCTCCTCATTGGCTCATTGTCTTTGATTGACAGCAGTGGAAGCCAATGGTGCAACGCTGCTGTCTCAGCCAATAAGGAGGGAGAGTCCCGGACAGCCAAGACACCACTGCAACATCACTGGATCGAGATGGGTTCAAGTAAGTATTAGGGGGCTGCTGCACACAGAAGGTTTTGATCTTAATGCATAGCATGCATTAAGATTAAAAACCTTCTGAATTTACAACCACATTTCCCTTCAATGGTTGTTATTGAGAATTTTCAGTAGAAAAAGTAACACTCAACAGGTACACTGACTACAAATAACAGTAGTTGTGCATCAGAATACAAAAAATCTTAACATAGAAAAACACCATATGGTCAATATGAATTACTCTATGCCCAGGACTCCTAATGGTCCAAACTTGGGCACAACAAAAATATACCTTCTCCTGCCCAATCACATTTAATCTCTCCCTCCAACTGCTAGTCGCAGGGGCGAAGGAGATGGGGATGGTGCTGCGGTGTACTGACAGATAAGCAAGCCTTCTACTAGGACCCTACGAATGGGGGACCAGTGGGAACGAACAGCATCCCAGGTATCCTCATCCCACAGCACATCTCCTATGTACTGAAATGGGCACATAATGTACCGTATAAAAATTAATATGGCCAAGAGGCCTTGGAGAGCAAGAAAGAGGGAAAGAAAGGAAGAAGAGTATGAAAAAAGGGGAAAAGGTGAAGTAAGAGAATAGTATAAAGACAGATGTGCACTCTAGCCTGTAAAGACAACTGTTATGTGAATATCTTATGCGGCATCCAAGAGATATTTAATCCATGGGTCCCAGATTTTATCAAAAAAGGCAATTTTATCATTTAGGACCACCAAAAGGCGCTCATTCACCATGATCCAGAACAGTTTAGACTTAAAGAATAACTGCAGTCTGCTCACATAATTTGTAATAAAAACATCTTTGCCATTCTGAAGCTTCCTTCCAACCACTTTGCATATTATTTTAAATATAATGTGATTTTGTACTTGCAAAACATGCTGCAGAAATCTCCCTCCACTGAGTCTGGCTGCAATCATTTTAACTTATGAACAGATGTACAGTGCTAGTTCACCTCTTCATTTTTTCTGAAAAGGTGGACTAACCCTTTAACACCCAGCACAGAATGCAGGAATTAATACACCCCTTCTAGCCAGCAATTTGCCCATGCCAAAGCAACCCATTTAAAGCCACAGTCCACCACTCACTTCTGCACTATATGCACTTCTCTCCCACTGCTCATTTCTGCACCACTACTCAACATTAGCCTCTGCACTCCCTAGTCCACACTCATCTCTGCTCCTTCTCATTCACCAGCATCTATTTTGTGATGCATAAAAAAATAGAATAAAAATGCATTCTTAAAATGTATTACAATACATCAGTACTGCTCCCCACACAGTGGCCTAAAGGTATTGAGTGTTTGCTGAGACTTGAGAAAGAAGTACCTTTATGCCGAGAATGCAAGGAATGGATAGCACATTTTTTGCCAAATTGAAGTTTTTAGTCAAAATGAAAAATGTGTAGTGTTACAGGAGAAAAGGAAAAGCAGCCTTGTCTTCCTTTTTTACTCCAACAAGTTAATACGCATGGTTGATGCCATCTATTACACATGATGAATGTCAGTTCATTTTCCAGTGACTGGACAGGTGCTAAACAAGATGTATGTTTTACAGACCACACTTTTATTTAATACCTTCCCAGCGAGACAGACCAGCATGCCTGGTGCTATGATCGCATATACAGCCCTCTAAATCAGTACTGCTTATGGTAACAATAATATGGCTGCGTGTCACACATGGAATCCAATATGTTTCGAGGTACTTTGGAATTTTAACAAGAGAAGAGATAAATCACTGAGAAAGGAGGAGATGACCGAAAACATGCAGCAGGATAGAGACCTTTAAATCTCATTTCTCATTAGCATTGCATATTTTAGTTAACGCAGCACAGCACATATTAGCACCAAATATTTGCTCATTTTTACCTTGTAAGTGATAACAATGTGAGATAACACTTTAAGCAAAACATACTGCATCATGTGTGTGACTTCCTGCATTAAGACTTCAGGCCTTCACTGTGTGTGATGTCATAACTTCAAACAAGTTGTTTGAGATTATGAAAAGCGCCAGTGCCTTGTAAAGAAAAAAAAATCTATAAGTCATGGCTTACCAAATAAATTGAATTTAGAACAGGGGAATATAAGATTAGGTTTAACATGATTCTGTGTTACATGAAGTGTACAGCCCAGTAAAGCTGGCTACATACAGATCGAAATGTGGCCAGGTCAGCAGAGACAGGCCAAATTTTGATCTGTGTATAGCCCTCTAATGATCTACTTCTGTCAAATGGACCCGTTGAAAACCTACTGCCAATTGGCTGCAGCACTGATCATTGTACTCTCAGTGGAGAGTCCCTGCTGTCAGAATACAATGTCCCAGCTGAGGTATTCCTGCATCTACCTCACTTGTTTAGGAGAAGGAATCTGTAAAGCCAACTATACATGGATCAACATTTAGCTGGTTCAGCAGGGTCTGGCCAAGATTTGATCCATTTATGGACAGGCTGATTGTACCCAAAAGGATCTAACAATCCACTTGGGTATAGCCAGCCGACCGTGCCCCCCTGCCAGCAGAACACAATAATGCTGCGGGAGGCAATGCCTCATCAACACTGACTGTGTTGATGTAGGAATTGAGCAATTTCTTTACTTCCACCCGTGGGCTGCTTTAGTTTTTTGTTTTTTTTTTTGTTTCAAACGCAATTTTTTGGAAAAAAAGACACTTTCATGAATTAAAAAAAACAAAACAAAAAAATAGTAAAGTTACCCAATGCTTTTTTATAATGTGAAAGATGATGTTACGCCAAATAAATAGATACCTAACATGCCATCCTTTGAAATTGTGCACGCTCGTGGAATGGCGACAAACTACGGCACTTAAAAATCTCCATAGGTGATGCTTTAAAAATGTCTACAGGTTACCAGTTTAGAGTTACAGAGGTGGTCTTGTGCTAGAATTATTGCTCTGGCTCTAACAATCACAGTGATACCTCACATGTGTGGTTTGAACACTGTTTACATTTGTGGGCGCAAGTTACGTATACGTTGATTCTGCGTGCAAGCACGGAGGGATGGGGCACTTTATTTTTTTACACTGTCTCTTAATTTTTTTTTTTCTGATCATTTTTATTGCTGTCACAAGGAATGTAAACATCCCTTGTGACAGTAATAGGCAGTGACACATACTCTTTATAGAGGGATCTGCACTTAAAGCAGAGTTCCACCCAGGTAAAAGTCAGCAGCTACAAAAAGTGTCACGGTGCCACACATTGGGGGTTGTCAGTGCCAGATACAGGATCCTCCCTGGGTGTCAAATGCTCTAGGTACAACCCTGGTATTTATACTAATACACAAAAATTTTCCCCACAAACTATACAGTAGATACTAACAGTCAGGGTCATCTACTCACAGTCCAGGTAAAAACAGCATCCCAAGACTTTAAAATTTTATAATATCTACGCCCCAAACCCTTCTAACAAGAAAATGTTCAGATTAGTTACTAGTGAATTGATGAGCATCCCCCACATACCTCTTCTGGTAGGAGGAGACTTCAACATGGTCATAAATACAGACAAGACAGGTCCTTCTTTGAAAAGAAACCCTAGATTTAAAAAATGACACTACCTACTTTGCTTTCTCAAACCATGACACATTATCCATATCTATTCATAGCTCAGTATAAGTAGTATAGAAAAACCTAGGTTCCCAGGGAAACCTCTGCCTGTGCAGGTTCCCATTACACCTAGCCAACGAGGACTTTAGATTCACTATAAGTCAAGCCTGTTCTGAATACGAGTCATTTAACTTGTCCCATAAAAGCAATTCCAATCTGTTTTGGGAAGCCGGCAAGGCCTTTCTCAGGGGATAGATATCATATTCTGCCTCTCATAGTAAAAACGGATTATCACAGTTCAAAATGGCGAGCACCAACCTTAGGGAATCCCAAAGGTCCCTCCTCCAACATAATACCACGGTACACAAGAAAACATGGCACGCTGCTAAACGCCAATTTGAATTGTGGGTAAAGAAACGTTAAATCACCAAACGTTTCTGCATGGAACTTTTGCTCCATAAACATGGTAACAAGGCAGGAAAACTAGCTAGATTATGGAAAGGAACACACCTAAGCCAAGGGACTTATACCGTACATTGTGTTGTAAATACGGTCTAGTGTGTAATTTGTATATATTATGTAACCCTCTCAATAAATGTATTGCAGCTGGAACTACCCCTTTTGTGTAAGAATTCTCAGATCTAGATGTGTATATGTACATAGTACCACAATAATGGAGGTGTATGCACATAAACACATAAAGCAACATCACACATAACACAAAACCTAAGGGACCATACAGGATCCCTCTAATCTTATGCTAATTACATCTCTAAAAGCATAAGGACCTTATACTTAGCATTATATGCCAAAAATCTGATAGATGAGGCATCGGGCATGGCATTCCTATATAGGCTCATACTATCTAGAGTTACCCCCTTCCAAAGTACATTGTTAAACATGACCATTATTAACCTTAAACTGTGAAGGGGGCTTTCCACTGTCAGGGCAATAAAGATGTGGAACTCTCTTCCACAATTGGTGGTGGCTGCGGGGAGTATGGATATTTTTAAAAGACTCTTGGATGTATATCTTAAAATGGTTGTCAACCCATGACAACCACTTTAACCTACAGGTAAGCCTATAATAAGGCTTACCTGTAGGTTCCCTGCATATATCCTAAACCTTCACGGTTTAGGAGATATACACTGTACTCGCATGTGCTCACGTCATCGGGCACATGCGCAGTGAAGAAACTCTGTGCCGTTTCTTCACTGAGATTGTGCCGCGACTGGGGGCCCCTGCGCGCATGCGTGGGAATGAGAGTGACATCACGAGACTCCGGCCAGTCACAGAGCCGGAATCTGCGGCCCCGGAAGGAAGAGGGGCAGAAGATGGACGTGGCCTGGAGTGGGGACATTGCAGGCTTCCAATGCAGGTAAGTGCCACATAATGGGCTAATATGCGATGCATACTAGCCCATTATGCTTTTACATTGCAGTGTAACAAAGAGAAAGTAAAACCCATCAGGGTTTACTTCCTCTTGAAAGAACACAACATACAGGGATATGGAAATAATTCTAGACACTGACACATGTACACCAACACAGGTTGAACTGGATGGACTATTGTCTTTTTTCAGCCTAACTTACTATGTAAGGGACAAAGTCTCCCAGATGATTAAAGGCTTAGCCAACAACAAAGCTGCAAGCCCTGATGGATACTCATCTGATTTTTTTTTTTTAATACTTATACCTACCTACATTGTTAGAGGTCTATAATAGAATTTGGTCAAAAAAGGTAAGTACCCTATAGAAAAAGGTTCCTACTGATTCATCTCAGAAGCATAATAACAGCATGCAATGTTAAGCTGCGGTTCCCAAAGTGAGCAAATTCCTTTCTAGTATTAAGAGGGTATAGATAGGTACAAATCATTAGTAAGACCTCATTTGGAATTTGCAGTTCAATTTTGGGCACCAGTTCACAAAAAGGATATTATTGGGGAACTGGACAAAGTGCAGAGAAGGGCAACCACGTTGATAAGAGACATGGAGGAGCTCAACTATGAGGAAAGATTAGAGGAACTGCATTTATTCTTTCTTGAGAAGAAAAAAATGAGAGGGGTTGGATCAACATGTATAAATACATAAGGTACATATAGTGAACTTGGGGTTAAATTATTCACTTTAAGATTGCACCAGAGGACAAGGGGGCACTCTTTATGTCTAGAGGAAAAGAGATTGAATCTCCAAATATGGAAAGGTTTCTTCACAGTAAAATCTGTGAAAATGTGGAATAGGCTCCCTCAAGAGCTGGTTCTGGCCAGCTCAGTAGTTTGATTTAAAAAAGGGCTGTATATTTTCCTAAATGTATATAATATAACTGGATATTAATATGTATAGTAAAGTTGATCCAGGGAACATCTGATTGCCTCTCTGGGACGAGGAAGGATTTTTTTCCCCTGCTGGAGCAAATTGGATCATGGTTTGGTGGTATTTTTTGCCTTCCTCTGGATCAACTGTAGAAATAGGATTGTGTATATGACATTGTATGTCCCCCCCCCCCCCCCTTTAATTAGTTGAACCAGATGGACTTGTTCTAGATTTGTTTTTTTCCAACCTAACTATGTAACAATTTTGCAATCTCACTTTATAAGGTTAATGTAAAAAATCTTTTCTAAGATCATAGTCGCTTGATTAGCGGATATAATGTCAGATTTGATACATATAGCCCAAACAGGTTTTGTCAATGGCAGGACTACCTCCCCCAACATAAGCAAGGTTCTTGAAGTTTTAGAACACGTAAAATCATCTCCACCTGGAAACCTTGCCATTATTACCCTGGATGTCAAGAAAGACTTCAATAATGTGAGTTTTCAATGGCTCACCTTAGTGCTCTCTAAATTTGGATTCTCAGGGCTTTTTTTACATTTTATCGGCATCATGTATTCCTCTCCTACAGCTAGGCTGATGGTGGTAGGTCTCCCACCTGACAACATCCGGTTATACAAAGGGACCATATAGGGCTGCCTCTATATCTTGGTGCAAGCATGGAGGGTTCCTCCGGAGCTCGTGCTTGGAAGGTAGCGTAGTGGTACAGTCCGGGTTGGCAACAGGTGGGCAGTGTGGTAAAAGAGGAGCAGGCAAGAGAATGGTCAGGAGCAAGCAGGGTCGTCAACAGGCTGGCAGTGAGGTACACAGGGATGAGACTGAAGAGTGGTCATAGACAAGCCAAGGCCAGTGCAGGCAGCAGACAAGCAGGAACAGGAGACAAGCCGGGGTCACAGGAACTCAGATAAACACACTGCTGGGGACATGGGTAACTCTGTAGAATGGACAGCACTGGTTGCAGGGTGCTGTCCGCTTAAATGGGCCGTTTAGCGTCAATGCCGGCGCACAGGTGCGCGCACACGCTATGTGCGCCCACGCACAGGCTTCCGGAACCGAACTCCAGGGGCAACGGATGTTTCCTGACATTGCCCCCCAAAGGGCAGCCTCCGGATGCCCAGACGGGCCACTTTCTCTGGGTGATCCCTCTTGAAGATCCTGCGCAATTCTTCAGTATGTACGTCGCTCTCCATCTCCCAAGCACTTTCTTCAGGGCTGTAACCCTTCCATCTGATTAAATATTGGATGCGGTTATCCCTCTTCCTACAGTCCACGATAGCTTCCACTTCATACTCCTCCTCTCCATTCAGATCCGGTGGGCTGGTCCTCCTACCTGGGAAATGGTCTGGGGTTGCAGGTTTCAGCAGGGTTACGTAAAATACAGGGTGGATTTTTAAAGCCAGAGGTAACCCAAGTTCATAGGCCACCCGGTTGATCTTCCTCTTGATTGGAAATGGGACAATAAATCTGGGGTCCAATTTCATAGAAGGGCATGCCAACTTCAGGTTTGTAGTTACCAACCAGACCCGTTCACCAGGTTCATGATTTAGTTCACCCCGCCTTTTCTTGTCATAAACCTCCTTGTTGTATTCTTGGATCTTAGACATTGTTTCCTGCAATGATTTACAGTTTTTTAAAAAAAAGCCCATCGTTCTCTGAACAGCTGGTACTGGGCTTTCAGGAATCCGGTTCGCAGAAAGGACGGGTGGAACCCATAGTTTGCGAAGAATGGGGACTGGTTGGTGGCCAAGTGGACCATATTATTGTATGTGAATTTGGCCAATGGAAGTAGCTGGATCGAGGTAGAAGGTAGATAAGCAACGCATGTAATGCTCCAATGTTTGATTGGTCCGTTCTGTCTGACCGTTAGTCTGTGGGTGGTAGGCCAAAGAAAGAGATAACTCAATGTCTAGAGAGGAACACAGGGCTTTCCAGAACCTGGAGGTGAACCGGGCTCCGCGGTCAGATATGATATTTGCTGGTAACCCGTGAAGTCTGACAATTTCCTTAATAAATACTTCTGCCCTTTTGGCAGCGGTCGGTGTGCCTTTTAATGGGAGGAAGTGAGCCATTATGGTGAGCCGATCCACCAGTACAAAAATAGCTGAATAGCCCTCTGATGTGGGCAATTCCACGATAAAATCCATGGAGATCATGATCCAAGGCTTTTCTGGTACTGGGGGGGGGGGGGGGTTGAGTAGACACTATGATTTGGCTTTGTTACCCTTGTGTTGGGCACAGGTAGGACATGCACTAATGTACTTTTTGCAATCGGCATCTACTTGTGGCCACCAGAAGGTACGTTGGAGAAGGTCTGATGTCTTGCGGACACCGAAGTGGCCCGCAAGCTTGTGGTCATAGCAGAGTTCCAAAACTGACAGTGGGAACTCCTCAGGCACGAAGATTTTGCTGCTGTACCACAACAAGTCCCCTTTCATCTGCAGTTTAGAATTCGGTGTACTGGTAGTCTTGGCAACTGCCCGTCAGATACGGGAAAGCAGGTCTTCCTGGGTAAGGAGGAAGCTACCGGGTGAAAGGATGGTATCTGGGCATGTGGGAGTTTCAGTGTCACCAAACATGCGGGACAGAGCACCGGGTTTGGTGTTTTTTGACCTGGACCTGTACGTGATGTGGAACACAAACCTCGAAAAGAAGAGTTCCCACTGGGCTTGACGGGTTTTAATCTTTTAGCTGTTGTCAGATATTCAAGGTTTTTGTGGTCTGTGTATACAAGGATGGGGTGTGCAGCTCCTTCAAGCAGATAGCGCCACTCCTCAAGAGCGGCCTTGATAGCTAAGAGCTCTCGGTCCCCAACGTCATAGTTCTTTTCTGGATCCGTTAGCTTCCGTGAAAAGAATGTCACTGGGTGGAGAAGAGCCTTGGCACCCTGTCTTTGCAAAAGCACTGCTCCTACAGCAGTTTCGGAGGCATCCACTTCCAGGACATAGGGTAACACTGGGTCAGGGTGCTTCAATACAGGGGCAGGCATAAAAAAGTTATTTCAAGGCCTCAAAGGCTTCCTGCGCCTTAGTGGTCCATCAGAACCTGGTGTTCATCTTTGTCAGCCGGGTGATCGGAGTGATAATGGCCGAGAATCCTTTCATGAACGTGCGGTAAAAGTTTGCGAAGCCAAAAAACCGCTGGACACCTTTTTTTTGTCAGCTGGGGCTGGCCAGTCTACAGTGGCAGAGACCTTTTTTGGGTCCATTTGATTCCGGTGGTCGAAATGACTAAGCCCAGAAGAACGGAATGCTTTGGCATTGGAAGATACACTACTCGGCTTTGGCATAAAGTCCATGTTGCCTGAGGCGACCCAGGACTTTGGCAACATGTTGGCGGTGGGCTTCTAAAGAAGAGGATAATATAAGGATATTGTCTAAGTAAATAATGACGAACTGATCCAGATAGTCTCTGAAAATGGCATTCACAAAATGCTGGAACGTGGCCTTCCGTACCCGCTTCGGGCACTTTGAATATTTGGTTGTGCCCTTCGGGCTCTGTAACGCTCTGACAACCAAATATTCAAAGTGCCCGAAGCGGGTACGGAAGGCGGTTTTCCACTCATCACCTTCTCTTAACCCGGAAAAGGTTGTAGGCTCCGCGCAGATCCAGTTTCGTGAAGATGGTGGCGGCCCCAAGTCATTGGAAGAGTTCAGGTGGTAGCGGGTGGGTTTTTACAGTCATTTTGTTCAACTCCCTATAGTCGATGCAGGGCCGTAGTGTGGTCTTTCTTTTCCACAAAAAAGATCCCGGCCCCCGATGGGCATGTGGATGGACGGATGAAGCCCTTTTTGAAGTTGTCATCCAGATAAATCTTGAGGGCCGAGAGTTCCACTTCAGTCAGTGGGAAGATCCACCCAAAGGACACTTCTGCTCTTGGGAGGAGCTCGATAGGGCAGTCATAGCATCTATGGGGTGGCAGGCACTCTGCCCCCCTTTTTCTAAAGACACCCAGGAAGGCATGGTAGACAGGCAGAACGGCCTTGATGGAGTCAGGATCCGGGTCGGAATCAAGGCACAGCAAGAGCTGTAGGGGCTTCCTGGGCCCTGGGCCGACAGTGTTGCTGGCAGTATGGGGAGAGAAATTTGATTTCTCCTGTGACCCAGTTGATGAGAGGGTTGTGAACCTGGAGCCATGGTAGTCCGAGGATGATGGGGAACAGAGGTGACGTGATGGCGTCAAGGTGCAGGAATTTCTGATGTCCAACTGTGGTGATAGCAGATAGGGGAACAGTTTCATGGGTGTCCATGCTTAACAAAATAGCTGTCCCATCTGCTAGTTTGACCACCATCCCTTGGGCCTTTGGTTGCAGAGGGATGCCGGTGCACACAAGCACAGGCGTGCGCGCACAGGCTTCCGGACCCGAACTCCAGGGGCAACAGATGTTTCCTGACAGATACTAGCGTAATACCAGAGAAGGACAGCCTCCAAAACCTTGACAAAATTAATGGATCTCTGTGAACCCTTCACAACAAAAAGTGCACACTGTTGGGTTTATAGAGCCTGAATTCAAAGCATATGTAAACCTACACTTTGTAAAACAACACATTCAGTTTAAAGTAGTTGTAAAGGCACAAAGTTTTTTTTACCCTCATGCATTCTATGCATGAAGGTAAAAAACCTTCTGTGTGCAGCAGCCCCTCCAGCCCCGCCTAATACTTACCTGAGCCCCCTTTTGGTCCAGCAATGTCCACGAGAGCCTTGCCTCTCCAGGGACTCACACTTCTTTCAGCAACAGTGGGAGCCATTGATTAAATACAAGGTGTGTATTTGCGCTGCTTAAAACAGATTGCCTAATTATATGACCATCCTCTGGTATTAGGTGAACATAATCATAAGTGCTTAAACATCTTATAGAAAATCTCTCATATTTATACAATCAATGACATAAAAAAATTACAGAACATGGAAAACAGCGATAAAGTGAAAGTAGCACTCCCTCATAAACTGTGTGCTACAATTCAAACATGTGAAGTTTGACTCTGTTTAATCCAGTCCACATGAACGCATGTGAGGCGACAGATAGCATCTGTCTACCACTTTGCCTCGCATACTGTCACAATATATATATCACTGTATAGCCAAGAATCATTAAGGGGATAAGGCAGGAAACATGGAGTTAATATATAAGAGAGTTGATACAATATCCATATTTTAGCTGACTTCTGGTAAACCAAGTAAATCACAAGCGCCAGGAAAATTAAACAGACTGGCTGTGATTATGTGAGATAATATAGGCCCACACAGGCACAATTTTTAAAATAGCTAAGTACTGTCCTGCCATTGGGTTATGCTCCATAATGTAGTGCTCCACAATTCCCAAATTACCAGCAGTACTATGGTGCTTAGACACGGTTATATCTCTTCTATATTGTCTATTAGATCACATCATCACTTGTTGGCCTTTGCTGTAAGAATCCTGTATCCGATTTATTTTACTGTACATTTTATGTTGTTGGGTTAAATTTGAAAGAGCCATAAA
The DNA here is from genome assembly GCA_018402905.1 of Glandirana rugosa. Taxonomy (NCBI): domain Eukaryota; kingdom Metazoa; phylum Chordata; class Amphibia; order Anura; family Ranidae; genus Glandirana; species Glandirana rugosa. The sequence continues at coordinate 771,026 of BLSH010409483.1, read as the reverse complement.
AAATATCAAGACGTGAAATTACATGTCCTTCTTTATGGCAAATCCAATATACATTACTAAATGGGGATGTGCTTTAATTGCAACAGATTATGTATACGTCTTCTCTGTCCTCCCTTTTCTCCCTACAGAATCTGTGTGTTTTTTTCTCTTTTCTTGTTATCGGGTTGAAGATTTACTGAGCAGCCGTATCTTAAACTCTCCTCAGAGCTTCTGTTTCAGCATGTTATAAAATTAGGCTATTAACAGCCTGGTTATAAATCTGTCACAGATGATTAATACTTTGTGAAATCTCCTAACTTGATTATGTTGGATTACATGTGGGCTACAGACAGTTTCCTTTCACAGTTAAACAGAAAATATAATGTCAATGTGTTATTCCAGGTTTGTTTCTTGACGATGCCTGTTATTAATTTTTTTCCTAGACTGCATAAAGCAGAATTGTTTCATAACTTGCAACTGCATAGGCAAAGTGACAGGTCAGACAGCAGCGCAAAGTATCCTAAATCATTAGCCCTTGTCAGTAAAATATATACCGTATCTATTTTATATGCACACACATACAAAAACACAAACATGCAGACAGATATGTTGGTATACTTAGCTTACTGAAACAATGCTTCATTCATCCTGAAAAGTGATGAATTGTTGCATATACTGTATACTTGCATGCCTTTGATATGTCCTACAGTAAAGCAACAGAAGTGTGAAAAGAAATAACGTGTCAAATATACTGTATAATTAGCCCAGACATATTTGTTGGTATCCATAGAAAATATTATAAATAATTGAAACTTCCGGGTCTGGCACCTCATTTGAGAGCAGAGTGACACAGCAGCTTAATGCAAGCCTGCTGTTATACCACAAACTCCCGGTACAGCCCTGCCATCACCGGCGCAGCCTGCCTTTGACTCAATGTACCCTATGAAGCATTTTCTCATTGTCTCTCCTGCGCACGTAGTCATCGAGCCCCACAACAGGGGAAGCCAAGATGGCCACTGGGACTGCAACTGTGCAATCTCAAATTGCTGCCCTTCCCCCTCTAACATAATTTACTCATCGTAGACACAGTGATTGCGTGGAGAGAATACCAAAAGCGTATGGGTGTCTCTCTGCAGGTCTCCGATCTACCAACACATGGCAATCCCATGTTTTTAACAGAGCATCCACTATGAGGCCTTTGTCACTTGGAAATTTTGGGGCATGAAATGTGTTGCTTCTCTCTATGACACCAACATTGGTCATCTTAAACCTTTTCAGTCTGCTGCTTCAAAATTTGATCTACTCAGCCATTACATTTTCTATGTCCTACAATTGTCAGACTTTATCAACAATGTATGTTCAAAAAAACATCTCAGATTCCAGGCATCCTTTCTAGATTGATTGACTGCGGACCTAACAATTTTAATTTCAGATTTATACAATCCTCTACTACCTTTCTTTGTCAAACCACTGGAGCGCACCTCTGTGAAATCTTGGAGCAAGGACTTTCCTCTACCTGATCTCACAACCTACATCTTACCAGGTTAAAAAACAACTACGCCTTAAACCAGGGAAAAGCCCGGGTCCCGATGGCCTCACAGGTTTATACTACCAGACTTACGCAACTGTTTTGGCCCCACACTTCCTATCCGCATTTAACTCCCTTCATGAAAAAATTGGACCATTCTACATCCAACACTCTAGTCCATCTCCTTTCAGGAACGAGGTTCTAAAGTGTCTCCACGCGAGGTCACCAAACTGTTTCTTTCCATCATCTCCTAACATATTTAGACTTTAATTTTAACAATCCAGGCGTCAGTTAGTTAGATCTTTCCTACGGACCTTAGACTCTACAAAAAAACTTGTATGTAACAACTATTTCAGACTGTTAACATCCTGTATCTTTTACATTACCGACTCATCTAGTTTAAAACTTCGTCGTCTGACTTTTCCA
>BLSH010409483.1:696523-713495 GCA_018402905.1 Glandirana rugosa | reverse complement strand
CACAATGGCTCCTCCCTTATCCGCCGGTCGGACTATTATGTCCTTTCCCTCACATAGGCATGTCAATCCTACTTTAACTCTTTGATCAACTTGAGCTGATTTTATTTGTAAATTCCTAATATTTTTTTCAACCAGGTCACGAAAGATGCTAATGTTGGGGGTACTGCCTCCCAGTGGGTTGAACAGGGAAGCATTTCTTAGACCTGAGTGTACAAAATCTGATCTATCCCTTGCTAGCTGCCTACAGGAATTACTCATAATATACCTTTTCATATTAAGTTTGCGCGTCTATTTATGAAGGTCTACAAAGGTCTGGAATTTATTAAGATTCCTAGGTGGCACATACTTTAAGCCTTTATTCAAAATGATTATCATGACATATCATGGTCGGACCATATTCCTATAACCCTATCAATTGCTGACTCACTTGCCGTACAAACCACCTTCCTATGGAGGACAGATGCTACTACAATCACCAGACACTAAAGTCACTTTAGAGAAAAATCTGATGGACTTTTTCCAGACCGATTGCCAACGCATTCAGTTCCTTCACTGTCCAACTTGAAAGAGGACACCTCTACTCCTCAACCCTCACCAACGGACACTGACAATTTCCTGACGAAAGTAAATCTACAAGGTTATAGGATCCTTGCCCAAAAACAAGGCCCCTGGTCTGGATGGATACAGGGGGGCATACTACAAGACATTTAAAAATATCCCCTCACCCCATCTTTAGGTCAGCTGCAGCCTTCTCCTCTTTTCCAAAAGAAACTCTTAAAGCTCTGATCATTACCCTGCCTAAACCGGAGAAGGCTCCTGACACCCCACAGAACTTTAGGCCTATTTCTTTGTTAAACATTGACTTATATATGCTAAACCCATAACTTTACACTTAGTTGACATCTTACCGACACTGATCCACCCTGATCAGACTGGGTTCACTAAGAGCCGGTTCACACTGAGGCAACTTGTCAGGCGACTCAAGTCGCCTGACAAGTCGTCCCCATGCAGTGCAATGGAACCGTTCTAATAGGAGCGACTCAGGTCGCTCCGACTTAGAAAAAGGTTCCTGCACTATTTTCAGGGTGACCTCAGCGCGATTTGCATTGACTTCTATGTAAAGAAGTCTCCTTGCAAGCCGCGCTGAGGTAGCCTCGAACGGGGCGACTTGCTTTGCCCTGCAAGTCGTGCCGCCTCAGTGTGAACTGGCTCTAAAGGTGAGAAGTCCGAAGATGCCACCAGAAGAGTGGTCAATATCATACATCATGCACGCCGGTCTAAGACACCTTCTCTGCTTCTGGCCTTGGATGCAGAGAAGGCCTTTGATTGCATACATTGTAAATCCAAACTTTTGAAGGACTTCTGCAAGATACCCCCTTGTAGAAGTCCTATAAAAGTTTGGATTCACAGGTCCAATTTTCTTAGCAATCATGGCACTCTATAGGTGTTCCTCAGCCCAAGTATATGCTGATGGTACATTATCACAACCTTTCCTGATCACAAACGACACCCATCAGGGGTGCCCACTATTCCCCTTGATATTCAACCTTCCAATGAAGACTTTAGCCTCTTATATATGCTGGTCTTTTTGCTGTAAAGAGGAGGATCAACCCAGCAGCATATCAACTCTGTTTACCTGATTCTTAAAAGGTGTAACCCTTTTTACATTTTTCTGCTTAAACCTGCTATCCCAGAACCCTCCCTAGACCTCCAGCAACAGTGATTCTTAATAGTTTTGAAGTAGTCAAGACCATCAACTGCAGGAAGCGCAGAGGACATACCCAGTATTTAATAAAATGGAAAGGCTTTGGTCTGGAGGAGAGTTCCTGGGAACCAGTATCAAATATGCATGCATCAGAGTTGTTGTAAGCTTTTTTCACTACCCACCTTGAAAAGAAAACTTAAGTGGGCATCCGAAGACTGCCCTTAAAATATAAGTAAAGGCAACTTGCATATTGTATCGATCCGGGATTAAAACACCTGAAAGTTAAATATAATAAATGAAATTCGTATTCGCCTAGCATACAACTGCAATCCCCTCCCCCCCCCACTGTTCTTCCATTGCTGGATAATTCTAGTAATGGTGGGAGGAGTTCTGCAGGCCTAGCATGCCATTTTCTTTCCACTGTGCTAGCATCTGCCTTTCCCATAGGGAACTACCGTTCCCATGATTCCTTTAATTGTATAAAATATTTAATAATGCTTTTATTACCAGCAGGCATCTGTATTAAGAAGGCAGTGAACAGGCTTTCTGAAGATAGAACAGTGGGTGGGACAATAGGTGGGCTGTGGTTGGGACGCAGGTGGGCTGATCATGAGGGGGAGTGGGCAGAGCCTTTGCATGACTTCTTACTTTAATTGACACACCATAGCTTTTAACCACTTCCATAACACGCAAACTCCAGCACTCCTCTCCTACATGTAAAATATATATATATTTTTTTTTTTTAGCAGAGACCCTAGGGAATAAAATGGCAGTCATTGCAACTTTTTATGTCACACGGTATTTGCGTAGCAATTTTTAAAACGCAACTTCTTTGGTAAAAAATACTTTCATGAATAAAAAAAACAAAACAGTAAAGTTAGCCCAATTTTTTCGTATACTGTGACAGAAGATGTTACGCCGAGTAAATAGATACCTCACATGTCACGCTTTAAAATTGTACACACTCGTGGAGTGGTGTCAAACTTCGGTACTTAAAAATCTCCATAGGTGACGCTTTAACATTTTTTACAGGTTACCTGTTTAGACTTACAGAGGAGGTCTTGGGTTAGAATTATTGCTCTCACTTTAACGTTTGTGGTGATACCTCCCATGTGTGGTTTGAGCGTCGTTTATAAATGCCGACTTAACCTGTGTATGTGTTCGCTTCTGTGTGCGAGCACGCAGGGACGAGGGAGCTTTATTTTATTTTTTTTTTTATTGTTTATTTTATTTTTACACTTTCCCTTTATTTCTTTTTATTTTTTTATCACTTTTATTCCTATTACAAGGAATGTAAACATCCCTTGTAATAGGAATAGTGTGTGACAGGTCCTCTTTATGGAGAGGCTGGAAAGCCTGAGATAAAAAAAAAAAAAAAAAAAAAAGGAAGAACAATCTCAGGCTTTCTAGCCGAGTTCCTGGCATTGTTTACTTCCACAGGCCCAGAAGTGACGTCATAACGTCGCGCCCAGGCCACAGAGATTGCCGGGGGACCATCTGTCCCTCGGATTTCTCTATGACTTTCTTTTGACACCAGTGGATTCCTTCTCCAGCTCGCTGATGGCACTGGTGAGCTGGTAGAAGCCCCGGAGGGCGGCGGCCACCCCCTCCCACCGCCTGTAAGAATGATCAAGCGGCTGAACAGCCGCTATGATTGTTCTTATGGTGAAGAAAATTTCCGGCTGCAGGCCGCAGGCATCATTCAGATATCACCACTGAAAGCCCAGGACGGTATGGATGGTATGGAAGTGGTTAATGATTGTAAGATTAATTAGCGCACCGCCTCTAATGATGTCATGACACCACACAGTAATCCAATTAGGTACAGCATTGTGCAAAAGGGGACAATGGAGGCATTCGGAGACAGAGGAAGCAATGGTGTCTCCTGATTAAAGGAAGAGGACATAAGAGCTTTCAGCTGCAGGGGGAGAATATCCTTGCTTTTACATGCAAAGCAATGAGTGGCATATTTAACATTTTACAGAGTTATATTACATATTGATTTTCTCATTCTGACCATAATTCTGCTTTAAGAGATGGGGCAGAAATGTCAGGAATATAAAGTGCATGCCCTGGCATGGTGCAGCCTGTGGTCAAGTGCATCGAATCAAAGCTGTGCATGGATCCACATTTGCTAAGTGTATGTGAATTAGGGAAAATGTCCGGCACTGGCTTAAGTTATCCATAAGCCTATTTACAACACAGAACCACCAAAGAGAATTGCCATGTGGGTTGTCAGTTGCTATAATGCGTGTATCCTTTTATCTTATGTTTGGCTGGCTTGCCTCCTGACTATTTTATCCTGATTTCTTGTTACTGAATTTGACTTGTGTTCTGACTTCATCATATGTCTGCTGTGAACTGCTGCCTGCCCTTAACCCTGCTCCTGTCTTCTAACTTGGTGACTCTGCTACCTGGTTGTTGCAGACTCATCTCTACTATGGTTTTGCTTCCTACACCTGCAAGTTCTTGTGCTCTACCCTTGTGCCACCATTTTGCACAAGCACAAGCATGTGAAACATCCAGACAGTCATCTGATCATCCACTGTGCCACAACCTTCTATAGACACCCATGCTCCCCGTACTGCTACAACCCATCACCAATTTCAGGGGGTATGGGACAGGAGGTGTAACAGAAGCCCTCTTGTCAGCTTGGCCTCTACCAGGTATGTGAAAAAGCCTGAAGTGGATATTAAAAGTTTTGCTGATGTACGTTAGGTCTCAGCTATATAACACTCCGATGAGAATATCCTTATAGTAAGAATGATCTCAGGGTCTATGTTGCTGGCATAGGTCCTTTCTGCGAATACCAGGCAGTCACCCCTGTCAACAATGGTGTATGGATTGAGGTGACCAGTAACACATTTCCTGTCTTAAAGTGTATCCGCTCCACTGGAGGAGTAATGGAGATACCTTAGGACAACAGCATTCTCAGTCTGAGGAGAAGGTGGACCTGTCTAACAAATGAATGGCAAACTCTAGCTAACACTTTATAATCAGTTACAGGATTTTTTTTTTTCATTTTGGGATAAAGTTGACCATTGTAAGAAGCCCTGTCAGTGTTTCATGGTTTGTCTCAACACTCTTGTTTGACAGCCTGGTCTGTTACAATAAATTGGGAAAAAAGACACTGTCTGGATTATCAGGTGTAAAAATAAACACAAAAAACCCTAAAAAAAGAAAACTACTTCAGCCACCATGTTGCAATTTATTGCAAACTTTAGTTTATGGGTTTATTATTGCTTTAACTAATATCACAGTACAGCAGGGCTTGACAAATTTGCTTGAAGACTAGAAACCAGCTTAAAAATTTAGGAGCCAGTTTTTTTTTTGTTTTTTTTTAAACTAACATGTCCGCTGACACCCGCTGCCATCCAATCCGATCCTGTCCACCAAAAACAGACGGTGGTCCTATTCCGCGTCCATCCGGCAAAGCGAATGGCATTGGATGGAAATGGGCAGGCGGTCCATTTCCATCTGCTTGCCTCATAGATGAGAGTGAGACATTGTCCGTGTCCATTCTGCATAGCGGAGGGGATATGGACCAGTCATCTACCCACTCAACAGGAATCAGCAGATTCCACTTAGCAGAGGTGCCCATGTGAAAGGGGCTGAGAGAAAACGGTTTTCATCTTTGTGGGGGAGGGGATGCATATATGGAACTGAAGCCGTTCCAACCAGCTGCCCCTTACACCTGGTCCAACATCCATTAAGGAAAGGGCATCCAGACCAAGCCTGCAACACTCTCAACCTCTTCCCAGCTATCAAATTGGGAAGGCGATGTAGGAGGTGGGCAGGCAGTGAGAGCAGGCAGGCAAAGCCCTCAGTGTCATCAGAGGCTGCTTGTCACAGCCACGGCCACCAGAGGAGGGCGCCAGATCCCAGGGAAATACAAGCATTGTAAGGGCAATGGTCTCAATCAACATAGCGAGTGCTGCATTCCCCTCCAGTAGGCCACAAAGCTGCAGCCTAAATTACCAGCCAGTGCAGAATCTTAGTCTGCGCACCCGCAAGGGGGGGGGAGGGGGTGTTAAGCATGGGGACACCTGTCACAGTGTAGCTCAGGAGCCAATACACTAATTCTAGTTGCCAATGTGACCTGGTGCCTGGGGTTTGTCGAGCACTGCAGTACAGTAACATGGTGGCAGAGGGGATGTTAAAACGGAACCCATTGGTACCAACTGTGAGGTAAACTCCCAGTTCTATAGCCCAGCAAGCCATAATCAATATTTGAGACTGTGCCACAGCTCTGGACCTGGAGAGTGCCCTAAAGCATTAAAATGCAGCGCCCAGTGCCCAAAGATCACATTTCAGGTTAGTCTTGCAATCTTCACTCCTGCAGGGTCTGGGCATGGCCTTCAAAGCTATTGCAAGGGTATGCCAATAAGAATAGCTATTGTGTAGCTAAAGCAGCATTTTTTGAAGTTCTCATTGAAGACACTGAAGAAAGAATAAAATATCTAAGGTAAATGTCAAATAAAAAAATAAAAAAATTAAATAAAATACAGGAGTTATACAGGGGCTGCCTTAATTTTTTTTTTTTGTTTGCCAGTGTCCGCACCCTTCTGAAGGTGCCAGTATAACCCAAAAATCCAAGAATGAATACCCTTCTGTATGCCTGTGGCCCCTGCTGACAATAATATTATAAAAACGCCATAGAAAGTTGTAGCTGTAGAATGAGTTTTGCAGCGTTTTTGCAGTAGCGTTTTTCCACGTTTTTTGGCTTTTTTTTTAAGCAAAACTATACTCCTACAAAAGATTAATGTCTCAAAAATGCTGATAAACGCTGAATAGCCACATCTTTCAGCTTTAATCAGAGTTAGAGCATTTTTACAGCTGAAAAATTCCTCTTAAAACCCAGTAGTTCTGGGGGTTTTTTCTAGCCATAAGACGCCACTGCCAAAAAACAGTGATAACAGCCAATGTGTGCATGGACACATAGGATAACATTCTGGGAAATTTACTGGCTGCAGAAAAAAATGTCTGAAGCCAAAAACAGCAGCTGTATAAATGTCCAGTGTGCATGAGGCCTAAAAAAATCATGTTTGGCAAGCTAAGATATGAGCAATAGGATGCTGATTTACTAGGTTGGTTAATTAGTTGCTGTGTGAATTAGCTCTGATGTGTGTAATGTGAGTGTGTGAGACTGGCATTTAAGGCCAGCCATAGACGGAGCCGAGCCATTGTGTTCTCCTGGCCAGGGGGCCAATCAACTTGGGTACATTCAGCCCATTCTGCCCATACATGGTTTGAATCGATTAAGCAGCAGATTTGAACCGTCTATGGGCGGCTTTAGGCCGTAAGTTCCTTGAGGGCAGGGATTGATGCAACTGTACAGTACATAGACTGTTGTATAGATTGATAAGGTGGTATAAATACTTATAAAAAATGAATAAATAACAAAATTAAATTAAATTAAGGGAATTTGTACAATCACACTAAACCATGTGCATGAAAACAAAAACAACTTCTACAAATGACTTGAAATTTGGTCCCTGTAAATGGGACTAAGGGCTAGTTTACACTAGTGTTGCTCTCTTAAGAGAAACCCCCCACCCCCAAAAATCCACTAGTGTAAATGAGGTCTAGAAATAATAAAAACAAAAAACATCAACACTGGTTAAAATATTCTAATGTGAGTTACATAAAGAGTGTGCAGATTACTGTGTAGTAAATTGTGACACTCTTCATTAGCAAAGGTTACACTTTCAAGAAGGAGAAATGCATAACAGCTCTGTTTAAACAGTCACAAGTGCTTAAGTGTAAGCTGGATAATGTAGTAGGTGTTTGTGTGATGCAAATATCACCGCAGGGTGCATCTTTGTATAAAGAAAGAAGGAAAAGGAAATATTTTGTGCATACACATTCACCTTAAAACATCAAAATCATAATACAAATACAGACAATTGTTATTTTTGACAATCCAATATCAACTTCTTTGAAAAGGTTACTTTCATTCTGTGAGTACTTCCTGCCTGCCGGCCATCTCTTTCCATGACTTTCTGGATTCCCTACAGGCTTTGCAGCTTCTCATCTACCGTTTACTTTTAATTTCTAAAGACCACATACAGTATCTCACAAAAGTGAGTACACCCCTCACATTTTTGTAAATATTTTATTCTATCTTTTCATGTGATAACACTGAAGAAATAACACTTTGCTACAATGTAAAGTAGTTAGTGTACAGCTTGTATAACAGTGTAAATTTGCTGTCCCCTCAAAATAACTCAACACACAGCCATTAATGTCTAAACTGCTGGCAACAAAAGTGAGTACACCCCTAAGTGAAAATGACTAAATTGGGCCCAAAGTGTCAATATTTTGTGTGGCCACCATTATTTTCCAGCACTGCCTTAACCCTATTGGGCATGGCGTTCACCAGAGTTTCACAGGTTTCCACTGGAGTCCTCCTCCACTCCGCCATGACGGCATCACAGAGCTGGTGGATGTTAGAGACCTTGAGCTCCTCTGCCTTCTGTTTGAGGATGCCCCACAAATGTTCAATAGGATTTAGGTCTGGAGACATGCTTGGCCAGTTCATCACCTTTACCCTCAGCTTCTTTAGCAAGGAAATGGTCATCTTGGAGGTGTTTGGGGTCCTTATGTTTGAATACTGCCCTGCAGCCCAGTCTCTGAAGAGAGGGGATCATGTTCTGCTTTAGTATGTCACAGTATATGTTGGCATTCATGGTTCCCTCAATGAACTATAGCAGCACTCATGCAGCCCCAGACCATGACACTCCCACCACCATGCTTGACTGTAGGCAAGACACACTTGTCTTTGTATTTCTCACCTGGTTGCCGCCACACACACTTGACACCATCTGAACCAAATAAGTTAATCTTGGTCCATCAGACCACAGGATATGGTTCCAGTAATCCATGTCCTTAGTCTGCTTGTCTTCAGCAAATTGTTTGCGGGCTTTCTTGTGCATCAGTTTCAGAAGAGGCTTCCTTCTGGGACGACAGCCATGTAAACCAATCTGATTCGGTGTGCAGCGTATGGTCTAAGCACTGATAGGCTGACCCCCCACTTCTTCAAACTCTGCAGCAATGCTGGCAGAATTCTTACGTCTACTTCCCAAAGACAACCTCTGTATATGATGCTTAGCACGTGCACTCAACTTCTTTGGTCGACCATGGCGAGGCCTGTTCTGAGTGGAATCTGTCCTGTTAAACCACTCTATAGCCTTAGCCACCATGCTGTAGCTCAGTTTCAGGGTCTTGGCAATCTTCCTATAGCCTAGGCCATCTTTATGTAGAGCAACAATTCTTTTTTTCAGATCCTCAGAGAGTTCTTTGCCATGAGGTGCTTGCAGTGACCAGTATGGGAGAGTGAGAACGATAACACGCTGCTATATATTATGTTGTATGCTAATGAAAATAATAGTTATGCTTTTTTTCGGATAGGCCATCTTTCTTTGTGGTCAAGACATTGAGCTCCTGAAGAAGCACTGTTTGTGAAACGTGTCGACCTCTTCACATAGTAACAAAGATACAGTATATTGTAACAGTACTTAGAATCTGGCCTGCTTTACCTGAATGAGCATATTTTCATGCTTTTATTAGTAATATGTTAAGATTTTAATCTTTTGTAATAAAAGACATTTTAGACAATTTGTTTGTTGCTGTCCTTCTCTGGTACCAGTAAAGTCTGCTTAGTTGTTTCCCACAGTCCTCAGACTTTAATATTGGTCAGATTAAAAGGGGTGGGCTAGAAATAACTGAAATACAATGTGGAAATTGATAAAAAAAATCATCTTGACCACAGGCACTTGAAAGAGCTATTCCAGGGGAAGTTTGAAAGCAATCAGTGGGCTACTAGTGCAGAAGAGTATGTACATTTACAATTTCTGTAAAGTAGTGCCAGGATTTAGGAAAGCTCTTCATATGTACCCCAAGAAATGTGCTTCCTGAAGTCTATGCTTAGTAATTTCCTTAATTTCTGCTGATCACATTACCAATATTATTCCAGCATTCAAGACATATTTAACCACTTGATGACCAAGGGCGTGTATATACGTCCTTGGGTTTAAGTGGTGATATCTGAATGGTGCCTGCAGGCACTATTCAGATATAATTTTTTTCAGCCGGCGATTCTGAACATGATAAAAGTGGTCATAGCGTCGGATTCGCCGCAAGATCACTTTTATCAACGGCAGGAGAGGTGCCCCTCCCGCCGCTTTCTGGTCATCTCCGCCGCTTACCGGACCCGCCGGTAAGCGTAAATATGAGATCTGAGGATTTTTTGACTCCGGATCTCATATTTAAGAGGTCCTGTCGTGCTTTTTTTTCTATTACAAGGAATGTTTACATTTCTTGTAATAGGAATAAAAGTGATCAATTTTTTTAAAAAAAAAGAACAATGTAAAAATAAAAAGTAAAATAAATAATTAAAAAAAAAAATAATAATTTAAAGCGCCCCGTCCCCACGAGCTCACGTGCAGAAGCGGATGCATACGTAAGTCCCGCCCACATATGAAAATGGTGTTCAAACCACACATGTGACGTATCGTCGCGATCGTTAGAGCGAGAACAATAATTTTAGCTCTAGCCTTCCTCTGTAACGCAAAACTGCTAACCTGTAGAATTTTTTAAAGTCGCCAATGGAGATTTTTAAGTTGCAAAGCTTGTCGCCATTCCGCGAGCGGATGCAATTTTGAAGCATGATATGTTGGGTATCATTTTACTCGGCGTAACATTATCTTTCACAATATGGAAAAAAAATGGCCTAACTTTACTGTTTTCTTATTTTTTAACTAAAAAACTGAATTTATTTTAAAAAAAAAAGCACGCTTGGAAGACCGCTGCGCAAATACGGTGTGACATAAAATTTTGCAATGACCGCATTTTATTCTCTAGGGTGTTAGAAAAAAAATAATATATAATGTTTGGGGGTTCTAAGTAATTTTACAGCAAAAAAACATGTTTTTAACTCCTAACCACCGAACCCAAAAAACAGGCTCGGTTGGTAAGTGGTTAAGTGGTTGTAAGGTCACTGAGCACAATTACTGGTATCCCCTCTGTTATAGCAAGATATACAGTACAATGTCTGTGTATTTTTTTTAAAATGATGCCGCTAAATACCTTATTTCAAAGCACCACTGTGTGGTCATGTGGGGGGGGGGGGAGGGTCAGGGAGGAGATGGCTCACACACATATACTACTGAGTTGACAGGCAGGGAGAGAGGGAAGGAGGTGGAGACTGTGGGATGATGGAGGCATTTAAACTGACCAAGGTATCATGGATCAGCAGCCATGATTACCATGGTCAGCACACCTACAGGGACACAGCAACTGGCAGGATTAACCAGGTATTTTACAGCATTGAGAGGGGCAAATTACACTGCAGAAGCACTATGCTGTTTATTGTGTAAAGCAATGGTTCTCAACTCCTGTCCTCAGGACCCACTAACAGGTCAGATTTTCAGTATTACCTTGGGGAGATGCAAACTAGAATACTACAATCACTGAGCAGTAAATGATATCTTGCAAACCTGGCCTGTTGGTGGGTCCCGAGGACAGGAGTTAAGAACCACTGGTGTAAAGGAAGTTTGATTTGTGGCACAACTTTTTAGTACTGGCTTTTCTACATCAAACTTTCAAAACATCAACGAATGCATGCAGTGGGGGTTTTTGATAATTTCTTTGCTTTATCATAAGCTATTCTGAGACTGCTAGATTACTGACAAAAGAGACAGGGGTGAACTTGTCCATTACAGCAATACATAAACGAAAAAAGGTCAGAGAAGATAATCTGTGCATTTATTTGTGCTTGTGAATATAATTGAACCCAAGCTGTATTACCTGGTTTGCATTCATACAAGTCACAGCATTCCCCTGGCTTGCCTGATGCTTTTGACACAAGTATATTGAGATAGCCAGGCTGGCAGACTTTTCTCAGGCATCCTGCTGGGCTACATACACAACGGCTGGGCAGGGGGCAACATTCGCCAGGAGGTGCGTAGCCTTCGATGAGGACTGAGTCCTCTGCACACCGTGGAGAAAACTGTACTTCACATCGGGCTGTTGAGCAGTCAGGCTTTTCTTCTGCAATAAAAGATTAGGCGTAACATTAAATATCGGCAAATGTAATGTATGCATATTTCAGCACAAAACAAAAAAATAAACACACACAAAACAGCAGCACTATAAAGCAGGGGTGGGCAATCCTTGAGAGGTGGAGATCTAGCTGAACAAAATTAAAAATTGAAGATCACCGATGCTCAGCACCTATTTTTTTTTTTTATTCACTAGCAAGGCCTAACTAATTAGTAAGACAATCTTACAAAAAATATGATAAAGTAAATATCACTGTAAAAATGTAAAAACTTGGCCTACCTTAAAGCAGTATTAAACCCAATATATTATATTGCAGCTCACCAACTGTGAGATGTAATGGCTGCATTAGTTTTTGCTTTTTAGGCTTTCTTCTTTCTATTTTCATCTGGTGATTCAGCCAGTGTTGTCATGTTTTTCAAAAGAAGCAGCTCTCCAGCAAAATGTATCAGTTAGCGTGTTGAGATAAAACATTTACCACTGACAGGGGTGCTTACAATGATCAGCTTTAATGTATTCATGTAAAACCTTTAAAGCTGCATTCACACATGATCGTGCAATTTCAAACTGCTGCAAAATGTGGGATGTGATTGCGATGCCATTACCTCTAATGGCACCCCAATTGCGCCACGATTGTCATGCGGTAATTCTCACTGCAATTACGGCAACGTTTGTCGCCCAAAAAGGAACATGAGCTTCTTTTGGTCAACAGCATTGCGCTTTGCAGTGATGTGTGTGTGGACAGTGTCAGTAGAGCAGTGAATGGTGTCAGTAGGGCAGAGGTTGGAGACAGTAGGGCAATGAACAGTGTCACTAGTTTTTTATTTTTTTTATTCTTTTTTTACAATTTTTTAACACTCATGTTGGGGGGCTTTAGTGAAATATCAAGGGGCTAATGACATTTACTGGCCCCCTTTCCCATTCTGAAACAATCCCCCACAGCAGCCGAAGAAAGGAGAAAAGGGGAAGCTGGCAACCGTGCAGGGAATGGGGAGGGGGCAAGGGAGCATACAGAGGGGCTCAGGTAGTAGAAAGAAGGGAACCTGCATAAGAGAGGCAGTATTTACTGAAACTGATCCCATGTAGTTCCCCCCTGCAACAGCTGAATGCTGGCAGATGGGAGAGGAGGAGAATCTGGTTTTCAGCTGCTCCAGCACATGCTGACCCTGCTATAGACCGGGTTCCAGAGGTTTGTCAGACTCGGCTGGCCCGGACAATTCCCCTTATTAGCTGAGACAGCAGTGGAGCGCCATTGGCTCCCGCTGTTGGGAATCAAAGTCGGTGAGCCAACGAGGAGAGAGAGAGAGTGCAGAGCCAGGCCACGGGGGCGACAGAAGGAAGGGGCCAGGAGGGACCCCAGAAGAGGAATATTGATGCTGCTCTGTGCAAAACCACTGCACAGAGCAGGTAAGTATACCATGTTTATTTTTAAACAAAAAAAAAATGAGACTTTAGTATCACTAAGTTTTTCTATGTCCTAGAATTGTAACTGCAATTTTAGTAGAGTTACAATTATTTTGTTTAGCAGTTTTTATTTTAGACACAAGTTGAGACATGACCACACTAAAACATACAAAAGGGAAGATAGCTGTCAGATGCCTCCTGGGTGACACGTTTATCTGAGCTACCCTGTGTTTAGTATCCCTGGAAACGAAATTCAATGCTGAACAATAATCTATCAGTTGCAATTGGTACATATTGGGAGATATGAATAATAGTATAAAATGTGTTTAAGGGAGGGTCATGATACTGCCCATCAACCCAGTACAGCCCATGGACCCTTATTATCCGTTTTAGTGGTTAGGGGTATCTAGCACCACCCCTTTGATCCCGGAGAAAAAGGGAGATGCCAAGACAGTTGTGAGTTCTCTTTTACCATCAAATCAGGAGCATCTGCCAAGTTTGAGAACCGATTAACACCTGGCTTATCGACCGAATTCTGTTCAACCCAAGGACATTACACGTAAGTATTCTTCCTGCTCAATCCTACCTTATTTCTCCGTTGCTGCATATTGTCTTTATTTCTTTTTTCTGTAAATATTTTATTTGCACCAAGTTTGACCTTTTCATTATTAAACATTATTTTCAAAAGTGTTAACCTTGTCCCTAAAGCTCTTAATGCAAGCTAGAAACTAACCTGTCTCTTGAAGAGTGCTACTGTAAAAGATAAGGCCTCTGAGCATACCTGTCTGTGGTGACAGTGTGTGTTACAGACGATTATTCTTAAATCATAATTGTAATGCTAACTTGATGGAAGTTCTGACCCTTCAATATCAAAGGTCAGTGGTGGCAGTTAAAGGGTTAATAGCTTAATTAGCCCAGTGACAATCGCTCTCAGGCTGCTGGCACCTAGATTGTGGTCCTGCAAGCTAGAAAATCTCTGTGCCGGGTGCAGCTGAGAGTGGCATTGTTACATTAGTGACAGCGGGATGTGAAATTGGCCGATCCTCTGTTACAGGTCAGTGAGGAAGGCAGAGATCTGATATCAGCGTTTGTCACACTAACCTAGCAAATCATAATGCTAAACTACTAGGAAAGAACATAAAGGAATCACAAGAGTGCATGACCCAAAATTCTAATTCTTTGATAGGTAACACAATATACATTTATATGTTTTAACTGTGTGTTTAGCTGTTTTCTGGAGTTCTGCTTTGAGAAGCCTGCGCGTTGCAAATATATACAGTTTGTCTGTCTTTCTATCTATATAAAATGTAGTCTATATGAGCTAATTACTAAGATTTAGAAAGACTTAGGCCTATTTAAAACATGTGCAGTGTCAGATTTATCAGCCTATCCATATATCTCACCCTCTCCCATCATATCCCTAAATCTGACGGCATCTTTTCTGCAGAATAAAAGCTTATGAAGGACCTTCTGTGATACAGAACTGTTATCCGCTGTGTAAATATGCACTGAACTTGTTTAAAGAAAAATGACTAATTGAAAAAATATTGATATCTTTTTTTTTTATTATTCTGTTAAAAGGAGACATAGTGGACATGGGTAAATAATTTGAACTGCTATTGTGTGACAGTTGATATGTAGGGCTCCACAAGCAAAGTTGACCTCTGACTACTTTCACACTGGCACACAGCGGCTTGGCCACAGCACTGGTGTATCCATGATTTCTGTAAGCTTTAGCCCCCCATTCACATTGGGTCGATTTGACATTCCAATTTGGAGCCTACTGCCGGCAACGGCACCATCCGAATCGGTGCAACGCTGACTTTGCGCCACCGCACCGATTCCCAAAAGTAGTTCCTGCACTACTTTTGGCGACTTCGGGGGTGATTTCAATAGACATCTGTGCATGAACCCGCACAGATGTCTCTCAAATCGCCCCTGAATTTGCACTTAAATGCTGGTTTGAAATTGTGCTAGTGCAGCTGAAGCTTGTATGATTTCAAACCTGCATTCAGTATGAACGTAGGCTTAATCGCGGTCTTATGAACTTTCTGTAAGGACATATGTTTTTCTCACATTTTCTGAAAGCACACCAAAAGTTCTGCATGCTGCATCTTTTGTGTGCTTTCAGATACTGGCAAAAACTTGCGACCTAATAGAAAGTCTATGGGGCGGTGGCTAAACACCCCACCTTGGGGTGCGCATCAGGCACGCTCTGGGACCGCTGTGTCCTTACACACAGCTGATCACAGATGGTGGTAAAGGGCCACTTACAGCAGCCCTTTAGCATGTGTTCAGCTGTGTCCAATCACAGCTAATCACATGTAAACAGACTTGACAGTTAGGGCTAGTTTACACTTGCTTCGGCTTCAACAAGCTTTTATGATGTGTTTTTGAGGCTTCGGCGGTGCTTCTAAGAGGTTTCAGCGAGGCTTCGACGAGGCTTCTGTGATGCACTTTTGAAGCCTTGTTGAAGCTTGGTAAACACCCTGTGTGTTTGTTGATATCTCACACCTGCAATTTCTCCAAAACAAAGCGAAGCTAAAGCTGAATTACAGCCTCTGAAAAGCTGCAGGTGCTTCAAGCGAGCTTCAAACAAGCTTTGTCATAGACTTCTATGGAGGCGTTGGAGAGGCTTTGAAGCCTGGCTAAAGCTTCATAGGGTATAATTTTTGACGCGAAGCTGAAGCACACCTAAGCCAATGCAAGGTGTAAACAGGGCTGCAAGCTAACCATTTTATTTAGTGACAGGAGCTTTTAATGGCGTTAAGGGAGCTTTAACAACGCCTGTCTGACGCCCTGTTTTGAAGCAAGTGTAAATGAGCTCTTAAGGGCAGTCCTTTCCTCACACTCCGTCTCTGTGTGAGGAAAGGAAAGCCGATAACCAGCAAAGCTGTCATTGTGTTGTTTACACTGAATCAGGGCACTGATTTGCCGCCTATCTGTGCCAATCACTGTCGCCTATCTGTGCCAACCAGTGCTGCCTATCTGTGCCAATTAGTGCCGCCTATCTGTGCCAATCAGTGGTGCCTATGAGGGCAGCCTCATCAGTCCCCATTCAGTGCAGACTCCTTAGTGCCCATCAGTGCAGCCTATCAGCGCACATCAGTGAAGAAGAAAAATAACTTATTTGCAAAATTTTATAACAAACTTCTGGAAAACTTTTTTTTTTCTTTTTTCAACATTTTCAGTCTTTTTTCGTTTGTTTAGCAAAAAAATAAAAAACACAGTGGTGATTAATTACCATCAAGAGAAAGCTCTATATGTCTAAAATAATAAATGAAAAAAATTGTGATTTGGGTACAGTGTTGCATGACCTCTCACTCAATTGACATTCAAAGTGTGATAGTACTGAAAGCTAAAAATTGGCCTGGTTAGGAAGGGGGTGAAAGTGCCCAGTATTGAAGTGGTTAAACTACAGGCAATTCCAAAGATCATATTATGCACATCTATAATATGATACCATTTTCAGGCAGTGGAATTCACATCAACATAATTACTGAAGTCCATACTCACAAACATGGGCAGTAGAATTAAAGTCCAAGTACCAGACGACACCAGTATGTCGAACAGAAATGTCTCAACTAGTTTTCTTATGTCATACAACTACACTTAAGGTGACGGACTTTTACCATAGTATAATATCTACACGTATTATACTAGAAACCTTAACGGACATCAAATTGGTGAAGTTATGACCCGTGAAAGTGGGGGAAGGATTGGTCCGGTTAAAAATCGAAAGTCATGATAGTGTGAAACTTACAGTTAACTCACTCTCCAGTACGTTGTGACATGGGTTTAGTG